>SJXQ01006487.1:82472-210417 GCA_006408695.1 Aepyceros melampus
CCCGCCTCCTCGAGGCCCCGCCCCCAGCGCGGCCCCTCGGGCCCCTCCGGAGCCTTGCTACCGCCCCTACGGCCCCCTCCTCTCCCGCCCGCACCGAGTCTCTAAAGCCGCGGCCGCGAGCCCTACAGGCCTGGCTTCTGGGAGGGCCTGGTGCGGGGCAGCTGTCTGGCATCTCTCTTCAGCGTCCTTCTGCAGCTCTACAGCTTCGATCCGTTGCGTGCCTTGCGGGAGGGTCGGAGGGGTAAAAGACCCCGACTGAAGCTCGACTACGAGGGATAGGAAGAGCGCCTTGGAAATGCCGCCCGCCCAAACCTGAGCAAGGCGCCCCCCTCCGCCCACCGCCGGCCACACTCCTGAGGCTGAGCCACAGCTTTCAGAGTCAGCCTTGGCCGCCTGCACTGGCTGTTGGGTCTTCAGCGGGAGGCCACTGCTAAGGTTCAACCTCCGCACACCCCTCACGGGAGGGACCTGGGTGTTCTCAGCATAGTTGCCTATGAGGGCGCTTCTTTCCCCCTACTCACCTGCACGGAGGGGCAGGGGCTCTCTCTTATCAGCTCCACTTGTACGCCTCAAGGGTCTTCACCCTGAATGTGGCCCCTGGCCTTGAGACCTTATGAGAGCTCATCTCTTGGAGGTGAAAAGTCAAGGCACTGCTAGCCTTGAAAATGAACTCGGGGCCGGGTAAACTTTGCAGGGATGTGGATCTATCCACAGGTGATCTATCCACAGGCGGGGGCCGCCCACCCCCCGCCGCCCAGACAAGACCTACCCTAGAAATGGACCTCCCAGCAACGCACACCTTTCCCACCCACGACTTGCACACCCCTCCCGCATACGTGTTCTGCACGGGCACAGATCCACTCCCAAGCCCACCCTCTGAGCGGCATTCTGGTTATTCACGGTCTCTTGGGTCAACCCCACCCTAACACACAACAGCAAACTTCATTCCCCACCCTTATCTCCCTTCGTTTCCAAGGCATTGGCGACAGTCCACTTCATTTCCTTCCTCCTCCTCTGCAGACTCTTCTCTTCCCCCTCAAATACTTCGTGCCATCCCCCTCATCTTCATCCCCTCCTTCTTCCCTAAAAATGTGCTAATTAAAATGTAGTTTCCTCTTCCCACATATGAAGTGTGGAAATGAATCTTGTCTTGGCACAAACTGTGATTCATTTATCCTCGCTTTCTCTCTCCACTGGACCAAAGCTATAGAAATTTTAGTCAACCACCATCTCCCATATGCTCAAAATCTAACCATGCCGCATGGTTTTTAAATACCCCTAAAGGACTGTGGGGAAGGCTTCCTGGCTTGGGGGAGAAAATATTTAGAAAATGCTTGGCCTGTCATTTTATTTGGCATTTTAAAATATCTGCAGTATTTGAGAGAAATATTGGGAGTGGCTGGATGTTTTCTTGCGTTTAGAAAGCAAAAAATGAAAAAAAAGCTTGGCACGCATCAAGGTTAGCTGGTTTATGAATAGCCCCCCAAAAGTGTGTTAGGGGTACATATCAGACAATAGTCTCCACTGCACAGGACGTTTGCCTGTCACAGATCTAGACCTCCCCCCACCCCCACCCCGCCCCAAAGGAAGACAAATTAACATAATCCATTTTAAGCATGTCTGATGAGCCATCCTTCCCGTGATCACTCCATTTCCCACAGTTTCTGGACAAAATGGATAAAAGATGTGCTTACCCGCTTAGGATGCAAGGCTTGCTTGTGTCCAGGGCAGTAGACGTGCGTGTCTTCTAGGTGTGGGTTCTGCAGTGCTGCACAGAAACCCACTGCAGCCTCAGACCGGCGGCTGCAGCGGCTTCTCCCGACGCCGAGTAGTAAAGTGTGTGACTCCGGTAGAGACTCCACAATTACCATTAGGCGCTTGCTTATGAGAGAGGAGGCGGAATCTTTCTTAAAGGAATGGGTAGTGTTTTTCCTCTCCACTATTGCTTCATGAGAGGCTGAAAGGGTGGAAGCAGGGAGTTTTTTCGGACTGTGTATGGCAGTACAGCTGTGGGAGGTCAAGGTTAAAATTAACTGGGTGATCGAGGGACCGATTTAGTGTGAGTCAATGAAATGCTAGAAGCATTGGTTTTAAAGAGCCCTGCTAACTTCAAGCTCTGGGGTCCATGGCAAAAATAAAGTGATGTGCCTTGAAACTGACTGTACTTTGTGTTAATAATTAATTTTGAATCATCGCTTTAAACTGATAACTCTACAAAGGGAGGTTATTTCATATTTAATACAAGAACACGAAAAGAATAATAAAACACACAATTGGGAACAAGAGTCAAGTCTTACTAATACAAGCAAATCTATTTCAGTGAATATCAGTATTAGAAAATATTGTAAATCAACTGTGCTTCAATTAAAAAAAGAAAAAATATACTATTGACAGATCAATCTGTACTTGTAAAAATTATAGTATTATTTATAGAAAAAACAATAAAAATCTAAACTAAGTTAAGAAAGTAATAGCTTGCTATTATGCTATTTCAGTGGCAATTCAAAATTCAGCAAAATTAAGGAACTCATAGGTAGATTACTTTAAATGCATCCAAATTTACTATTTACACTATTAGAATGTGGTGTGTCCACACAGGAGGAAAATGAGTCTGCTTTATAAGTTTAATTTTTATCTCAAATAATATTCCTCAATTTAAGCACTGAACATCTGAGATTTTTTTCTTCAGTGGTAAATAAGGAGGTGTGGTCCCACAATATGAATAGAGAAAAATAAGGAAAATATTCTGCGATTGATGTTTTTACACAGCTTTTGTTAACTACCAGTGATCTTGAGCAGGTAAATAAACTTTTTTGTTCCATAGTGCCCTATTTTTTAAAATAAGGATGTTGCATTGAAATTTTCCTTTAGCATTCCACAATACTATGATTTTTATGACAATTAAACATTTATATTTTTGTTATTTGATGCATGTGTATTTCACTCTACACTCTGCTTCTCCTGAAAACTTGGATTAAAAATCTTTATTTTAAGTGTATAAGCAGAGCTTATTATTTACAACTATTCCAAAACTATTTTGCAAATCACAAATTGTTTTTGTAAAGTGAAAAAACTTAATTTTCTCTGACTTATGATTATGTACCCAATTATGACCAATTTTCTTGCAGCAGAATCCTACAATATTGCTAAAAATACTGACTGACTGGAATACAAAATATATGTTAATAGCAATTGGAGCATCATTAAAAAGAACTGGTACATCATCAGATGGTAGAGTTGGAACAGAGTTTAGAGCTCACCGACTCCAACCCTGTAATTTCATAAGTGGAAAAAATGGAAACCCAGAGAAGCAAAATGGGGGCTCGGGGACGTTAACTCAGTCTCTACTCTTCACGTACATGACCCCATGGACTGTATCCCATGAGGATCCTCTGTCCATGGAATTCTCCAGTCAAGAATTCTCCAGGGGATCTTCTGACCCAGGGATCAAACCTGGGTCTCTTACACTACAGGCAGATTCTTGACCGTCTGAACCACCAGGGACGCGCCTTCACACACACAGCAAATAAATAACATGTATGAACATACACACTGTTTCACAGACCCACACTGGGGCCTGAGCAAGACCTGTCACAACAACAGAAAAGTCTTTCATTCATTTTGTGTTCATGTAGTATAAACTAAAGACATATCAAACAAGTGCTCGTAATGTGTGTAAATATTAACACAAATATTGCCCAGTTTCTTCATCTCTTTTTATCTTGCTCTTCTGCAAGGAAGGCAGTTCGTCTATCAGGTGCTAATGGACAATGAATAAAATGGCTGTTATTTGTATAATTCAAAGCAACCCCTCAAAATTAAATGCATTTCTTTGTATCTTCCCCAAAGTACTGAGCATAGTCTCTTATATAAAGGCACTTAATAGATACTTTAAAAAATGAATACACAAATTAATGAAATGAATAGCCCCCCAAAATATCCAGAAACTGATTACAAAGTGTTTTTGTATGTTTGTAATTTGCATTGTCTAAAACAACTGACTCCATTCTCTACCTCCTTTTTCTCTAATACAGTCATGATCTAAGAGAAACAATCTCCTTTCTGTAGAGCTTTTTAGGCATGCCTGATTTGTATTCTCCAATTAAATTGTAGCCACAAATCACCACATGAACTCTGGGTAGATCAGGCAGTAGCCAAGACACTCTCTGCCAAGAGAACAGAGGATTAAGTTTCAGAATTCCAGTCTCTAGTTCTAGTTGTGAAACCAACTGGTTATGTGACCTCAAGCAAGTCTCTGGACATGCTTGTGCCTCAAGTTGAGCCATCTTTTAAATGGTGGTGGCGGATGATAAGACTTGCAGTCCCTACTTCATAGGGTGGTTATAGGATTCAAATGATAATAAAAGAAAAAATGCTTTGAACTTTTCAAAGCACTTTGTAAAGAACAGGTATTATAGGCAGATGTATTTAAAATCAATTATCTAGTTCAAGGGACTTTACCCTAAACAACCTGTTTTACTACTTTACTAGTTCGAAAAGCAAACAGGTTTATCTCCCCCTGTGTGTGCGTGCACACACACACACACACACACACACACGCACGTATGTACCCTGCTGCTCCCAGTTTAACAACTTCTCAGCTTTGATGCTTTTCCCTTGGGCTGGGAGATAGCATCTGTAAAATTAAGAGCTAAGAATTTGTATAGAGAGCCCTCCACCATCATTTCCCCCCAAATTTACATTTTTGAAGCTCTCAGACAGAGAAGTAAACTCAGAGAAGCTCAACAGTCTTTTCATACTTCTTAATGTCATGTATTCTGTCAGTGGGGTTAGATGAACCATTCATATGGAAACTTGGCCATGCTACATAAGTTTTGATCACCCCTTTGTGCCAAGTGAGTGTGGAAAGTATTTGGGGAACAGAGGGGGAAGGACTGACAAAGAACTCATGCTAATGAGTTCCCCACTCCCCAAGGAGACATAATCAGAGTGATACTCAAGGATGTATCAACATATTTTAATAGTAGTATGTGACCATATGGTTTATTTTAAAGGAATTGCCTCAGTTAAATGCCTGACAGTTTCTTATACAACTGTTTAAGTAACCAGGCCCAATACATCTCAGTAACGTTTATAAAATATCACCCTCAGAGTCTTCCCTTTTTCCCCAAAAGGTATTTATTGTCATTTATTCATTCTCCACCTGATGAGTCTTTTAAGATTATCATGCGGTTAGTCGCTAAGTTGTGCCTGACCCTTGAGACCTCATGGACTGTAGCCTGCCAGGCTCCTCTGTCCATGAGATTTTCCAGGCAAGAATACTGGAGTGGGTTGCCATTTCCTTCTCCAGGGGATCTTCCCGACCCAGGGATTGAACCCTGATCTCCTGCATTGCAGGCAGATTCTTTACCGACTGAGCTACCAGAGAGTCATCATGGCTAAACAAATAACTGCTAACACACAATGGCTAAACAAATAACTGCGAATACACAAAAAACTAATAAACAACTACTGTAAATAAGATATTCCAATAAAAGCCTCATACATAGTTAGGTTAAAAAAAATCAACCTACACAAAAAGTCAACTTACCAGTTCTGTGTAGAGGACACAAAATGAATACAAAATATGGGCTTCCCTGGTGATTCAGTGGTAAAGAATCTGCCTTCCAATGAAGGAGACATGGGTTCCATCTCTGGTCTGGGAAGATCACATGTGTCTCAGAGCAAAAAAGCCCTTATGCCACAACTATTGAACTTGTGCTCAAGCCTGGGAACTGCAACTACTGAAGTCCACGCACCCTAGAGCCAGTGCTCAGCAACAAGAGAAGCCACTGCAATAGATGCCCAGGTACTGCAACCAAGAGTAGCCACTGCCCATGCAGCAACAAAGACCCAGCAGAGCCAAAAATAGTTTTTTTTAATTAGCACAAAATATGCAATTGATATATTAAACCTAAAATACATTGTTTATTATCATCACATGCCTTAAGATTTCAGGACCAGTCTTTAATGTATACATATGAATTACATGATCTTAAAACTGGGTGTTTTACCGAGGAAACCAGAAGTGAAAGAGACACGTGTACCCCAATGTTCATCGCAGCACTGTTTACAATAGCTAGGATGTGGAAGCAACCTAGATGTCCATCAGCAGACAAATGGATAAGAAAGCTGTGGTACATATACACAATGGAATATTACTCAGCTATTAAAAATAACACATTTGAATCAGTTCTAATGAGATAGATGAAACTGGAGCCTTATTATACAGAGTGAAGTAAGTCAGAAAGAAAAACACCAATACAGTATATTAACACACATATATGGAATTTAGAAAAATGGTGACAATGACCCTATATGTGAGACAGCAAAAGAGACACAGATATAAAGAACAGACTTTTGGACTCTGTGGGAGAAGGCGAGGGTGGGATGATTTGAGAAAATAGCATTGAAACATGTATATTACCATATGTGGAACAGATGATCAGTCCAAGTTCGATGCATGAAACGGGGCACTCAAAGCCAGTGCACAGGGACAACCCTGAGGGAGGGGATGGGGAGGGAGGTGGATGAGGGGTTGAGGATGGGGGACATATGTACACCCATGGCTGATTCATATCAATGTATGGCAAAACCCACTACAATGTTGTAAAGTAATTAGCCTCCAATTAAAATAAATAAATAAATTAAAAACAAAACCTAGTGTTTTAATCCTTATGGCACTATTTCTAGAATGTGAGCAGAAACTATGTGCAACAGAATGACTTAGAGTGTTTCCTAAAATGCTGGTTCTTGGACTCTATCCTTGAATGAGAATCTTTTAGGCTGTGGCCCTGGATTGAGGGATTTTATAAGCATCCAGGTGATTCCTGTGTACACCAAATTTGAGTACTGCTACCCTACGGAAATGAAACAATGTAGAATCTCTGAGACAGGATGAGTGAAACACAGGTGGCTCCTTTTTTATTATGTGAGAAGGATTCAGAGAAGGACTAACCCTGGCTCCACTCTTTCTACACTGTAAACTTGGGCAAAAATTTTAATCTCTCTAGATCATAGTCCTCATCTGTAAAATTATTCCTGTTTGACCATGTTGTTGTGAGGATTGACACAACACAGGCAGAGTTTCTATTCTAGAGCCTGACCTGTAATGGAACTTATATATATGTTCATTCCTTCTCTCTTTGTTCAAAAATGAGTTTCCAGGTGGTTCTTCTTGTCCAGTGTTTTGGTATGCTTGGTAGGGTAATATGAACAAGTAGTTTAATGAGAGCTGGAAGTATCACTTCCAGTACTGATAGTGTGCCAGTGCTAAATACTTTATATGCATTACTTCCTTTCATATCCACAATAATCCTTAAAGATAAGGACTATTATTATTTTCAGTTAAAGCAACAGAGGCTGATAGAGGGTAAGTAACATGCCCAGAATCTCAGAGCAACGAATTAGCAGAGCTAGGATTCAAACCCAGGCATTCTGACTCTAGGGCCTGACTGTTCATTATGCTATATGTTTTGTATATTCTCTAAGTGGCTTAGATTCCAAAATAGGAGCCAGTCTCTTCAAAGGAATAAGCAACTGCAAAAATGGAGTTTATAAACCTCCCAGAAATACAAACAAATGTCATTCTTTGCCTATCTTAGAAGCCTTTGCCAGTTGCCTATAACAGAGCATGGCACCTAGTAGGTGTTCAGAAGTGTTAAATAGATGTAAGGCAGACCTTTCATTGCACTTCCCAGGTGATGCTAGTGGTAAAGAACCCACCTGCCAATGCAGAAGACACAAAAGATAAAGGCTAGATCACTGGGTTGGGAAATTCCCTTGGAGGAGGGCATGGCAACCCACTCCAGTATTCTTGCCTGGAGAAACTCATGGACAGAGGGCCTGGCAGCTACAGTCCACAGTGTCATAAAGAGTTGGACACGACGGAAGCTACTTAACACACACACACAGACCTTTCATCAACACACTATTTAAGAAGCTGACATATCTAAGCTCAAGTTTTAAATTTTCCGGAATCTCTAGATCAGCTTATATTCTGACATAACACAAGTCACTAAATTTCAGAGCTACAGATAATCTTACCATTTGCAACAAACAAATGCACTTGTGATGAACTATGCACCAATTTGGCACTTAGAGGATTATTAAAAAAAAAAAAAACCAACCTTGAGACATAGCTAGCCTATGCCCTAAACTTCTAGCTGGGTAATAAAACACAAATGCATGAAGCAACCAGACTGTAAAATCACCACATATAAGATAATAAATGTGAAGTTACTAGAAAATAGTAAACAATCAATAAATATCACCAATAATATATTATCAATTATTATCCATAATATTATTTTCTATTTCAATAATTATTAGTCTAATTGCTATTATTTATTAACAATAAGAAGAAATAGTAATTGTTGTAGTAGTAGCGGTGTAAGTTGCTCAGTCGTGTCCGACTCTTTGAGATCCCGTGGACTGTAGCCCGGCAGGCCCCTTTATCCATGGAATTCTCCAGTCACGAATACTGGAGTGGGTAGCCATTCTCTTCTCTAGGAAATCTTTCCGACCCCGAGATCAAATCTAGGCCTTCTGCTAAGCAGGCAGATTCTTTACTGTCTGAGCCACCATCGATGCCCAATAATTGTTACAGCTATCATTTAGTGAGTGATTATGTGCCAAGTATTGTGCTTGGGGTCATTATATATATATATATATATATATATATTTAAGCATCTTATCAATTCTGCTAAATCTGTACCATGAATTATATTTTTTAAATGAGGAAACTGAGACTGAGAAAGGTTAAATAACTTGCCCAAGGCATATGTTTGATATGTATTCCAGTATGTGCGAACATTCTAAGTCGCTTCAGTCGTGTGTGTCTCTTTTTAACTCCATGGACTGTAGCCACCAGGCTCCTCTGTCCATGGGATTCTACAGACAAGAATACTGGAATAGGTTGTTATGCCCTCCTCCAGCGGATCTTCCAGACTCAGGGATCAAACCCATGTCTCATGCCTCCTGCATTGGCAGGTGGGTTCTTTACCGCTAGCACCACCTCCAAGTCAAAGTAAATAGTGTGCTCAGAGAATCCACAAAGAGTCAGGGGACAGAAAGATCAATTTCTGCTGGAGAAAACAGGGAGTATGAAGAGCCAGAATTGTGACGGGGAAGGATGGAGCAGAAGGGCCTTTGGTGGTGGAGGTGGAAGGAGCACAGGTGTGTACGTGAGTTTCCTGACACAGGTCACCCAACACTTTGCTCAGGCTGTGCTCATGGTGATGGCACGACTTGGGTCTCTTCACTGAGCAGACCCAGGAGAGTATGAGGAATGTTGGCTAAACAGCAAGTAAACCTGTCAGCCTGGAATGAAAAGTTTATGTGGGGCAAAGTTAGAATTTATGTAGTCTCCAAACGTGACCCTGAAAACTCAGCCTTTATTTACAGATGACCGGTTTGAGTAGCCCCACCTCCAGTTGGGATCTGGAAGGCAACCCACTCCAGTATTCTTGCCTGGAGAGGACAGAGGGTCCTGGTGGACTACGGTCCATAGGGTCACATAGAGTTGGACACAACAGAAGTAACTTAGCACTCACGTACCCACCACCAGTTACTTTCCATTAATACACTCAGTTATTTTCATTCATTGAGACAATAGCATTTATTGAACTCCTATTATGTGCCGGACACCCGGTGCTAGGGTTAGAGCAATGAATAAAGCAGACAAATATCTTTGCACTCAGGAAGCTTTCATTGTACTGAGAAAACACAGATGTTAACATGTAAACAAGTTGACAAGTCAGGTTATTTCAGATGCTAAAAGACTAGAAAGGAAATAAAACAGACCCTTGACAATGACTTGTTTGGAAGGATGAAGAAAGCCTCTTTGAGGAGGTAACATTTGAGCGGAGGCCCAAATGACCTGAAGCCCCAGCTGGGGAGAAAACCAGTTCAAAGGTTATGAAGCTGGACAATCTTGGTATGGCTAGGAGATTGAGAACAAAGGACAAGGCAACCCCGTAGGTGGCGGGAATGGGGGAGGGCGGCTGAATCTTGTAGTTCTGGTAGATCAGGTTGAGTTTGAATTTTAGGAGGTTTCAAGCGAAGGGGGGGCTTTCCCTGGTGGCTTAGATGGTAAAGAATCCGCCAGCAATGAAGGAGACCTGGGTTTGATCCCTGGATTGGGAAGATCACCTGGAGCAAGGAATGGGTGCCCACTCCAGTACTCTTGCTGGAGAATCCCATGGACAGAGGAGCCCGGTGTGCTACAGTCCATAGGGTCACTAAGAGGCAGACACGACTGAGTGACTAACACTACTACCACTTCTATTACTACTTGACATGAATTGAGGCGAGAGTGCACGTGGTGGGTAAGGGAAGGGAGGGAAAGAGAGAAATCAACCAAGAGTAATCTCCAAATCTTTGACCTGGGAATCTGGATGGAGAAGGGTACCATATCTAAGACAGAGGAGACATGAAAAGAAAGAAAATGACAGGCGAAAAGTGAACGCTTCTGTTTGATCATGTTAAGCTTGAGATCTAAAATTTTCCTGTTCATTTATTTTTTTCTGTTTGTTCATCGTTAATTTCCTCTCCATTGTTGTTTGGTTGCCCAGTTGTGTCCAACCCTCTGAGACCCCATGGACTGCAGCACGCCAGGCCTCTCCGTCCCTCACCATCTACTGGAGTTTGCCCAAGTTCATGTCCATGGCATCGGTGATGCCATCCAGCCATCTCATCCTCTGATGCTCTCTTCTCCTTCTTCTTCATAACAATCTTCCAAAGAGCAAGAACTTTATCTTGTTCATTACTGGATCTCTAGAGTCCAGAACACTGACTGATGCAGAGTAGATGCTCAACAGCTATTGGGATTTGTTGACCCTGGTTCAGTGGTTCTCAAACAAACGTTAAAACTACCTGGTAAGCTTAGAAAAAGTTTAGTATTAGTCCCACTTGAACCTCTCTCCATCAGAACTCTGGGATTGCACTCAAGAAACTGCATATTCAGTTGGGACTATAGATGGGCAGTGGGAGAAGGCAATGGCACCCCACTCCAGTACTCTTGCCTGGAAAATCCCATGGATGGAGGAGCCTGGTAGACTGCAGTCCATGGGGTCGCTAAGAGTCGGACGTGACTGAACGACTTCACTTCCGCTTTTCACTTTCATGCATTGGAGACGGAAATGGCAACTCACTCCAGTGTTCTTGCCTGGAGAATCCCAGGGACGGGGGAGCCTGGTGGGCTGCCGTCTATGGGGTCGCACAGAGTCGGACACGACTGCAGCGACTTAGCAGCAGCATAGACGGGCAGCGATCTACAGTCTAAACCAGTGGTTGGAGCAGTCATTCAACTATTTACCTTAGAAACCACATTTCAGCACCATTGCAAAAGACTGAAAAGTATAGCTTTAAGAATTCAATAGTTTTCTCAAGTGCAGTTAAAATTTAAAGGTTTTTGAGACAAAAGCATTGAAAGAATCGTAGAGTCACTTTTATCTCACTTGGCTTCTATGCTCTCATTGGAGACCAGAAAATGGTCTCATTGGAGGGTCCTTCATGTGAAGAAAGATGGTGACCTGAATATGGGGACAATCCTCTTCTACCACATCTCCAAAGGGCACGTCCCACACCCATTTATGGGCTTGTGAAATGCCTTTACTTGGTGATTATAGTAAATGTATGTTTTTGTCTGCACAGCATCTGTTCCCTTTTCCAAGAATGTCTCAGTCCTCTGTGGAATCTTGTTTCACCCCATTGCTGCAGTCTTGGCACCCTTTCCTTTTCCTGAGCAAGGAATTGGCCTCAAGCTGGACCAAACAGATGTTCTTTCCCTCCCATTTAAATATTGAGTAGAATGACACAAAAACTTAAGGAGATCAGAGTTCATCTTGAAGGAGGTCCCTGAGGAGAGTGTGATTAGATACTGCTGCAAATATCTTGCTTGACTTGGCTCCTGTCCTTCCCAAGACCTGATCTTCAGCTTTCCTTCAATTTTATGAGCCATGAGCTTATTCTTCCAATAAATTCCTTTTGCCTAAGTTAATTAGACTGGTCTCAGTTGTTTGCAATATAACTCATGACATGGCAATTAAAAACTTTGAGATCTATAATTCAAGGTAAAGCCTTCCAACCAAATCCTTCCTGAAAACAGTAACATATTGACCGAAGTTTTCACCAAAATCTAAATGTCTGATAGCAGAGTCTGAACAAGCAGATGAGAGTGAAAGTGCTCTGTGGCTTGACATCACTTCTACCACTGAGGTAAGAAAGAAAAGTATGGCAGGGACATGACTCATTAACTCCACTTTACAAATTTTCCCTGAATTCACACATGAGATAAATACCTTGCTGGAAACTCTCAACATTTTTATTTCATGGTTTCTACTCAGCTCTACCAGCTCCTGACTTTCTGTCTTCAAACTAAACTTTCAGAGTAATTCTTTCCAAAGCAGGGCACAATTACTGGGACACATAAACCTAAGACATCAATTTATGAACATGAGAACTCATGATATTAAATTTAGTTCTCATTTCCTTCTGTGGCCCTCTCGGGGGAAAAAAGAACATTCTGTCCTTTTAATCATTTGGGTTAAATCCTAGTCATTTGTTGACCTCTCCCCTCCCCACATTTAAAAAAAGACCTATAACTCTTTTAAGATGCTGAAAAAATGAGTAACTTTTGTATTGTAAGCAAATTTTTTTTGAACAAAGTTTCTCACAATCTCATTTTTAGTGACGGTTGGGATTAAGTCACAACAGATAGGATGCTGAACAAAACCAAGCACATGCTAAGTGTGAACCACACCCAGGAAGGATAAGATAAAATGGGTAACCACAAGGACATACTGTATAGCAGAGGGAACTCTGCTAAATGTTATGGGGCAGCCTGGATGAGAGGGGGGTTTGTGGGAAAATGGATACATGTATATATATAGCTGAGTTCTTCTGCTGTGGACCTGAAAATATCACAACATTGTTAACTGGTTACACTCCAAATAAAATAAAAAGTTAAAAAAGTTTTTTAAAAGCACATTATAGTTTAACAGGACTAATGCAAATGAAATCAAATCACTTGCAGACTATACGCAGTATAGAGTGTTGCTCAATCACATGTAGTGTCTGACTCTGAGACACCATGAACTGTGTAGCCTGCCAGGCTCCTTTATCCATAGTATTGCCCAGGCAGGAATATTGGAGTAAGTTACCATTCCCTTCTCCAAGGGATCTTCCTGACCCAGGGATCATACCTGGGTCTCCAGCTTTGCAGACAGATTCTTTACTGTTTGAACCACCAAGGAAGCCCATATGCAGTATAAGTGGAGTTCAACTGTATTGTTAATTTAAGCATTTTTAATTTTAATATTGGTAGCTGTTTGTGAAAAGCAGCCATTACAATATATGACTATAAATCTGTACAGTCTGCATGGCCAATCATTTTCCTCTCAAATGGGAGGAGGTAGATTACCACTTTCATTATTAAAACATAAACCAGTATTACAAGCATTTTTGCTTGTAATTTTTGAATTGCTGAACTTTGAATTTTTAAATTGCTGAACACTTACTATATTCAAGGTACGATTCAAAGTGCTTTATAATACAGATATCTCACTTAATCTTTACAACAATCCCACAAGATATTATTCTATTATTTTCCTGTTTAGAAACAAAGAAACTGAAACATTAAGTAATTTGCCTATGATCAAAGAACTGGTAAATGGCAGAGGTTGGGTTTGAAATCCAGACAATATAATGACCGCAAATCTGTTTTCTCAATCCCATCTCTCACCACCTTCCAACACTACTTGGCAAATTAGTGAAACCGCACCTAGTCTCTCCTTCTGCCTGTACTTGAGGCCCTTCTAGCCCTCATTTTGAATGTTTAAAACTGCATTGTGAAAACTACCTGAACCAGGTAACCAAAATAAATAGACTTTCCAGATGCCAATTTGGTTGGATGTTAATTAACTGAATGGTGAGCCTTTCCAAGTGAAAGAGGAAAATGAAAAAGTTGACTTATACTTAACATTCAGAAAACTAAGATCATGGCATCTGGTCCCATCACTTCATGACAAATAGATGGAGAAACAATGGAAACAGTGATAGATTTTATTTTGGGGACCTCCAAATTCACTGTAGATGGTGACTGCAGCCACGAAATTAAAAGACGCTTGCTCTTTGGAACAAAAGTAATGACCAACCTAGACAGTTTCTTAAAAAGCAGAGACGTTACTTTGCCAAAAATGTCCATCTAGTCAAGGCTATGGTTTTTTCCAGTAGTCATGTATGGATGTGAGAGTTGGACTATAAAGGAAGCTGTGTCGAAAAATTGATAGTTTTGAACTGTGGTGTTGGAGAAGACTCTTGAGAGTCTCTTGAACCTCAAGGAGATTCAACTAGTCACTCCTAAAGGAAATCAGCCCTGAATATTCATTGGAAGGACTGATGCTGAAGCTGAAACCGTAATCCTTTGGCCATCTGATGTGAAGATCTGACTCCCTGGAAAAGACCCTGATGCTGGGAAAGATTGAAGACAGGAGGAGAAGGGGACGACAGAGGATGAGATGGTTGGATGGCATCACCGACTCAATGGTCATGAGTTTGAGTAAGCCCTGGGAGTTGGTGATGGACAGGGAAGCCTGGCATGTTGCAATCTTTGGGGTTGCAAAGAGTCAGACACCATTGAGTGACTGAACTGAACTGAAGCCTTTCCAGTGGCCTGGACAGAAATTAACTCAGATTTTACAATAAGTAAAATAGTATAAATTTAAAGCTCTAAACCAAGTCAGATCTCCAATGCATGAGCAAGGTCTTCAGATTTTAAATTCCCTCGGTTTCTAATTGATTTGGGATGGGGGAATGGGTGGTGAGCTGTCACAGAAAGGGGTCCTTTCTCTGATGTGTGAGTTTTACCTCTTTACCAGAGAGATAATTGAGAGACCAGACTGGGGCACGCATCTCCAGGCAACCTGGGAACAGAGTGAAGAACACTAAACAGCTTACTCTCAGACATTCAGAGACTCTGCAGATAGAGCGTAATTTCTGAGCCTGTCTCCCTGCAGTCTGACCGTGACACAGCATGCTTAAGCCCAGAAGGTGGATAGTTTCTCTCAGGTTCTTAGTTTTTTTCTTTTCCTTGAAATGAATTGATTCAATCCTGGATCAATTAAAAAATTGATTCAATTTTTTAAAGGAGCACCAGAATTTTAGCAGGATATACCTCTAACTGGACGTGGCTTTTGTTTTTTTCTGGGAGTATGCCAGCCCCTCTTCTCTCATGTTATTACTTTCTTTACATACAACATTAGTACTTTTATTACTGGATTAGCAATCCAAGGCATTAAAAAAGAGAGAGAATGTAGGCTGACCACAAATGGTCCCAACCCTTTGTGCCTTTGCTCTTTGAAGAGATAGGAGGGGAAAAAAGGAAGTGATGGGAGCAGAAAACAAAGGCATGACTCCTTGCCTCTAATCTTGTATTTGTTGTGGAATATCAAAGGCACAACTAAAGGAGTTGCAGACATACCTCAGAGATATTGCGGATTCTGTTCCAGACCACCAAGATAAAGCGAATACCACAATAAAGCAAGTCACATGAATTTTTTGGTTTCCCAATACCTATGAAGGTGTGTTTACCTTATACCTCTATCTATTAAGTATGCAATAGCATTATGTCTTAAAAAAAAAAGTACATACCTTAATTTAAAATTACTATATTGCTAAGAAAATGCCAACCATCATCTGAGCCTCAATAGTAATCTTTTTGCAAAAGTAACATCAAAGGTCACTGACCACAGATCACTATAACCAATTTAACAATACTGAGAAAGCTTGAAACATTAGAAGACTTCCCAAAATGTGTCACTGAGACATGAAGTGAACAAATGCTGTTGGAAAAATGGCAACAATAGGTATGCTTAATGCAGGACTGCCACAAACTTCAATTTGGGGAAAAAAAAAAAAAAACTACCAGGAAAGTGCAATAAAGCAAAGTATGTCTGCAAAGGGGTTCAAAGTTATGTAGAAAAAGTGCTCAAAAGGCTACATTCATGGAAGTAGCTGTGGCAATGGAAAGCTCAGTAGAAGGATCAGCATGCTGCTTGGGTTCTACATTAGTTTAAGGAGTCTCAGCTTCTGCTTCCTTCTCTTAAAATGGGTGTGGGAATCAAATTATACATTTGCAGACTGCGAAAGAGACTCAGAGGTCATTTGATCCAGACTCTGATCCACTATAAGAATTTTTTCTACAGTATTTTTGACAGAAAACCAATCACCCAACTTCCCATGAAAGAGCACTTGTAACCTCTTTATTCTCCTTATACTGAGCTAAGTTCAGTGTACCTTAGGAGGTACATCAGGACCTCCATTCACTGGTGGTGGTTCTTTTCTATGAAGTTCTGAATTGGCAAGTTTGATGGCTACAGAGATAATACAGTGCTGTGGAAAGAGAATCAGGTGAGCCTGAGCCTGGACCCCATCTCCAGCACTTACCTAGCTGTGAAATCTTGACCAAAGTTATCTTATTTTATGAGGAATTCCAGTCTAAAGGAGAAATTGCAACCTACCTTACAAGTTTGTTGGGGGAATTAGAAATAATTTATGTAAAATACCTTCACATTGAGAGTGCTTTATAAAAAGGCTGTTAAAAGATTATTTTCTTAGAATATAATAAAATCAATATTCATTGAAGCCTGAAGAGTTTGTGGCATGATTTCATGTCCTTGTTATAATGGTTTGTTCTGAAGTTTTCTTAGCTTTCCCCCTTGTTCCAGTCATAAAAAAGCAACCACTTCCTATATGTTTTAATGCATTTCCCTTCCCAATAAATCTTCTCTTCCATGTACAGTTAGAGAAGGAGGAAGGAGCTTGAATGTGGCCTTAATAAAATTGAAATTGTATGTGCATGTATGCTAACCAAATAGGAAAAAAAAAATCCACAGCAGAGGTAGCATTTAATCTTTACTTTGAAACATAACAAGCTTTTGAGTTTCGAGATGTAAAGAAATCATTTGCTTCTGAAATAAAGCATAGTTGCTAAAATGTGCACCAGAGGGAGAGATTGTGGCAAAACAGAGAACATGGTCACTTCCTGAGGTGAAAGGACTTCTGTGAATTTAGGAGTGAATTACCCAGAGTTGTGGATCCCACAGTCAATCAAAACTTCTAGAAAGTTTCCTTTGGAACAGACGCTTCAAAGTGTCTCCTCTTGAATTTGGCCATTTAACTGTCAAAAATTAAAACATTTGACTCTTTGACCAAGTGAATCCACTTAAAATATACTATGTATGTTGTGTTAAGTTGCTTCAGTTGTGTCTGACTCTTTGAGACCCTATGAATTGTAACATGCCAGGCCCCTATGTCCATGGGATTCTCCAGGCAAGAATACTGGAGTGAGTTGCCATGCCCTTCTCCAAGGGATCTTCCCCTCCCAGGGATTGAACCCTCATTTCTTATGTCTCCTGCATTGTCGGGTGGGTTCTTTACCACTAGCACCACCTGGGAAGCCCTAAAAGACACTACCCTACAGAAATCCTGTTTGAACATTTTAATGAGACAGTTACAAGGATATCCACTGCCATGTGGTTTCCAATAGCAAACAAAAGAAACAACAATCTAAATCTTTAAACAGGAGAACAGTGAAACCTGTTATAATGGATCCATAAAACAATACTCGGTGGCATTGAAGAAGCATGATGTTGACCTTGATATACTAATCTGGCATGATGCCCATGATATATTGTTGAGGGAAGAAGTAGGCTGTAGAATAATGGACTGAGAGTAATGTCATATTTGTATATATACATACATATGTATGTGAATGAATTCATATTTGCATGTGTAAATAGTTATAGCTGCTTGGTGGCTCAGTTGTATCCAACTCTTCGTGACCTCATGGACAGTAGCCCACTAGGCTCATCCGTCCATGGGGATTCTCCAGGCAAGAATATTGGAATGGGTTGCCAGGCTCTCCTCTAGGGGATCTTCCCAACCCAGGGATCAAAACCAGGTCTCCAGTGTTGCAGGCAGATTCTTTACTGTCTGAGCCACCAGGGAAGACCAAGAATACTGGAGTGGGTAGTCTATTCCTTCTCCAGGGGATTTTCCTGACCAGGAATTGAACTGGGGTCTCCTGCACTTAAGGTGGATTCTATACCAGCTGAGCTACCAGGGAAGGGTAAGTGAAAGTAGCTCAGTCATGTCTGACTCTTTGCAACCCCATGGATTGTACAATCCAGGGAATTCTCCAGGCCAAAATACTGGAGTAGGTAGCCGTTCCCTTCTCCAGGGGATCGTCCCAACCCAGGGGTTGAACCCAGATCTTCCACATTGCAGGCAGATTCTTTACCAGCTAAGCCATCAGGAAAACCCCATAGGTTATATGTTTTAGAAGAAAGTTTGGAATATATACACACAAAACTGTTAATATTAGCATTTGTAGTAACTTTTGAGGGGTGGGACTAGGAGGATGAGAGACTTTAATTTTTTATTATAAATGTTCAATGCTATATATATTCAGTGCTTTTACACATGTACATACCATTTGCATCATTTTGAAAATAAAACAATGACATGAAAATAGCTAAATTCAGAAACATATATTTAAGCTTTTAGTTACCTTTTCCTAAGTTTTAGGAATCCTCACTCATAGAACATGTTTTCAAGGGAAATTGATAAAGTTAATCTGTTTCCCTTCAATGAAAGATGAAAAAAGTCTCAGAATTGAAAACCTATCTTGTTTATTTCTCTTGAAATACACTCTCCTAAGCCCTGGAGACAAAGGAGGAGTCTGGAACCCCTGACATCCCAGAGTTTCTTCATACCTCTCCACTGCTTCCTTTGGACCTCAGATAAGGCAAAAAATTTAACTAAAGTGTGAGTGCTTTCCTTGAAAGGAAATGAGATTTGGTTATCAGATAGCTTTCCACAACCTGATGTGTGTAGTTGGGGTTAAGTGCTGGTCACTATGAATAAAGCTCTGCGGCCCAGAAACTTGCTTTCTAAAGGTCAGCATTGGAAACATCTACCATTTTCCACATGACAGTTCAGTTGATTAGAGAACAATGTTAATGAGCACCTGGGTTGATTTTTTTTCCCAATGGACCAAATTGCCTTCCACACAAAAAATATTCTCAACAACCAGACTGCATCACTAATTCCAGTTGGTTGCATCTTGAAATTGCTCCCCTAGTTAAGAGTTAGGGAACTAGAGGGTGTGATTGGCTAGGTTTATCAGTTTGTTCATTCACTTATTCACATATGTCTTCATTGTCAGCAGCAAAACATAGTAGTTAGCAGTCAGCTGGCGGCTTTGGAGTCATAAATTCTTGGGTTTGAATTCCTGGCCTGACACTGGTTGTAGAATCTTGGCAAATGACATAACTATCTAAGCCTCCATTCCTGATCTATAAAATAGGGGCAGTTATCAAAAAGTTGCTGTGAGGATTTTTAGAAGAACATTTAAAGAGCCTAGCATAGTACCTGGTGGGGCTTCCCAGGTGGCTCAGTGGGTAAAGAATCTTCCTGAAATGCAGGAGATTCGGGTTAGATGCCTGGGTCGGGAAGATCCCTGGTATCCTGGCAACCCACTGTAGTATTCTTGCCTGGAAAACCTCATGGACAGAGGTGCCTGGCAGGCTGCAGTCCATAGGAAAAGACCAAAGCAACTGAGTACTCACACACAGTACCTGATACATATCATATGCACAACCAAAGTTTACAACTGTCATTCATGAGTTTTTCATTAAAACATATATATATATATATTTTTATTTATTGAGTACATATGGTATGCCAAATTTTGTGTCAGAATTTGAATTTTTAATATGGTTAGGATTTGATCCTTGCTTTAAAGAGGGTTAAATTTAGCAAACTAGTACAGCCATTATGGAGAACAGTGTGGAGATTCCTTAAAAAACTGGAAATAGAACTTATTGCCTTATGACCCAGCAATCCCACTGTTGGGCATACACACCGAGGAAACCAGAATGGAAAGAGACACGTGTACCCCAATGTTCATCGCAGTACTGTTTATAATAGCCAGGACATGGAAGCAACCTAGATGTCCATCAGCAGATGAATGGATAAGAAAGCTGTGGTACATATACACAATGAAGTATTATTCAACCATTGAAAAGAATACATTTGAATCAGTCTAATGAAGTGGATGAAACTGGAGCCTATTATATAGAGTGAAGTAAGCCAGAAAGAAAAACACCAATATAGTAAACTAACACATATGTATGGAATTTAGAAAGATGGTAACGACAACCCTGTATGCAAGACAGCAAAAGAGGCACAGATGTATCGAACAGTCTTTTGGACTCTGTGGGAGAGGGCGAGGGTGGGATGATTTGGGAGAATGGCATTGAAGCATGTATAATATCACATATGAAACGAATTGCCAGTCCAGATTCGATGCATGATATTGGATGCTTGGGGCTGGTACACTGGCACGACCCAGAGGGATGGTATAGGGAGGGAGGAGGAAGGGGGGTTCAGGATGGGGAACACATGTATACCTGTGGCGGATTCATGTTGATATGTGGCAGAACCAATACAATATTGTAAAGTAATTAACCTCCAATTAAAATAAATAAATTTATATTAAAAAAAATAAGAGGGTTAAATTTAGATCAGAGGTGAATTCAGAGTGAACTTGGATAGGAAAAAAAACAGCAACCCATATTTATTTTTCACTAACTTCCAAATGAACTTTAACATCCTTTTAATTATGAATTTGGGCTTCCATGGTGGCTCAGTGATAAAGAATCTGCCTGCCAATGCAGGAAATGCAGGTTGCATCCCTGGGTCAGGAAGATCCCCTGGAGAAGGAAATGGCAATCTACTTTAGTATTCTTGCCTAGGAAATCCCATGGACAGAGGAGCCTCAGTTCAGTTCAGTCTCTCAGTCGTGTCTGGCTCTTTGCAACCCCATGGGCTGCAACACACCAGGCTTCCCTGTCCAACACCAACTCCTGGAGCTTGCTAAAACTCACATCCATCAAGTCCGTGAGGTCATCCAACCATCTCATCCTCTGTCGTCCCCTTCTCCTCCTGCCTTCAATCTTTCCCAGCATCAGGGTCTTTTCCAATGAGTCAGTTCTTTGCATCAGGTGGCCGAAGGATTGGAGTTTCAGCTTCAGCATCAGTCCTTCCAGTGAATATTCAGGACTGTTTCCTTTAGGATTGACTGGTTTGATCTCCTTGCAGTCCAAGGGGCTCTCAAGAGTCTTCTCCAACACCCAGCTCAAAAACATCAATTCTTTGGCGCTCAGCTTTCTTTATAGAGGAGCCTAGCAGGCTTTTTAGTTCATGGGGTCGCAAAAGAGTAGAACACGACTTAGCCACTAAACAACAACCGTAAATGTATACAACAAATTGCAGAGGTACTCACAATGTATGTGACCTTGTCATCCACAGAAATCACGGACATTTTCATAACACATTGTAATTTTGCAGAGATTTTGAAATTTTATACACACATATCATTGCTTCAAAATTATAATAGTTATTAGACTCACTGCTGGCTCTGGGAATTGTGTTAATAAAAAAGCATATACATAACTATAACTCAAATTTTATAACTTGACAGCTATAGTTTCTTTATTTTGTGGTCCTATGTATTTTATCTTATGCATTTTAGAACAGTGTTTTGAAATGCATATATAACATACATCTACCATATATGAGTATATGGTAAATGTATGAGGATGTCCATAAAAGCACTATTCAGAAAACTAAAAACGAACTACATCTTCACCAATGGAAGAATGAATAAACCAGTGGCAGTATATTCATACAATGAGATACTACCCAGCAGTAGAACTGAATACACAATCGCTGCATTCAGCAACATGGGTGAATTTCATAAACATGATTTGAGGAAAAGAAACCTGACATAAAATGGAACATACTATATGACTCAATTTATATGAAGCTGAAAAACAAGCTAACTAATATCTGGAGTTAGACATCAAAGATAGTGTTTATCCTTTTGTGGGGTGATGGTTGGGATGGTGTGTGGGGCTTTGGGATTATTTATTGGTCCAGATGTTAGCAATGTCAGTGTGTTCACGTCATACATTTATTTATAGTTGTTGTAATTTGATAAGGGGCTTCCCTGGTGGTGCAGAGGTTAAAGTGTCTGCCTGCAATGCAGGAGACCTGGGTTTGATTCCTGGGTCGGGAAGATCCCCGGAGAAGGAAATGGCAACCCACTCCAGTATTCTTGCTTGGAGAATCCCATGTACTTTGATAAACATTTGCTTGAAAAAGAGACATCCGGAGATTTCCCTGGTGGTCCAGTGGTTAAGACTTTGCCTTCCAATGCAGGGGGTTTGGGTTCAATCCCTTGTGGGGAGGTAAGATCTCACATGCCTTGGGTCCAAAAAACCAAAACTTAAAACAGAAGTAATATTGTAGCAAATTTAAAAAGCACTTTAAAAATGGTCCAAATCAAAAAAATCTTTTAGAAAATTAAAGATAAAAGAAGGAGTCTATAGACTTCACCAGGCTACCATACACTTCACCAGGCTACCAAAGGAATTCACAACACAGAAAAAAATTAGGAATCTCTGGTCTAGGTGGAAACACAAATCCAGAGAAATTACTGTAATATGAGGTTTCATATACACCCTGAATGTTCCAGATCTTTCCTGATCCCGGTATTCTACGGATCTATAATTCATACTTTTTGGACCTGCTGCTGCTAAGTCGCTTCAGTTGTGTCCGACTCTGTGTGACCCCATAGATGGCAGCCCACCGGGCTCCTCTCTGTCCCTGGGATTCTCCAGGTAAAAACACTGGAGTGGGTTGCCATTTCCTTCTCCAATGCATGAAAGTGAAAAGTGAAAGTGAAGTCACTCAGTCATGTCTGACTATTCGAGACCCTATGAACTGCAGCCCACCAGGCTCCTCTGTCCATGGGATTTTCCAGGCAAAAGTACTGGAGTGGGGTGCCATTGCCTTCTCCGACTTTTTGGACCAAGAATCCAATATTTTTATATGGAAAGGATGGTCACTGCAACTGCAGGAAAGGAACCACAAAGTACTGCGAAAGCACAGAGAAGGGAACCACTAATTTTGCCAAGAGTGCTCAGGAAAGAGTCTCATGGAGTGAGTGATATTTTAGTGGTGCCTCAAAGGATAAGTTGACTTTCAGCTAAAGGACTTCCTGTCAAAGAGAGCAGCATCAGGAAAAGAAATAGGAAGCATGCTGTTGGAGAACATTGAGTCATCTGGTGTGCCTGGATCCTGGGGAGGATAATTGGGGATGGTGGGGGGAGGGGAGAGTGGGAGATACACGACAGACTGTGTGTCATGCTAAGGGGAAGCAGTCAATGCTGGCTATTTCTTTTTGCTTTGTATTGACAGAAAAGACATAAAGAAAGGTGCCTAAAACTTAAGTGTGCAGCTTGATATATTTTCTCAAACTGATCACATGTGTTTTACTAACACCCAGATCATGAGATAGGGCATTAACAACATCCCAAAAGCCTCTTTGTGATCCCTACTAGTCCCAACAATGATTCCCAACTTTATTGAGACATGATTGACATGTAAAAAGCTAATATTTAATGAATGTGACGCAATGAGTTGGAGATATAAGTATACACCACTATCAAAGCCATAAACATATTCTTTGCCTCCCAAAGTTTCCTCCCACTTCCTTTTTTATAATTATCTTTGTGTGTGTGTGTTGTGAGAAAATTTAACATGGCACACTCCCTTAGCAAATTTTAAGTGTACAAAACAGTGTTGTTAGCTCTAGGAACTACATTATATAGTAGATTTCTGGTGGTGGTTTGGTTGCTCAGTTGTGTCCAACTCTTTGCAACTCCATAGACTATAGCCCACCAAGTTCCTCTGTCCACGGGATTTTCCTGGCAAGAATACTGGAGTGGGTTGCCATTTCCTTCTACAGAGGATCTTCCTGACCCAGGGGTCAAACCTGCATCTCTTGTGTCTCCTGCTTGGCTCATCACTGAGCCACCTGGGAAGCCCCATAGTAGATCTCTGTTGCTGCTGCTGCTGCTAAGTCGCTTCAGTCGTGCCCGACTCTGTGCGACCCCATAGACGGCAGCCCACCAGGCTCCCCTGTCCCTGGGATTCTCCAGGCAAGAACACTGGAGTGGGTTGCCGTTTCCTTCTCCAATGCATGAAAGTGAAAAGTGAAAGGGAAGTCGCTCAGTTGTGTCTGACTCTTCGCGACCCCATGGACCGCAGCCTACCAGGCTCCTCAGAAGTTATTTAACTTTGCAGAACTGAAACTTTGTACCCTTTGATTATCATATCCTCATTTCACCCTTCCTTGGCAACCACCATTCTACTCTATGCTTCTATGAGCTTCACTATTTTAGCTTCCACATATAAGTGAAGTTGTATAGTATCTGTCTTTCTGTGTCTGGCCTGTTTTGTTTAACTAATGTTCTCCAGGTCTGTTCATGTTGTCACAAAAGGCAATATTCACTTTTTTTTTTAAGGCTGGGTAATATTTGATTATATGTATATATGACAGTTTCTTTATCATTCATCTGTTGACAGGTGAACAGGTTATTTCCTTATCTTGGTTATTGAGAATAATATTACAATGAACATGGAAGCTCAGGAACTCTTTGAAATCCTGATTTCAATTTTTTTTTGGGGGGAGGTGATAAATACCCAAAGTGAGATTGCAGTACCATACACTAGTTCTATTTTTAACTTTTTGAGGAATTGCCGTATTGTTTCCCATAGTGGCTACACCAATTTACATTCCCACCAACAGTGTATTAAGGTTCCCTTATCTCCACATTCTCACTAACACTTGTTATCTTAGAGGTTTTGTTTTTTTTAGTAATAGCCATCCTAACAGGTGTGAGGTGACATCTCGTGCTTTTGATTTGCTTTCTCTCAAGATTAGTGATGTTGAACACCTTTTCACATACCTGTTGGCCATCAGTGTAACTTCCAACACCATAGATTGGTTTCCCCGGGTTTTGTGCTATATTTAACATATGTACTGTTTTGTGTCTGGCTCTTTTACTCACGTTAGTAAGTGAAATGTAACATCATTATATGTAGTCATGGATCATTGCCACCTAAGTTTAAACAGGGGAATGGCTTGACCTGACTTCTATTTTAGAAAAATCACTTTAGCAACTTGGAGGAGGGTGGGGTGGTAAGATAAGAGACAAGTCCCGAGCAGGGATCTAGAGCAATAATCTAAGTGAGAGACGATGAGGGCTTGACCCAGAGCTCAGGCAGTGGGAAAGGACAAGCGGGGACAGATCCTAGTCACCCTGAGCTCCGGAGAAGCAATTCAAAACATATGTTCCATACAGCGTCCTTCAAACACAGAGGAGAGTGCTCAGAATTAGATCAATATTAATTGACCACGACATTGGTTTGTGTGCTTGTCAAGACTTAAATGAAACAAGCTACATCCCTCTAAGACTCTATTGTCATAGATGACAGGAATGAGACAGACTCAAAGCTAAAACAATGTGGATAAATGAAGACTGTCCCTTGAGATGTTAGTGATCTCAAATGATATTGCAGGAGTTCTGCAGTTGAGCTATTTTTTTCTTAAATTTATGTTGAGCCATGGAGCTTCAATCTAAAATATAGATTAGTTAGAAAAATAAAATCAAGATTGAGGAGACAATAGGAATAGGGGAGAATTTCAGCAGAATGTTGGGAGAAATGAGATGGCTGAGGGTATGAGATGGGTGTGTAGGATGAAGAGATAGAGAGATAGTTGGCAAAGCATGCAGAGAGAGCCTCTGTCTTACTGGTCCTGCTTCTTAAACTCAGAAATGCATAACCTTGACAACTTGTCAGGAGGAACTTGAGTCACCTGATAAATATGGTACATCTTGCTGGAGTGTCCCCAGGGTTGATGAGAAGGATGCCACGTATATAAAAGTAAACAACATATTATGGAGTAGAATATAAATTTTATGTGAAGTATCAAAATAAAACATCAGACTTTAAATAATTTTTTAGCCAAAATGCTTTCACATTCAGCCCCAATGTTCCCCTTTGCATTCAGTGCATGAAATTTAGAGAAGTTTCAAGAAGCTTCATCTCAGCAGCAAAAAAAAACCAAAACAACAACAAAAAACCCTCATCTCCTTCACTCCCAGCTCCATGCCGTACTCTACGATGCTAGGACCTCCACTGAGCTCTTTTCCAGACTGGGTGTTGCTACTCATTCAAGAACATTCTTTCCTTTACTCATTCATTCCAACAATATTAAGTAAGAGCTTACCACACACCAGGAGCTGAGAGATGTTTTTCTCCTTATACTATCGTAAGCTCCAAAAAGGAGTGTGCCTTAAAACAAACAAACTAACTTAGAGTTCCCTTAACATTTGTCAAATCTTGCATATATCAGATGTTCTGTTTGTGGACATTAAATGAAATGGGATCTTTGCAAAAATCTGAGGAGGAATTAGGAGAGAGACAATAAAAGAGAGAAAATGGGATAAGCATGTGTGAACTAACTGCTAACTATTATGAATTACACATATTGTTTCACCTATGAACTACTCTGAGATAGACTATACATTATATCCACTTTATAGCCAAGGAAATTGAGGTTGAGAATGAATAGTGTAACTTGTTTGAAGTAATACAGCTAGTGACAGAGCGCAGATTCAATCCCAGCTTTGTCTGATGCTAAAGTCTAGGGAGAACATTTATGGAAGTATAAAACGCATATATCCTTTGACCCAGTAATTCTACTTCTAGAGGAATTTATCCTCCTGATACTGTGATGTATAATAAGAAACATATATTTGGTCTACATCCCATTTCTGGCACATAGCTCCTGGAGCTCTGGAACTATCTGAGTGATGGGAGAAATAAAGATGTCTCTTGTTATGTTAATGAGGTGACTCCTGTACCACACCTACGAATGCAGTCTGGGTGCCAGTGAAGCAGACCGTGTGATCAGAGGCCTGAGTCACAGCCCCTTTCCTCTCCCTGCCTTGACCTTAATCACTAGCCAACAGTGATCTTCATGCCTCTGTAAAGAAGCCTCCCTAAAAACTCAAGAAGGACGGGGTTCAGAGGGCTTCCTGCCTGGTGAACATGTAGATATTTGGAGATTTCAGAGCACGTAGAAACTCTGCACCCTTTCCCCATACCTTGCCCTATGCAATTCTTCTGTCTGGCTGTTAGTGATCTGTATCCTTTTATAATAAACCAGTATTCTAGTAAGAGGGCTTCCCTGATAGCTTAGTTGGTAAAGAATCCACCTGCAATGCAGGAGACCCTGGTTTGATTCCTGGGTTGGGAAGATCCCCTGGAGAAGGGAAAGGCACCCATTGCAATATCCTGGCCTATAGTCCATGGGGTTGCAAAGAGTTGGACATGACTGACTTTCACTTCACATTCTAGTAAGTAAAATGTTTCTCTAAGTTCTGTGAGGCTGCTCTAGCAAATACATTGAACCCAAGGAGGGAGTCATTGTAACTTTGAGTCTACAGTGGTCAGTCAGAGTCATAGGTCAGAAGCATTTGGAATTGTGATTGGTGTCTGAAGTGGAGGACTGAGCCCGTTAACCTGTAGAATTTGATGCTGTCCCTAGGCAGAAGGTGTCAGAATTCAGTCAAATTGTAGGGAACTTGATTAGTGTCAAAAAACTGCTTGGTGGTATGGTGAATACCTACCCTCCTCCACATTGTAAACTGGGTTTAGAATTGTTAATCCTGTAGATATTCTGAAATAAGTGGTTAAATATATAAATACAAGAATGTTTATTTCAATGCTGATTACAATAACACTATACTGAAAATTATCTAAGTGAAAGTGAAAGTGAAGTCGTTCAGTCATGTCTGACTCTTTATCACCCCGTGGACTGTAGCCCACCAGGCTCCTCCTTCCATGAGATTTTCCAGGCAAGAGTACTGGAGTGGGTTACCATTTCTTTCTCCAGGGGATCTTCCTGACCCAGGGATCGAACCCAGGTCTCCCGCATTGCAGACAAACTGTTTAACCCCTGAGCCAACAATCCTTTATTGGTCATTTGGTTGAATCACTTAAGGACCATAAGAAGCATGAAAGTGAAAGTGAAGTCGCTCAGTCGTGTCTGACTCTTTGCGACCCATGGACTGTAGCCCACCAAGCTCCTCCATCCATGGGATTCTCCAGGCGAGAATACTGGAGTGGGTTGCCATTTCCTTCTCCAGTGGATCTTCCCGACTCAGGGATCAAACCCAGGTCTCCCACATTGCAGGCAGACGTTTTAACCTCTGCACCACCAGGGAAGCCCATAAGAAGCACAACTGTGTATATTGATATGGAAAACTTTTCAGGATATATCAGAAGTTAAAGAAAAGCAATGTAGAGCAGCATATGTTATTTGATTACATTTTACCTTTAAAAAAAAAAATGCACAAATCATATATGCTTGCGTATATAGGCACCAAAAATTCTGGAGAGAATCACCAAGAGAGATTACCTCTGAGGAGGTTATGTGATATTCTGCTCAGGTGGGAATGAAGAGAGAGGTTTCTCGCTCTTTTTTTTTTTTCACTTTATTTTCTTTACAAACTATGTGAAAGTAAAATTTAAAACATGACTGTGTATTATTTTCATAATGAACAAGTTAGTAAATTAAATCAAAATAAAGCCTTTTTAATATATCATGACTCATGGATAAGTAAAAGTTCCAGGGACAGGGAAGCTGTTGGGGAAGAGAGTTGAAAAAAAGCAGAAGGAGCTAAGGGGCAAAAGAATCAAGGAAAGGGAAAATGGTAGCATTAAGGAAGCTCATGCCAAGGGTTTTTTTTTTTTTTTTTTTCTTTTTTTACTTTTTATTGGCTCAATCAATAGAAATCTAGTGTGTCATGGTTCTGGGAACTACTAGTCCAAGATCAAGGTGTCAGCAGGGTTAGTTCCTTCTTCGGGCTTGGAGGAAGAAGCTATTCTATGCTTCTTCCCTAGCTTCTGGCAATCTTTGGTATTCTTTGACTGGTAGATCTCTGCCTTCATGTTCCCATGGTATTCTCCTTGAGTGTGTGCCTGTGTTCAAATTTCCTCTTTTTATAGAAACACGAGTCATATTGAATTGGGGACCCATCTTACTCTAGAGTGACCTCACCTTAACTAATTGAGTCTTTTTGAAAGGGCCCTATTCCTAAATAAGGTCACATCTGAGGTCCTGGGAGTGAGTTAGGGCTTCAACAGATACATGTTTCAGCCAGGAAGGAGGAAACACAATTTAACCCATGATAGCAGAGGTCGACTTAAAAAAGATACAACTTGAGAGTTGTGAGTTAAGTTTTATTTGGAGCAAAATGAGGACCACAGCCCAGTGGGGAGCATCTCAGATAGCTCTGAGAGACTGCTCTAAAGCGGCTGTGGGGAAAGTCAATATATAAGGTTTTGGTGAAGAGGGAGTTCAATGCCATGAAGTACTCATTTTACAAAAGATTTTTGTTAGTCAGGAGGATCTGATGTCACCATAAAGGGATTTAGAGCTTCTCTAGATATGAGGAGATGCAAGGATTGAGATCATAAAATCTGTTCCTAGGAACATCCAACTATCTAAAGACCCATCCCACCAGATTCCCCAGAGCACAGAGTACCTTACTCTATCCTGAACTCCCTCAGGGGTTGTTGAAGGTCAACAGCTATAGCAGCATGGGGTTCAGTCTCCGCAGAGGCAGATGGCAGATGTTCAATTGTGGGCAATGCTCTTGGTAAGTGTCAGTTTGTAGTGACACACACAGATATAAACATGTTTATGATCTGTGTCATGTGCAAAGATTTGAACTTTAAGATTTTGGATTTCTCCATTTTAGAGATAAACCAAACTTTTCCTGTGAAATAATCAACATACTAGTTTTCACGTTTTGGTCATAATGATATTTTATGCAAGGGAACTCTGGGAATATTGACAAAACCGGAAAAACATGTATCTCTAGCTGATTGAAGATCACTATGAGCTGAGTGGAAGCCTGAGAAATTCAGAGGAACAATATGTAAATGCTTGGTCTTAGATTTCTTTCATTTGTTGTTGACTAACCCTGTTTTAAAGTGGATGCTTTTGCCCACCTCAGTGCTCTCAGATTTTATCAGTGAATCTCACAATTACACTGCAGTATAATGAGATTATGATCACATCTTGGGCTGTGTTCACATTTTGAGCTGTGGTGTTGGAGAAGACTTTTGAGAGTCCGTTGGACTGCAAGGAGATCAAACCAGTCCATCCTAAAGGAAATCAGTCCCGAATATTCATTGGAAGGACTGATGCTGAAGTTGAAACTCCAATCCTTTGGCCACCTGATGCAAAGAACTGACTTATTGGAAAAGACCCTGATGCTGGGAACGATTGAAGGCAGGAGGAGAAGGGGCCAACAGATGATGAGATGGTTAGATGGCTCACCGACTCGATGGACATCAGTTTGAGCAAGCTCCAGGAGTTAGAGATGGACAGGGAAGCCTGGCATGCTGCAGTCCATGGGGTCGCAAAGAGTCAGACATGACTGAACAACTGAACTGACTGATAATGATACTAAAATAACTGTATGTCTGCTTGTAACAAACTGTGTACAGTTTGTTAAGGACTTAGACACTTACCATTTCTTTTTCTCTCACTCTCCTCTCTTCTTTCTTAATTTTTCAAATTAAAAAACTACACAAAATATACACATTAAAACTAAAAATTACACATAACAATAACCACATTTAAAAATACACATAATAATAACCATCCTAATCATTTTAAAGTGTACAGTTCACTACTGTTGAGTACCCTCAGTGTTTGCAACTAGCCTCCAGAACTTTTTTACCTTGCAAAACTGAAACTGTACTATCCATTAAACAACAGCTCCCCATTTTCCAGTTCCCCAAGGCCCTGGCAACCACCATTCTACTTTTTGTCTTTATGAATCTGACTACTCTAGATACTCATATAAGTGAACTCATACAATATTTGCCATTTTGTGCCTGGCTTATTTTACTTAGTATAGCATCTTTAAAAGTTATCCTTGTTGTAATCGGTGTCAGAATTTCCTTCCTTTTTGAGGCTAATATTCCATTGTGTGTGTGTGTGTGTGTACATATATATGTAAATCACATTTTATTTATCCATTCATCCATTGGTAGACATTTAGGTTACTTCCAGCTTTTGATTATTGTGAAAAATACTACTATGAACAAATATGAGTTTACAAATATCTCTTCAAGACTCTGTTTTCAACTCTTTTGGAGATGTACCCAGAAATAAAATTGCTGAATCACATGTAATTCTTTTTTGAGGAGCAGCCATACTGATACAAGGCTTTTAAATTGTTCGATACTTACTGCTTGGTTCGAAATATAGAAGGCAAGAAGGTGGCTATTTTTCAACATATAAACCACACAACATCCAGGGAAGTAGCCTTGTCATCAGTAAAATGGAGAGATCTTTTAAAAGATCTCTGATCCTACAGCAAATGTAAGAGTATGCTCCAGACTGTTTCCTTGAGAAGAGAAGGGAAAGCAATTGCTAACTAAGTTGCTTAAGGATCTAAGTATTTTCTGCTGGGAAATATTTATTCGTTTGGTAGAGCTGCAAGTTCTGGGGAGTGCTCTCATTAAAAAACAGCTGATGATTCCAGGAAAACTTGGAAGAATCACCATGGTGATGGGGAGTGACCCATTTAGAGTGTAAGGCCTATTGTGGGTTGAACTTCAAAAGATGTCTGTATAAAAGTTCCTCTTTCATTTTTTGTTGGACAGACGATATGAAATAAGGTAACATTATTATTATTATCTCCATCTCTCTTGCAATCTGAGGTGCTAGGGAGATGCCTTCAGCGTCGAGTACTGGCTTGGTTATACCTTGATAGCCCTGTGAGTTGAGCAGACCACTTAACCTCTCTAGCCTTTGAGAGTTGACCTAAAGAGCCTCTAAAATCCCAGAGCCTCTAAAATCCCTTTAGATTGTGGGTTTACTTCTATGCACATTTATAATTGCTTCAGCTTCTTTTTGTTTGCCACTACTTTCTCTGGAACTTAGCTATTAAGCAAATTCACTTAATCAGATACAGTGGAAAATGAAGAATTAAGCCAAAAGGTGCTGAATGGACAAGCACGACATCAAAGCTAAAGCTTCTTCACCTTATTGCTTTCCTGGGACCTCAGGTGCACAGAGTTGATCTGATCATACTCAAGGGTCAACTCGTTTTTGATGGTTAGTCTGGACATTGTTAGTGTTTCAGTTGTTAGTCTGGACAAGGCCCTTCTCTGTTTAATCTCACTCTGTTTTCTTCTCCTTCATCTCATATCCCATTTCTCATTTCTAGGACTGGGTTTGGTGATATAGATAGACTATTGTATTAATATGTAATTCTAATGGCAACGTTATTGGGATGGACAATGGTGTTATCCCAATCTTACATGTGGGAACACCAAAGATTCTGGGGTTTAAGGGGCAGGGAAGATTTCAGCCCAGCTAGATAGATCCAGAATCGACACCCCTAAATACTACATCATTTAATCAAGAAAACTTGTTTAAAATACAATTTGTCTCTAAGTTATTTTGAACTGCATGTGGGAAACTCCCCCTCCCATTCTTCAAAGAAAATGTTAACAGATCTATTTTGAGGCACTTTGCTTGTCCTCATTCATCTTTTGCAGAACTTGGTCACCAACTCAGGTCACTATCTCTTTGGATTTCCTTTTCCTCCATTCCATTTCCTGAGAAACTTGGAGTTATAATTGTCAGCTTGGCCCTTAACTCTCTTGCTTGCTGGGGACATAACTGAAATGCTAAATGATAGCATTTCCTCTCCATAAACAGAACGCCTTTCCTCTCGCATTGTATTCTTCATGCATCTCACTTGAGAAGATGATTGTTGACGTACAGAGTAGCTCTTGAAGTCACATTTCTGCCCTGTATGAACAGTGTGCTGCTGCTGCTACTGCTAAGTCGATTCAGTCGTGTCTGACTCTGTGTGACCCCATAGACGGCAGCCACCAGGCTCCCCCGTCCCTGTGATTCTCCAGCCAAGAACCCTGGAGTGGGTTGCCATTTCCTTCTACAATGCATGAAAGTGAAAAGTGAAAGTGAAGTCGCTCAGTCGTGTCCAACTCTTAGCAACCCCATGGACTGCAGCCCACCAGGCTCCTCTGTCCATGGGATTTTCCAGGCAAGAGTATTGGAGTGGGGTGCCATTGCCTTCTCCAGAATGAACAGTGTAGGGATTTATAATAAAATGGAGTGTACGTCACCTTGAAGGTAAATCCATCCCAAATCAATGGTTAGCTAATGTGATGGCCACTGGACTTTCCTGGCATTCTTAACACAACTCTGATAGGTGATGGGCCCAGAGAGACTATTGACATTGGCTGTATTTTGTTTGTGAGCCCTGGTGAGAGGGAAGGACATTCCTGGAAAAGTTGCAGGGGAGGAAGAAGTTAAGGGCTTGGTTGATTAAGAAGATTCTTTCCACATTTGTCTGAGATGGATTGGCAGGATGGAGGGTTCAGATCATAACTGAGAGGGGAGAAAGTACAAATATTGATGATGGTGATGATGATGATGGACTTTGGATCCAAGGTTTAAGGTGAAGATAGAATGAGAGAATGACTTTTGAAGGAGGTGATTGAGAACGTCTACAGTGGGACTATGTGAAGGTGTCTCCATCTGGCTGAGTGGTTCAGGATTTTACTTCTATGTGGAGACAGTACCCTGGGGTGGTCCTCCTGACCGGTGCCAAGCATCCATGAATCCAGGCCAGGGCCACACCCTGTCTTTAGAGTCGTCTCTTTTCTATCTTTTTCCTAGTTTTAAGGCCATGCTATTACACAATTTGGACATAACAGCCAAAGATAACTTTCTGCTTGAAACAATTGTATTTTTTTATTGGATAGGTTTGACTAAGTAAAAGACTTCTTTCTTCAAGTGAGCATTTTATTCTGTTAATTGTAGAAAGTCTTTGCAGAGACATTTTTGCAAATGATGGCATCTAACACTTCCCCTAAGAGAGTGATCCCTAAGAATTCCCAGACCTTACAAGGAAGTCATGCACCCCTAGGATTAAATTCATTAGAGTCCCATCAGAGCATTCTCATGCAACTTTTATGAAGTGTCTTTTATTTTGTACTTGGTTCTTCTGTAACAAATGAGTCATTGATTTTCAAAAAATTTTAAATGTATCCAGAACCTTTTTTTTTTTTGTTTTTGTTTTGAACAGCCACTTAGACGCCAAAACCAGTAACCCTGTCCTGTTTCCCTGCTGCTTTGCTGTAAAGACAGCTTTCCTCTAAATGGATCACTATGGTTCTGCTGACAAGGAACCAGCCAAATTGTTGACTAGGTGAAAGAAACGCCTCACAAGTCTTTGTAAGATGTGGCCCAGCAATTATTATTTAACACTTGTGTGCTCTGTTCCAGGAAGGCCTGAAAACAACAATTTAAAAAAGAATTTTAGGGCTAATCTCAGGTCTCTTTGTGATTTACAAGGTATTCTAATCTCGGGTTTTTGGAAGCCTCTCCACGTGAGTTTAAATAGGGAAGCTAACTGGAGCCTCACCATAAAGCTTTGGTTGGGTACAATAAACCGCGGAGGACTTAGTCAAAGACAGATTCACTTGATGCCAAATTCTTTTCTCTCATCCAAGAGTGGCCAGCGAGACCAAGGGTGGGAGTGGGAATTCACCAGGGTTTTTCAACAAAGCATTCCAATAAATTAAAAAACAAACAACCTTTGTTAGAAAAAAAAAAAAAAAGTGTTTGTAATGCTGGCTTGTTAGAGCGCCCTCATGTGTCTCAGTGTGGTAATATCATTTGGGGGCTTTCAAGGTGCAAAAAAAATGCTCTTCTGAGTCACTCCGACACTGTTGAATGACGTTCTCTTCCTTCCCATTTGTTTCCAGGGCCACAGAGAAAGCTCCTTCTTTAGGTGTTGTTAGAACTTCCAGTGTGATGATTATTTTTTATCAGAGGCTGTAAGCATACACTACCTCATTTTTTCAGAATCTAACATGTGTATAGCATGTTCAGTAAGTACTTACTCCCGGCTTCCCAGGTGGCTCTAGTGGTAGAGCCCACACGCAATGCAAGAGACACAATGAGACTCGAGTTCAATCCCTGGCTCGGGAGGATCCCCTAGAGGGCCTGGCAACCCACTCCAGTATTGTTGCCTGGGAAATCTTATGGACAGAGGAGCCTGGTGGGCTACAGTCCATAGGGTCACAAAGAGTCAGACACAACTGAAGCAACTTAGCACGCACCTGACTGTGTTAGTCTAAACTAAGAACTGGCATTGGTGGTATAACACTGAGCTTAGCTTCCAGAACTCATCAAACCATACACTCAGAAAAGGTGAAATTTACTGCATAAAGTAAATTATACCTCAATATAATATAAACTATACCTCAACAAGCCTCACATAAAAAAATTTTCAATTCCTAAAAGAATCACCATGGACTTCTTCCAATCTACAAATCCCTAACCTTTCTGGGTTAACAAACTCTTGGCTTCCTTTTCTTTGCCCATCTGTAAAGACACCAGGATGAACTCTTATGAGTCTGCAAGTTCCAATCCATTTCAAAGCCCCAGTGGGGCCAGACTGCATTCCAAGCAATCCACTCCCTGACTCTGCCATTGTGCCTGAGAAGGAGTGTGCAGAGACATGGAGCCTCCCTGGCATTTAGATATTGAAAAGGAAAACTTCAAAGTTCCAGGCCGGTGCTAACTCTGTTACCAACAAGTGGGAACCCATTGAGGGGAAAGGAGATCTGGGCCCTGAAGGCAAATTCGAGCTGTCAGTTTGCTGGCTTCCCTCCTTGGCAGATAACAGCCAGAAGCCGTGCCTTGTGCAGACCATCCATTAGTCACAAGATTGAATGTTCCACCCCAGGCAGCGCCCAACATCTGATTCTAAAGCAAACAGCTTTGATTCAGTGACTCCCAAATGTTCTACCCACCCTTTTCCCCAACAATGGTGATCCACAGACGTTAATCCAGGCCAGTGTTCTTAAACTTTTCTGGGCTCAGTTATCCCCTACCTTGCTAAGACCTAATTCTTACATGTTCTCATCACACCCACACATAATAGTAACTATGTGAGGTGATGGATGTGTTAATTAGTTCAATTATAGTAATCATTTCACAGTGTATACATTTACATTAAATCATCACAATGTATACTTTTTAAAAATCACATTGTACAACCTAAATATATCCAATTTTTTACTTATCAGTTACACTTCAATGAAGCTCAAAAAAAAAAGAGGCAATAATCGACTAAGGAGGATATTTTCTAAATAACAGCTCCCAGGCTTCCCTGGTGTCTCAGCGGGTAGAGTCCTCCTGCAATGAGGGAGACCTGGGTTCGATCCCTGGGTTCGATCCCTGGGTTGCGAAGATCTCCTGGAGAAGGGAAAGGCTACCCCACTCCAGTATTCTGACCTGCAGAATTCCATGGACTATACAGTCTATGGAGTTGCAAAGAGTCGGACACGACTGAGTGAAAAAAAAAAACAAAAACAAACAGTTCCCAGCACCCACCCATACCTGAGGTTCAGTGCAGTAGGTCTCATAGTCGTTCCTGGAAAATGCATTTTAAAAATTGAATATAAGTTTCAGGTGTGCAACATAGTGATTGAACAGTTTTATAGCTTATACTCCGTTTAAAGTTATTATGAAATAATGGCTGTATTTCCCTGTACTGTACATATATCCTTGCTGCTTATTTATTTTGTACAAAGTAGTTTTTATCTCTTAACCCCCTACCTGGAGAAGGCAATGGCAACCCACTCCAGTCCTCTTGCTTGGAGAATCCCATGGACGGAGGAGCCTGGTGGGCTACAGTCCATGGGGTCGTGAAGAATCAGACATGACTGAGCGACTTCACTTTCACTTTTCCCTTTTCACTTTCATGGACTGGAGAAGGAAATGGCAACCCACTCCAGTGTTCTTGCCTGGAGAATCCCAGGGATGGGGGAGCCTGGTGGGCTGCCGTCTATGGGGTTGCACAGAGTCGGACACGACTGATGCGGCTTAGCAGCAGCAGCAGCAGCAGCAGCAGCAACCCCCTACCCTGGTCCTCTTCCCACTGGTAAAAACTAGTTTGTTCTCCTTATCTGCAAGTCTGTTTCTGTTTTGTTATATTCATTCATTTGTTTTATTTTTTAGATTCTATATATAAGTGAGAGTACAGAGTGTTTGTCTTTTTCTGTTTAATTTATTCCACTAAGCATGATACCCTCTAGGTCCACCCATGCTGTTGCAAATGGTAGAATTTCATTCTTTTTATGGCTCAGTAATATTCCAGTGTGTGTGTGTCTCACATTTTCTTTATTTATTCATCTGTCTATGGACACTTGGGTTGCTCTCATATCTTAGATGAACACTGAGGTGTATGCATCTTTTCAAATTAGTGTTTTTTTTCTTCAGAGATATACCCAGGAGCAGAATTGATGGATCATATGGTATTCCATTTTTAGTTTTTTGAAGAACCTTCTTATTGTTTTCCATAGTGACTGCCCTGATTTACCTTCCCACTAACAGCATACTAGGGTGCCCTTTACTCCACATGCTCAAAACTACATTTTAAAAAAGTACCTCAGATGATTCAAAGTCTAAGAACCATACATTAAAAAATGATGATCTAAAGCCTAGAAAACATTTATTTTTAGGCTTTTGCTTTTACTTAAGAAAGTTTAACATTTTACTTTGAAAATACTTGATCTACAAAGTGGTTAATAGCACTATGATTAAGAATGGGGCTCTGGAGCAGGGTTCCTGAGTTCAAAGCCCACCTCTGCCTATTTTTATCCATGAGGTCTCAGACAACTTACTTAATCTCTCCACATCATGCGTGTAAGAGGGGGTAAGATCAAATAAGCTAACACTTAGAAGGCACTCAGAACAGTGCCAGTAAGCATTAGATAAACATCAAGTATCATTCTGTCCAGATCAATAAAGACAGGGGAACATTGCAAACTGTGAACAAAGAGAGTTACTTCAAAGAGCTTTTCATTTCAAGCTTGGACATCTCCAAATATTTCAAATGGTAGGGAAACTATAACCACCTTATGCTTGCCAACTTTCCAGCATTCCTGATTTCTTTACCCTGTTTTCAATATTTAAACATGTAAGCTGGAAAGAGAAAAAGCTAATATTAGCAGTACCCTTCTTTGACTGATTAAGAAACTTAAGACAGCTCATATATTAGCTTGTTCATATTTATAAGTTGTATATAATTTTGGTGATTCATTTAAAATAATTTTATTCATGTATTTATTTATGGCTGTGCTGGGCCTTCATTACTGCACAAGCTTTTCCCTACCTGTGGTGAGTGAGGGCTAGCTACTCTCTAGTTATGGCACACGAGCTTCTCGTTACAGTGGCCTCTCTTCTTGTGGACCACAGACTCTAGAATGTGGGCTCGCTAGTTGCAGCTCTAGAGTCTAGAGCACCGGCTCAGTCGTGTGGTGCAGAGACTTATTTGCTCTGTGGCATGTGGGATCTTCCTAGACCAAGGATCGAACCCATGTCTCCTGCATTGGTAAACAGATTCTCTACCACTGAACCGCCAGGGAAGCCCCCTTTGGTGATTCTTAACATAGATGCAAATCAGAATCATGTGTAGAGCTCTTGAAAATTACAAATTTTGACTCAGTAGAGACTGGGGGGAGGGGATAGGGAATCTGAATTTCTAAAAGCTTCTCTCTGTAGTTTGGCTATACATTCCAAATGACTGTTACAGTTGATGGCTAGGATAATCTACCTTGTTTTATATGTTAAGAAACAGACCAAAGTTAAATACTTTGCCAAGGTTACTCAGAAAATTATTTGCAGAGGTAGGAGTTGGATTTTGGTCAGTAATTTTAAGGTCAATATTCTCTCCACTACAGTTCATACTGTAGGGGCTATTTGTGCAGGGAGGAATAAACATAGTAAATTTTCATTTGCTTATGAAATGATACTCTCTGATCTGGACTTTATTGTTGTTTTGATGTGGACCATTTTTAAAGTCTTTATTGAATTTGTTACAATATTGCTTCAGTTTTCTCTTTTGATTTTTTTTTGATAAGGCATGTGGGTTTTTAGCTCTCTGACCAGGGATTAAACTCCTATTCTTTGCATTGCGAGAAGTCTTAACCCCTGGACCATTAGGGAAGACCATGATTTTTAAATTAGAACTGATGATCTAGGATTCTGAATTTCTATTAGATTGCACCTTTTACCTTCTTACCTGTGTGTCCCTATTTACTGATTATCCCCATTACATCCCTGGACATGTAAAAGAGAGCCGGTTCCCACGGAGACTGGGTCAAATCCCTATGGGAAATATGATCATGAACTTGAGGATTCTTTCTTCTTCTCCACTCTAAGAGCTTAAGAAACTCCAAGAGCCACAGCTTCGTCATGGACTAATCCAAGATAAATGGCATGTAAAATGAGGAAATGAGGAGCCTCTAAGATCATGATCCTAAGACTGTTATCCTGTTAACAAGTCCCTGGGACATGAATCAGGAGACTATCTGAAAGGTGATTCTAGTGGCTAAAGGCAGTGGCATTTTGGTGACCTCAACTCTGGGATGAGGTTTTTATGGGCTGGCTTTTCATCTCGGGACATACATTGACCTATAAAGTCGCTCAGAAACCATTTTATTCCATGTATTATCAGAGAATAAAATCCGTCAAATTAAAATCTGCCACAGGAAAGGGGTGGCCACCAGTCAAATGAAATCATTCTGCTGAGCTTGAGCCAGGGAATCAAACTGGGGCAGTATCATTTCACTTACAAAATGGCCCTGCAGGCTGGACTCCCTGTGTGCAGACCTTCACACATCACCAACCCCTTGTAAATAAAACAGAGCTTTATTACTTACTTCTTGGCATCCACTGGCTGCTTTCCTTTTAGATTTTCTGTTGTCCAAATTTCAATATCCTGCCTTTGCATTTTGCTCCTGATCTTGTTAAAATACTGTTTCTTTCTTTCTTATTTTTTTAATGAAAAGATCCCCTTTAATCAGATAGCTCTAGCTGGCATGAGCTGTCAGAGGTATTCATTTCAGTGGACTCTGGCTGTATGCTGTATTACCGTGGCAACAAGATTTAGAGGCACAATCCTGGCCTTGAACTTGTCAGAGTCTCCAACGATGTGAACTCAGCACATATTACTCTCCAGCATATTAAGTTGTCATGCCAACCACTAACATAAAATCCATCTCTCTCTTGTAGGGTTTTAATTCAATAACTTTTCAAATTGGTTCCTTCTGTAATTCAATTTGGCCTGAAATGTAATATATGAGTGTGTGTATGTGTGTGTGTGTGTGTGTGTGCTGGGGGGTACCTGTGTATTTAACCAGTCACTAATGGTCTTCCACTAAATTACTGGAGATTGGAAAAGCAATTTAGGTCAAAAGTTCATCAAAAAGCAAAGGAAAACCAGTGCTGGCTCTAACATAAGGAGACTACAGTTTTGGAAATTTTAACAAAGAGGTAACTGAACAAAATCTCAAGAGCTGACTTCTGCCCCTAGTATGTAAGGGACTCCATCTGCACAGCTGCACAGCACACTCAATAGCAAGAGTAGCTGCACCCCTATACATGTTCAGAACTCTTTTGATAAGTTTTGAGTATGAACCAACTTCAGTTTTTAAAAGTACTCATATTTTCATACTTACATTTTATTTTCCTCTAAGCCAGAAAGCTTTGTAGGAAGCTGTCCCCTTAGAAAGTCTCTTTAGGCAGACAACTATTTTTATCATCCCAACCTCACAGAGTAAGGAACGGAAACACAGAATTTAAGCAGTGTGTCCACAGCCCCCTGGCTTGTAAGTGTCAGGACTGAAGCTCAAAACTGGCAGTGTGATTCAAGTCTCAACTTTGTGTACCGCTTCATCGGATTCTGGCTGATTGAGCCCCTTTGCACGATTTTATGTAAGAAGCATCGATTATCTTCACTCACAAACTCCTTGATGGCAGAACAAATTTAACACTTCTATGTCTTTTTTGGTTTCTAGCTGGGTGCCTTTGGGCTTCCCTGGTGGCTCAGATGGTAAAGAATCTGCCTGCAATGCGGGAGACCTGGGTTTGATCCCTGGGTTGGGAAGATTCCTTGGAGGAGAGCATGGCAACTCTCTCCAGTATTCTTGCCTGGAAAATCCCCATGGACAGGGGAGCCTGGTGGGCTATAATCCATGAGGTCACAAAGAATCAGACATGACTGAGTGACTAAGCACAGCACAGTACATAATAGTTACTCAGAAATATGGCTAGCTTGGTAAAGATTGATCTATTAATAGGAGAATCCTATAATAGAATATAGGACTTCCCTGGTGGCTCAGACGGTAAAGCGTCTGTCTACAATGCGGGAGACCAGGGTTCGATCCCTGGGTTGGGAAAATCCCCTGGAGAAGGAAATGGCAATCCACTCCAGGACTATTGCCTGGAAAATCCCATGGACAGAGGAGCCTGGTAGGCTACTGCCGATGGGGTCGCAAAGAGTCGGACACGACTGAGCGAATTCAAGGTCACTTTGAAAATAATTTTGAGTTGTAACGATAGGGACTATCCTCACCCCCAACCCATAGGCATTCGACAGACCAAACTCATTGAAAACAGAAATTGTGTTTCATGGTGTGTTGGTGTATTTAAACATGATGTTCAGTTCAGTTTAGTTGCTCAGTCATGTCTGACTCTTTGCAACCCCATGAATCGCAGCATGCCAGGCCTCCCTGTCCATCACCAACTCCCAGAGTCCCATGTCCAAACCCAAACCCATGTCCATTGAGTCGGTAATGCCATCCAACCATCTCATCCTCTGTCGTCCGCTTCTCCTCCTGCCCTTAATCTTTCCCAGCATCAGAGTCTTTTCAAATGAGTCAGCTCTTCGCATCAGATGGCCAAAGAACTGGAGTTTCAGCTTCAACATCAGTCCTTCCAATGAACACTCAGGACTGAAATCCTTTAGGGTGGACTGGTTGGATCTCCTTGCAGTCCAAGGGACTCTCAAGAGTCTTCTCCAACACCACAGTTCAAAAGCATCAATTCTTCTGTGCTCAGCTTTCTTTATAGTCCAACTCTTACATCCATACATGACTACTGGAAAAACATGGTTTGTTTAACATTAAACATGGTGGTTTCTTGGCCCCACCAGACACTTTCTACCTTTTCCTCACGTGTTCTCTGCCCAGAACATGTGACTTTTTTTTAAAAAGTGTTTTTAAAATTGAGGTATAGTTCATTTACAATGATGTGTTAGTTTCAAATATACAGCAAAGTAATTCAGTTATATATACACATATATATACACATATGTATATATATTCTTTTCAGATTCTTTTAGATTATAGGTCATTACAAGATATTGAGTATAGTTCCTTGTGCTATACAGTAGGCTCTTGTTTAATTATTTTATATATAGCAGTGTGTACATGTCAGTCCCAAACTCCCTAACTATCCCTTCCCTCCACCCTTCCCTGCTGGTAACAATAAGTTTGTTTTCTAAGTCTGTGAGTCTGAGTTTTTCTTGTAAAGAAATTCATTTGTATCATTCTTTTTAGATTCCATATATACATGATGTTTGCCTTTCTCTGTCTGGTTTACTTCACTTAACATGATAATCTCTAGGTTTATCCTTGCTGCTGCAAATGGCATTATTTCATTCTTCTTATGGCTGAGCAGGTCAGGAAGCAACAGTTAGAACTGGACATGGAACAAGAGACTGGTTCCAAATAGGAAAAGGAGTACGTCAATGCTGTATATTGTCACCCTGCTTATTTAACTTCTATGCAGAGTACATCATGAGAAACACTGGGTTGGAAGAAGCACAAGCTGGAATCAAGATTGCCAGATCAATAACCTCAGATATGCAGATGACACCACCCTATGGGAGAGAGTGAAGAGGGGCTAAAAAGCCTCTTGATGAAAATGAAAGAGGAGAGTGAAAAAGTTGGCTTAAAGCTCAACATTCAGAAAACGAAGATCATGGCATCTGGTCCCATCACTTCATGGGAAATAGATGGGCAAACAGTGGAAACAGTGTTAGACTTTATTTTTTTGGGCTCCAAAATCATTGCAGATGGTGACTGCAGCCATGAAATTCAAAGACGCTTATTCCTTGGAAGGAAAGTTATGACCAACCTAGATAACATATTCAAAGCAGAGACATTACTCTGCCAACAAAGGTCCGTCTAGTCAAGGCTATCAGAGAAGGCAATGGCAACCCACTCCAGTACTCTTGCCTGGAAAATCCCATGGACGGAGGAGCCTGGTAGGCTGCAGTCCATGGTGTCGCTAAGTCAGACATGTCTGAACAACTTCACTTTCACTTTCCACTTCCATGTATTGGAGAAGGAAATGGCAACCCACTCCAGTGTTCTTGCCTGGAGAATCCCAGGGACGAGGGAGCCTGGTGGGCTGCTGTCTATGGGATCGCACAGAGTTGGACACGACTGAAGCAACTTATCAGCAGCAGCAGCAGTCAAGGCTATGGTCTTTCCAGTAGTCATGTATGGATGTGTGAGTTGGACTATAAAGAAAGCTGAGCGCAGAATTGATGCATTTGAACTGAGGTGTTGGAGAAGAGTCTTGAGAGTCCCTTGGACTGTAAGGAGATCCAACCAGTCCATTCTAAAGGAGATCAGTCCTTGGTGTTCTTTGGAAGGAATGATGCTAAAGCTGAAACTCCAGTACTTTGGCCACCTCATGTGAAGAGTTGTTTCATTGGAAAAGACTCTGATGCTGGGAGGAATTGGGGGCAGGAGGAGACGGGGACGACAGAGGATGAGATGGCTGGATGGCATCACTGACTCGATGGACGTGAGTCTGAGTGAACTCTGGGAGTTGGTGATGGACAGGGAGGCCTGGCGTGCTGCAATTCATGGGATCGCAAAGAGTCGGACACGACTGAGCGACTGAACTGAACTGAATATTCCATGTATAAATATACCATATCTTCTTTAGCCATTCATCTGTCAATGAACACCTAGACTGCTTCCATGTCTTGGGTATTGTAAATAGTGTTTCAGTGAACATCTGGGTGTGTGAGTCTTCAAATTACAGTTTTCTCCAGATGTATGCCCAGGAGTGGGATTGCAGGATCAGATGGTAACTATATTTTAATTTCTTTAAGGACGCTCCATATTGTTCTGCATAGTGGCAACACCAATTTACATTCCCACGAGAGTGCAGGGGGGTTCCTTTTTCTCCACACCCTCTCCAGCATTTATTTGTAGACTTTTTCATGATCACCATACTGACTTGTGTGAGGTGATACCTCATTGCAGTTTGGAATTGCATTTCTCTCTAATAATTAGCAACATTGAGCATCTTTTCTTGTGTCTGCTGGCCATCTGTATGTCTTCTTTGGAGAAATATCTATTTAAGTCTTCTGACTGAGATTTTATTAATAGACCTTCCAATAAATACATCATTTGTCTCTTGTCTCCTGGCTCTTCATTCTGCCATTTGGTCCAGTGCTTCTCACATGGGAATCACTCACAGATCTTGTTAAAAGGCAGATTCTTATTCGGAGAACTGGGGTGGACCTTGAAATTCTGCATCTCTAACAAGTCCTTGAGTAAATGGATCCTCCAGAGGCCACACTTTCAGTAGCAGAAATCTAGCAATTGGTTATTGTTGTCATTCTATAAGTATTTTAAGTTCAATAGAAGAATGATTAGATGAACAGCTTGGATGCAAGCTGCATCTGTTGACACTGGTGGAGGAAGCCATGCCCTTGTCACACCTATCTTCTAATCACTTACCCCTGAGGTCCCTGTGTGGTTACAGCAGACCCATCTGGTCACATCTGGAAGCTCACAGCTGGCTGGACATCCTTATCTTTGTCCTCATTGCCAGAGCTAGCCTGTTGATTCTTATCATCTCTGGTTAATACTGTTTATAAAAAATAGCAACTGCCACAACCAACCTCCAAGAAACTGAATTCACACACATGAATACTTTTTTCTTCACAGATAAAAGTAAAACACATACTTTCTACATCAGCGCTGATCCCCTCAAGGGACAATCCTTGCTGAGTGAGAGATGCTAAAGAAGTTAATGGTTTGCCGAACAGTAATTCTTGTTTGCTCAGATCATGTACAGTCTTGTACAAACAGGTTTTATGCACAAAGGTAAGGTCAAGCTCTAAGAGATTATTCAAAACAAGGAGCAGCTCAAGGAAAAATACACCTAACTGTGTCATAAACAAATCAAGCTGTCAGGAGATCTGAGGTCCTTTTTATATGTAGCTTAACAACAGACACTTTTTGAGCACCTACTAAGTGCCAGACACTTTGCTGGCCATGATTATGTACACAGTAAAATCTTACTAACTTTAAATTTGAATAAATTGGATACTGTAATAATTTAGGCAGATGCTAACCTGCATTTGGTTATTTTACTATCTATGTGAAAGGATTTACTTTGTCAATAATAGGTCAATAAGTTTGCAAAAATGCTACTGAAGAGAATAAATGATTTCTAAGACTTTTAAATCAAGTTGTTTGCTTTTTTGATGTTGAACTGTTTATATTTTGGGGGATTTTAACCTTTCATCTACCATATCGCTAGCAAATATTTTCTCTCGTTCAGTAGGTTGTCTTATTGTTTTGTCGATGATTTCCTTTGCTGTGCAAAAGCTTTTAAGTCTGATTAGGCCACATTTGTTTATTTTAACTTTTATTTCCTTTGCTTTAGGAGACAAATCCAAAAAAATATTGCTACGATTTGTGTCAAAGAGCATTCAGCCTATGTTTTCTTCTAGGAGCTTCACGGTTTTCAGACTTACATTTAGGTCTTTAATCCACTATGAGTTTATTTTTGGGTATAGTGTGAGCAATTGTTCTCACTTCATTCTTTTACAAATAGCTATCCAGTTTTCCCAGCACCACTTATTGAGCTTCTCAAGTGTTTTAGAAAAGCACATTTAGGTATTGACCATGGAGTCGCTAGTTGATTAATTATGTTGATTGTTGTGCCAATTAAAAACATTCTTATAAATGCTATCTGATATTCTAGATTATATCTCGGGATAGAAAAACTGTAAAATCTGAATAAAGTGTCTAGTTTATTAGTAATAGATCAGTTCAGTTCAGTCGCACAGTCATGTCTGACTCTGTGACCCCATGAACAGCAGCACGCCAGGCCTCCCTGTCCATCACCAACTCTCAGAGTCCACCGAAACCCATGTCCATGGAGTCGGTGATGCCATCCAGCCATCTCTCCTCTGTTGTCCCCTTCTCCTCCTGCTCTCAATCTTTCCCAGCATCAGGGTCTTTTCAAATGAGTCAGCTCTTCGCATCAGGTGGCCAAAGAATTGGAGTTTCAGCTTCAACATCAGTCCTTCCAATGAATACCCAGGACTGATCTCCTTTAGGATGGACTGGTTGGATCTCTTTGCAGTCCAAGGGACTCCCAACAGTCTTCTCCAATGCCACAGTTCAAAACTATCAATTCTTCTGCACTCAGCTTTCTTTATAGACCAACTCTCACATCCAATATGCTAAAAGTAATAGTAAATAGTAATGTGCCAGTGTTGGCTTCTTAGTATTGGCAAACATACCACATTAAAATGTTAACACAGAAAAATCTGGGTGAAGTGTGCTTTGGAATTCTCTAGGCTATCTTTGTAACTTTTCTATAAATATATAACATTATTACAGGATTTTAAAGTTCATTTAAAAAAATATTGTAGATTCATGAAGTCTGATTCCTCAAGAATTCCTAGTAGCAACAACAGAAACTGTTTATTGAACCCATGTAACAGTTGGCTTATTGCAAAGTGCCCTTCCCATATTTTACAAAATGTTATGAAGTAGGTATGGTCGGTTATCTTAATTTTCTAGAAACTTGCCTGAAGACACACAAAGTGTGTGTGTCAAAAATGGATGGAGTTGGCATGTAACAAGTTCTGTCTAATCCTGAAGGCTGAGCTCTCAGCAGCTCCACCACTCCACCGTTTTCTCTGTGTAAAGGAAAGCTATCACTTAGTCACATGGACACTTGTCTTTCATTTGAGTTGATGAAACATGAACCCAATTATTTGCACTGCACTTTAAAGAAAACCAGAGTATCATTTTGAACGTAACCAAATTTAACACACAATAAAGTTGTCCACCTTTCTGCTTTGTTAAATTGGGCTCTGATTTTCCCAGAGGAGGGACTGGGAGAAGACGCTGAGTGAGGCATCCATCTATCTCGAGGAGCTTGGCATGCTCACAGATCTAAGCAATACGCCCTTTCTCTTGGTTCCTCTCTTCTTTTGCCCATCATGTGCTCACCTTGAGATGCTGGGCCGGATGCCCAGGGTTCTTCTCACACTTTTTATTCAGGCTTTGGCCATGGATGGTTCACTCAGAAATGGAAAAAGTTAGCCTGCTACAGTATGACACATGATCCTGGGTCAAGAATGCCAGCTCTGTATGCAGAGAGGGAAGAACTGGCTTGCTTAGCACAGCCACTGGAGAAGCCATAGAATTGTCTTTATCCCCAAGTATCACTCCCACGGCTCCAGCAGGATGCCTGTGATCAATTGATTCATGTTAGATGCAGCACACTGTCACGGCACACAATCTTCTCACAGCATCTCACTATTTTGCTCAGGTACATCCCTTGACACATTTCATGGATCTGTGCATCCTGCTGGAGTTTGGCCCAATTTCATCCATCACTCACTCATTTGTGAAGAAATGAAAATTATTACACAGCAGAGTTCCCACCCTTTCCCCTATCTTGACAGCCACAGAGGATTGTGTAGTTGTGAATCGTTCTGCCCTTTGAGAAAGATGCCATCATTGCCAGGTGAATGGTTCTTTGGTCTTTTTAGATACAGAATCAGAAAGAAAGGGGAAGAGTAGGAAGAGGCATAATAATCAGCAAGAAAAGCTTTTTGAAGACTGCAGAGTGGGGCAGTTTTAGTGAACAAAACACAATAACAGTCTTTAAGCTCCTTAAAAAAGAATTGGGGCTTAAAGAAATACCTTCTACACTATTTTCCCATTCTTTGTGTTCAGAAAAATACAAATTAAGGACCAGTCTTAAATGGATTAAAGTCTTGGATATAAGCTGAAACCATAAAACTCTTAGAAGAAAACATAGGTGGTAAGCTACCTGACATTGATTTTGGCAATGTTTTTTGTTTCTGTTTTTTATTTGACACCAAAAGAAAAAGCAAAAATAAACAAGTGGAGCTACTTTAAATTAAAAAAGCTTCTGTGCAATAAAGGAAACCATCAACAAAATGAAAAGACAACTTATAAAATGGGAGAAAACATTTGCAAATCATATATCTGATTCGCAAGGGGTTAATATACAGAATATATACTTATATACCTCACTAGCAAAAAAAAAAACAAAACAAAACCTAATTTAAAAATGGGCTGAGGAACTAGACATTTTTCTGAAGAAGATGCACAAATGTCCAACAAGTACATGAAAAGTTGCTCAACATCACAAATTATCAGGGAAATGCAAATTAAAGCCACAAGGAGATATCACTTCACATCTGTCAGGACGGCTGTCCTCAAAAGGGAAGGGATAACAAGTGTTGGTGGGAATGTGGAGATAAGGGAACCCTTGTGCACTGTTGATGGAATGTAAATGGGTGCAGCCACTGTGGAAAACAGTATGGAATTCTTCAGAAAATTAAAAACAGAACTATCACGTGACCCCCCAATTCTACTTCTGGGTATATATCTGACAGAAATGAAATCACTATCTAGAAAAGACATCTGCACCCCCATGTTCATTGCAGAATTATTTACAGTAGCCAAGACAGAGAAACAACCTGTGTTCATCAACTGATGAACGAATAAGAAAATGTGAGATATATAAACATGTAATTTATGTATCACACACATATAAATTTATATATTTGTGTAATATATAAAATATAATGTTACTATATACACACTATTTGGCCATAAAAAAGAAGGAAATTTTGTCTTCTGTGAACAACATGGATGGACACTTAGGGCATTATTCTCAGTGAGATAAATCAAAGAAAGAACGACAAAATACTATAATTCCACTTACATGTAGAATCTAAAGAAAACTAAACTCAGAAAAAAAAATAGAACAGATTGGAGGTTACCAGAGGCAGGGAGGGGTGGGGGGTGGTGCAGAATGAATGAATGTGGTCAAAAGTACAAATCTCCAATTATAAGATAAACAAGCTCTGGGAATGTAATGTACAGCGTGGCGATTGTAGTTAACAATATTGTATTAGATACCTGCAAATTGCTAAGAGAGTAGATCTTAAAAATTCTCATCACAAGAGAAAGAACTTTACTATGCTGGGTGATGGATGTTAACTACGTTTATTGTGGTGATCGTTTCATAATATGTGAAAGTGAAAGTTGCTCAGTCGTGTCCGACTCTTTGCGACCCCATGGACTATACAGTCCATGAAATTCTCCAGGCCAGAATACTGGAGTGGGTAGCCTTTCCCTTCTCTAGAGGATCTTCCCAACCCAGGAATCAACCCGGGGTCCCCTATATTGCAGGCGGATTCTTTACCGACTGAGCTATGAGGGAAGCCCTCCTAATATTTACATATACCAAATAATTGAGTTGTATCTTAAATGAGCACGATGTCAATTATGTCAATTATATCTCAATAAAACCAGAAAAAAATCATTCTGGAAAGGTAAATTTGAGGTAATGGGTCTCTGAAAATTGTTAGCGGTCCAAAGCTGGGAGACCTCAACTTGTGACTCAACCTTGCCCAGAAGAAACAGCTTTCCAAATTGACAGTAAGCAAAATAGATGGAAAAACCAAAAACATTAAGAGACTTGACATTGAACAGCAATGGCTGCTAACAGCAGAAAAAAGAAAAAAAAAAACCAAAAACAAAACTACACTTTAAGTCCCTTCTGATTAAAACAAACATTATGAAATCATCTTTAAAAAAAAATCAAACCTGAATTTCATCAAGGCTTCAGAGGTAATTTTCAGTTTTTAGAAAATATAAAACTCCTGGGCAGGAGTGAGAAGAATATGTTAGGGAAATTCCAAGAGTTGATAATTGTTGAAAATCATCACAAGGTTCATTATGTTGCCTTTCTACTTTAATATATGTTGGAAATTCTCCTTAAAAAAAAAAAAATCCAACCAAACAAAAAAGCGAAACAACAACAAAAACAAAACTCAGAAGAAAGTGATGTATCACTCCTGTCATCACTGTTTGAAAAAAAGCTTACAATGTCTCATTTTTCAAGATGATATAAGTCGATTTTGTCCTCCGCTTCTCTGCTCGTAAGTCGCTCGTCTTCCGTGGCTTCTGTGAGGCGAAAAGTTTAAAAGGGGTGAAAACACACACACACAATCCTTCAGGAGACACACTTTGGACCCAGGGCCAAAGCCAGCGTCGCAGCCTGATGGAGGTTTGGGGATGAAAACGGAGCGAGACAAGAGGGAGTGTTGCCTGCCCCTGCGTGGGTTGCGGAGGCGAGCGCAGCACGAGCGTAGCGGTGGGGAGAAGACATGAGCCCACGTGCACACACCGTGGGTCAGCAGCGGCGGGCCGCACCGGGTGCAGGCGGAGGGAGAGAAGGGAGCTCCTGCGGGCCTGTGCGTCCGCGCGTGCGTGTGTAACACAAGGACGCAGCCCGGAGGCTGAAGGGTGGAGCGAGCTTGGGTGTGCGCGCGGGAGGCCGCAGCACAGCGGGTTGCGTCGCCCTCTACTGACGTGCGCGAGCCCGCAGCTAGTTCCACCAGCGGCGTGACCGTAAAGAAGCACGGCGGTGTCGTGAAAGGGGCCGCAACACGCAGGGCGCTGGTTGACGGCTGAGCCTCCATTTTGTCCTCCGCTTCTCTGCTCGTAAGTCGCTCGTCTTCCGTGGCTTCTGTGAGGCGAAAAGTTTAAAAGGGGTGAAAGTTTTAAAGAATATTCTGGAAGTGTGTTGGTAAGCCCCGCGGGTCTCCATTTTCTCTCTGCAGCCGCCTCGCGTCCTCGGTTCGGGAAGAGCGGGGAAGATGCGGCCCTTAGACATCGTGGAGCTGGCGGAGCCGGAGGAGGTGGAGGTGCTGGAGCCCGAGGAGGACTTCGAGCAGTTTCTGCTGCCGGTCATCAACGAGATGCGCGAGGACATCGCGGCACTCTCCCGCGAGCACGGCCGGGCCTACCTGCGGAACCGGAGCAAGCTGTGGGAGATGGACAATATGCTCATCCAGATCAAGACGCAGGTGGAGGCCTCGGAGGAGAGCGCGCTCAACCATCTGCAGAATCCGGACGACGGAGTCGAGGGCCGGGGGGCCAAGCGGTGCGAGAAGGCGGAGGAGAAGGCCAAGGAGATCGCGAAGATGGCAGAGATGCTGGTGGAGCTGGTGCGGCGGATAGAGAAGAGCGAGTCGTCCTGAAGGAGGGTCGGCGGTAAGGCGGGGGGTGGGGGCGGCATGGGGGTCCCCGCGGTTGCCGGACGGTTGGGTGGGCCTCGGGGACGTTTGCTTATAGAGGATGCCCGGCGGGTGGGAGTTGGGAGAAGAGAAGAGAATTCTACTCAGGTTTTTACGTTAGGAGGTGTTAGGGCGTACCATTTGTTTACTCTTAAACTGGCAGTTAGGGGGAAAACCGGTTGGTTGGTTTTGACTAAGTAAGTGGTTGAAAGCTAAAATCACGGTGATTAGGATAACTGCTAGGGTAGTAAACAACAAAAATCACAGTATAGGCCATTAAGCAGACGGGGATAGAAATAACAGAGTTAGCAGAGAGAAGGCCATTATTGGTCCCAGATTTTGCTGGAAGGAGTCAAATGGCCTCCGGAAGAGATGGTTTCCTGCGAGGCTGAATTCGTAATGTTATTGGGTTGGTTTTTTCCACTTCGGATTAACCTGTTAATGATGAGTTTCTCCCACTTTCACTTTAGATTTACAGCCAATGGATTCTGGTCAACTGATGGAGATTGGCTGACACCCTGGAGAAGCTGAAACCAGAGAGCCTTTTGTTTTCTCTTTCTTTCTCCCCACCGCCCCCCCCCCCTTTCTGTCTATACTCTGTTCTCACTTACACTACGTTTCTGCTATGGTCTGTGGTTAATGACCTCAATTTCAGTTTTGACTGTTAAATGTTTTTGTTTGGGAGGTATCTTTTATTTGGAAAATGCACTCACAAGAGTTATGGCCTAGATTGTAAGCTCTTGCAGCAGCCACATTTGTTCCTGGGCTTTCGTTGTTCCTAAGTTTTGAGGTGCTTTGCTCTTTCTTGTGTGACCTGATAGCTCCCTGGAACTTTGGGTCTGTGTGTGACAGATGAAACTCAGAGTTGGGGTTCTCCGGCTCTGAAGGTCCTGAAGGAACTACATTATTTCTGAAAGATGACTCCATGCAGCGATCGCTAAAGAAGCTGAAGAAGGGACCAGATTTCAACTGGGAATGTGATGGAGCTGATCTGGCTGGGACTGATGAACCAGAAGAAGGGCTGGAGGATGATACTATGTTTGGGGACTTTGATTTCTTTGTGAGACCAAAGGAGGAGAAATGTATTTTGTTCAAAGTTTTAAGTTTTATGCAGCACACCGTCTGATGTAACCTGTCTGGTCAGCTCGTTTGGAAAAGGTAACTCAGCTTTATGTGACACGGAACCTAGAATAGGACACAGGCTAGGTCTCCGTATTCTATGTAATGGTTGTGATGCCCTGATACATTTCAGGGGTTTCTGGACATGACATGAAAGCGATATTTGCAAAGGCCCTTAAGGGTCTGGGGAAGAAAAGCAAGGGCTGTTTTGGACCCTAAACTGGACAGGGACTAGGTATCTTCAAGATTCAGGATGCCCGGCGGGTGGGAGTTGGGAGAAGAGAAGAGAATTCTACTCAGGTTTTTACGTTAGGAGGTGTTAGGGCGTACCATTTGTTTACTCTTAAACTGGCAGTTAGGGGGAAAACCGGTTGGTTGGTTTTGACTAAGTAAGTGGTTGAAAGCTAAAATCACGGTGATTAGGATAACTGCTAGGGTAGTAAACAACAAAAATCACAGTATAGGCCATTAAGCAGACGGGGATAGAAATAACAGAGTTAGCAGAGAGAAGGCCATTATTGGTCCCAGATTTTGCTGGAAGGAGTCAAATGGCCTCCGGAAGAGATGGTTTCCTGCGAGGCTGAATTCGTAATGTTATTGGGTTGGTTTTTTCCACTTCGGATTAACCTGTTAATGATGAGTTTCTCCCACTTTCACTTTAGATTTACAGCCAATGGATTCTGGTCAACTGATGGAGATTGGCTGACACCCTGGAGAAGCTGAAACCAGAGAGCCTTTTGTTTTCTCTTTCTTTCTCCCCACCGCCCCCCCCCCCTTTCTGTCTATACTCTGTTCTCACTTACACTACGTTTCTGCTATGGTCTGTGGTTAATGACCTCAATTTCAGTTTTGACTGTTAAATGTTTTTGTTTGGGAGGTATCTTTTATTTGGAAAATGCACTCACAAGAGTTATGGCCTAGATTGTAAGCTCTTGCAGCAGCCACATTTGTTCCTGGGCTTTCGTTGTTCCTAAGTTTTGAGGTGCTTTGCTCTTTCTTGTGTGACCTGATAGCTCCCTGGAACTTTGGGTCTGTGTGTGACAGATGAAACTCAGAGTTGGGGTTCTCCGGCTCTGAAGGTCCTGAAGGAACTACATTATTTCTGAAAGATACTCCATGCAGCGATCGCTAAAGAAGCTGAAGAAGGGACCAGATTTCAACTGGGAATGTGATGGAGCTGATCTGGCTGGGACTGATGAACCAGAAGAAGGGCTGGAGGATGATACTATGTTTGGGGACTTTGATTTCTTTGTGAGACCAAAGGAGGAGAAATGTATTTTGTTCAAAGTTTTAAGTTTTATGCAGCACACCGTCTGATGTAACCTGTCTGGTCAGCTCGTTTGGAAAAGGTAACTCAGCTTTATGTGACACGGAACCTAGAATAGGACACAGGCTAGGTCTCCGTATTCTATGTAATGGTTGTGATGCCCTGATACATTTCAGGGGTTTCTGGACATGACATGAAAGCGATATTTGCAAAGGCCCTTAAGGGTCTGGGGAAGAAAAGCAAGGGCTGTTTTGGACCCTAAACTGGACAGGGACTAGGTATCTTCAAGATTCGTAAATTGTCTAGCTGTAAGTTCATTTCAGTAGCAGACCTGACAAGCATTTGAGGTCAAAACCCTACCGTGTGTTTAAAAAACTTACCATGTTAATAAAAGTATTCATTTGCTTGGAAAGACAAAAGACCTGAGAGATTATTGACTAAGAAGTTTTGTTTCTTTAAGAATGAAATTTATGTTAGCATTGCTTATGGTTTTTTGAGGCTCTCAGTAAGCCTGGCTCTGAGGGAACGTTTGTCGCTGCGTGTGACAGAAGAGTGCGGTTGTCACTCGTGGGGGTGGAAGGGATGGTTCTAGGACCCCCACCTTACCACAGGTCCAAATCCAGGACTACTCAAGGTCCTTGTTAGGGGACAGCAGAGTCAGCCCTCCAACCCTCAGTACCCACGATTCTGCATCCTGCAGAACTTAGCCGCACTCCAGTCTTCACCTTAAAGTCTAATTCCTGGGGAATCCAGTTGATGGCAAGTATGAAACAATAGTAAACCAAGGGTCACAGCCAGATATGGTGCCTTAGAGCACTGAGGGAAGGAAGGTGAGGAAAGCACTTCAGAGCAAGTAACTGGTGAACTGGCCTTGAAGGATGGATGCAGTGTCCGAGGAGGAGAGAATGAGAACATCCCACACACAGGGAATAGCATGAGAAAAAGCCAGAGTTCTGGAGTGGGGAAGCGTGGGCATGACGAGTAAAGACCCAGGAAAAAGAGACCAAAAAATCTGCATGTGGTACATTCGCCAAAACTGGGCCATTACTGCTGTGCAGCACTACTAACTAGACGACGCTTTATTCTAACTTGACTGGTTTCCCACTAACACTTTTTTCTGTCAGGATATCACATTGTATTTGGTGATTTATTTTTAAAAGAGGTAATATAAATGGCCCAGAATTCAAAAGAAAAGTGACCTTCTCCTTAGCTTCCCAGTTCCCCTCGAAGATGACCATTCACTAGTGGCTTTATCAGTCAGTTCAGTTCAGTTCAGGCGCTCAGTCATGTCTCTGCAACCCCATAGACAGCAGCACGCCAGGCTTCCCTGTCCATCACCAACTCCCAGAGCTTGCTCAAACTCGTCGGTGATGCCATCCAACCATCTCGTCCTCTGTTGGCCCCTTCTTCTCCTTCAGTGCCTTCTTTCCCAGCATCAGGGTCTTGTGTAGCCTTCCTAATGTGTGTGTCTGAACATACACATATATAGCTCTCTTCAACCTTTTTATTTTGCATAAATAGGAACACACTGATCTATGACTGTCCTTTGACTTTTTTTTCCACCCAAAACTAGTTTGGCAGTTAACCCTAGCCAAACGTCCAGGCCTGCATTCTTTTTTTAAGGACTGAATCTTGTTCACTGAACTATGAACTCAGAGGTGGTTTCCTACATACCCAGAAGTTTGAGAATTGTCCTAGATTATATTCACTCCTTAATTCATCTTTCTTGTGATTTCACTAACAGAGTGCAGCCAATAATTTCCGATTTCTCCGTTTGCTGAAATCAGTCCTGGCTTGCTAGCAACTGGAACAATTCAATCTTGCTTTTTCTAAGCAAAGAATGGTAAGAAACCATCCTGACAGGCAGTCTGATAGGGCTGTATAATGTAGACTGAGTCTAACTAGGCTTGCCAGAATCTTTACCATGAATCCATATGTCCCTCCTGGGCCCCAGGCTGTTCAGAGGTAGGTCATAGACAGCTGTGCAAAAAAGCTTGTTGGGGATCCTTGGACAGGTTCCTGTTTGCAGAGGCCCACTGAAGCTGGAACCTATCTTTACTCAGATGTGACAAGTGACCTTTTTTATCAAAGTGCTATTACAGGAAGAAGCATGAGGGCTGTGGGAGCATGGGGTCTGGAGAGGCATTCAGAAGGAGATAAACATGGTTATTTTGTAACAGAACATCTGATGAGAGGTGCAGAATGTTCAAAGTCTGCTGGTCCTACTTGATCACAATCAGTCTGGGGAGATCAAAAAGTCGTGCTACAGAGGCTTTGACATCTGGTTTCATCAGCTGAGATGGCCCCAGGGAGGAAAGAAAATTTAATTCTAGTGGACACGACAGAAGTACTGGCAACAGCCAAGGACACTATCAACTCTGAGGCAGGGTGTGTGGGGAGCATGAGTGAAAATCTGACTCCAGGTGAAGGGAGGTGAGTCAAGTGTCTCTAACCTTGCCAAAGATAAAAGCTCAGAATCCAGGGGCTGGGGAACAGGAGACCTGGCTCCCAGTCAGCCCGCTGCCGCTCTCTGTGATCTTGGGCAAGTACTGGCTTGTTTCTGAGGTTTCCAGCCCTGGGTTCTGTGTGACTCCCTTTTGTTGTTCAATTGCTCAGTCATGTCCAACTCGGTGACTCCATGGACAGCAGCACTCCCAGCTCCCCTGTCCTCTACTGTCTCCCCGAGTTTGCTCAGATTCACGTTCATTGAGTCAAGGATGCTATCTCATCTCTGCTGCCCTCTTTACCCTCACCCTTTCCCAGCAGCAGGGTCTTTTCTAGTGAATCGGCTCTTCACATCAGGTGGACAAAGTATTGGAGTTTCAGCTTCAGCATCAGTCCTTCCTATAAATGTTCAGGGTTGATTTCCTTTAGGATTGATTGTTTTGATCTTGTCCAAGGGACTTTCAAAGTCTTCAGCACCACAATTAGAAAACATCAATTCTTTGGCATAAAGCTCATCTGAGGTAAAAATGCCATAGAGGTCCTGAGTACTCTTCAAATAAATTCCAATTCTTCACTTTGCATGCATCTGGCCCCCAGCAGTTATGTCGTGCTGTGTGTGTGTGTGTGTGTGTGTGTGTGAGTTGTGAGGGAAACATCCAAGTCAAATTCTCCAACATGAGACCCTCCAGAGCTCTTTCTTCTGGCTCAGGGACACAGCTTTCCAGATGGTGTTTGACTGTCAGCCTGTGTTCCTTGCCGGCCAATGATGAACATGTCACACAAACAAGGAAAAACTTTGCTTGTTTTAAGCCACTGAGATTTGGAAATTGTTAAGATGACACAGTCTAGACTGAGATGACTGATACTTTCATTCTTTTCCTTTCTTGTGTTTTGATGAAGGCCTTGTCCTCTCTGAGGCCTATATATTCACTTATCCTCACATCTCCCACTAGCTCAGGGCATTGTCCAAAGGAAAAAAAAAATATCTTTCTCTTTCTTTCTTTTGTAGCTGTTTGCTCTCCTCTGCTCTCTAATGACACCAAGGAAAATCCATCCTCCCCCCTCCCAGGCAGCAGATAAACATGAGTTTTCACCATCTTCCAGAAACAAGTAAGGATTTGTTATCTGCTTAATGCTGTGGCCAGAAAAATCTAAGTCCAAACAGGGTTTGCTCCTGCTGCTGCTGGAAGTAAGCCCCACCCCTGATCCTTTCTATTTCCCTTTCTCTGTAGCTCCTTTCCCCTGATTTATATCCCCATTCCTTCTTCCTTCAAGCTCTCTGTGACTCATAAAATCCTCCATTCTGTTATTCCCAGACTCATCCATATTCTTTGACTCTTCAAACAAAGTTTCTTTACCACGTGTAACAGCTGAGACTGGACTCCCCTCAAGCCTTGGGCTTTCCTGCAGCCCCACTGGTGATGGTTCCAACATCCAATCAATTAAGGGCTGCATTTTTCAACAGAGAGAAGTGAAGGGCAAAAAAAGAAAAGGGGAGTAAAAGGTTGGGGTTACGACAAGGGTGTTATTTCAACCATGACCATGCACACTAAATGGATGAGCAGGGGAGAAAGCTGCTTAAGTGAGCTGAGGGCCTGGTGAGGTTTAAAAAGGGTGCTAGTGGGGACTTCCCTGGTGGTCGTGTCCCAACTAAGACCCAAGGCAGTCAAATAAATAAGGTAAAATGGTGCTGGCGACTATAGTGGAAATAGTGGAAAGGGTGGGGTTGTGATCAGAAAGGACTGAGCAGGTACTGAGCAGGTTTGGGGGCGGTAACAAGCCTTAAGTCATGCTTAGGAGTGAGTGACAGAAGCAAGCCCTGTTTGGACTTAGATTTTTCTGGCCACAGCGTTAAGCAGATAACAAATCCCCACTTGTTTTTGGAAGATAGTGAAAATATGTTTATCTGCTGCCTGGAAGGGGGAGGATGGATTTGCCTTGGGGAAAGCAAACAGCTACAAAGGAAAGAAAGAGAAAGTTTTTGTTGTTAGTTTTTTTGTTGTTGTGTTGTTTTTTTGTTTGTTTGTTTTTTGTTTTTGACAATGCCCTGAGCTAGTGGGAACTGCTTATTGGATACGAAGAGACTGAGGACCTGGGGCCCCAGGTGTGGGATGGTGGCCGTGTGAGCATGGACCTCGGCTAGGATGATGGTGGCAGGGCATGGGGTGGGGAAGAGGGCCGGGGCCAGATGGGAAACCTGCAGTGAGTGGGGGATGCAGTGCAGTGGGGGACGGGGCTTGGAGGATGACAAAGGAAGAAGACTGTCAGATGAGCAGCAAGCACTCCAAAGGCATATCTGTCCCATTGGACACGGGGAAAGATAGCAGCAGTGTAGCCACAGCCAGGGGAGGAGCACGCACGAGGAACACAGGGAACTGAGCAGCTTTCCCTCCATGGGCCTGAGTACAGAGTTGGCGCAATTCTCCATGGACAGTCCAGCCAGGGGCAAGATGGGGGTGGGTGAGCCAGGCACATGTGAGCTGAGGCTCACCAGCTCCGACAAGCCCAGAGAGGGTTTGGGGGAGGAGAGCTTTATGGGAAACTTGTCAGAAGAATAGCATCTACTTGTACCATCCACAGGAGAAACGGGGGACAGCAGTTCTGAACTCCGTCTCCCTCAGGGAGGAGGGCATGCCCTTGGTGTGAACCCTATTGCTGTTGTTTAGTCACTAAGTCATGCCCCAACTCTTTGGGGCCCCATGGACTGTAGCCTGCCAGGCTCCTCTGTCCCTGGGATTTCCCAGGCAAGAATACTGGCATGGGTTGGGGTGGGAAGTGGAAGGGAGGTTCAAGAGGGAAGGGACATACGTATCCCTGTGGCTGATTCATGTTGATGTATGGCAGGAACCAGCACATTATGGTAAAGCAGAAAGTAGACATGTTAGTCGCTCAGTCACGTCTGACTCTTTGTGACCTCATGGACTGTAGCCAGGTTCCTCTGTCCATGGGATTCTCCAGGCAGGAATACTGGAGTGGGTAGCCTTTCCTTTCTCCAGGGGATCTTTCCAACCCAGGGATGGAACCCCAGTCTCCTGTACTGCAGGCAGATTCCTTACCATCTGAGCCACCATGGAAGCCCCAATTATCCTCCAATTAAAAATAAATAAAATTTTTTAAAAGTTAAAAAAAAATAATGAAATGGGTTACCATTTCCTCCTCCAGGGAATCTTCCCAGCCCAGGGCTCAAACTTGAGTCTCCTGCTTGGCAGGTGGACTCTTTACCACTGAGCCACTGGGGAAGCCCCGTGAACAGTATGGTGGAGCCAAAGAAGCTGTGGTTTCAGAATAGCTTCCTTGAAGGAGGTCTAGGAGGCCACCACCACTGTCATTTGGGGTGGACAATGGCAAGGATTTCTGCACCCCAACCTGAAACAGCTACAAGAGATGGCTCCAGAAATTGTCTTCCAGATGAGATGAGACCGAGGCCCCCAAGATTTTTTTCAAGTGTCTCCTTTAAAGGTGCTTCCCCAGATGGTGAATGCTTGCCAAGCAACAAAGACCAAAGGATTACTGTCACCTTCCTATCAAGGCACTGCTTCACGCAGACATCAGGGGGCTGAAAAAGTCAGGCGGGACAGGGCACAGAGACCACCGAACAAAACCCAAGCAAGGGGACGACCGAGGATGAGATGGCTGGATGGCATCACGGACTCAGTGGACGTGAGTCTGAGTGAACTCCGGGAGTTGGTGATGGACAGGGAAGCCTGGCGTGCTGTGATTCATGGGGTCGCAAAGAGTCGGACACGACTGAGCGACTGAACTGAACCTTCCCAGAAGTAATCAGAAAGCATCCTTGGGTATTGAAGACATGACATCGCCAAAGAATTTCAGACCAGGTGTGCTAAACCTTGGAGGAACTCCTGAGTCTGGCACTTGCAGCAGCAAGAAGCAGGCTTCCAAAGCTACATTACCCCCAAAAGGGTGCACTCCCCCAGAGTGTATTTCATCTGTGGCCTGAGAAGGCAAAAGACAAGGAAGAGCCTCCCTGCATAGGTCCTCCTACACAGCAAAGCAGGGGGCGCTCGATGGCTGAGCTGGGGCTTTGCCCTCCGCCTGTGGACTCTGGCGGCTGTGTGCTGAATGTTCTTCCCTTTCCTGAATGGAACTTGTAATCAGTGGTCTTTTACCAACTCCGAGGCAGCAGGTTTCCCCCAAAGGGAGTGATCCGAGAGACACAGAGAAAGCACAGGTGAACATTGCAGTCTTTTCTTTTTTTTGTAACAGCACCTCGGGAACTCCTGGGATCTTAGTTCCCCAACCAGGGATGGAACCCAAGGAGATCAAACCAGTCCATCCTAAAAGAAACCAACCCTGAATATTCATTGGAAGGACTGATGTTGAAGCTGAAACTCCAATACTTTGTCCACCTGATGCAAAGAGCCAATTCATTGGAAAGACCCTGATGCTGGGAAAGATTGAAGGCAGGAGGAGAAGAGGGCGACAGAGGATGATATGGTTGGATGGCATCATTGACTCAATGGACATGAGTATGAGTAAACTCCGGGAGATGGTGAAGGACAGGGAAGCCTGGCATGCTGCAGTCCATGGGGTCGAAAGAATCAAACAGGTCTTAGCGACAGAACAATAACCACACCTGAGCAGTCAGAGCAGAGTCCTAACCCCTGGATTGCCAGGAAATTCCCCAAAAGCTGCAGTCTTTTGACAACTCAATATCACAAGTGAAATATACCATCTGCTCTGCTTTGCTCTGCCAGCAGCAGGCCAGAACCACATTCCAAGGAAAGGGGAATCAAGTTTCGCCTCTGGGGAATTCCCTTGTGGTCCAGTGGTTAGGACTCAGTGCTTCCATTACTGTGGGCCAGGGTTCAATCCCTGGTCAGGGAATTAAGATCCCACAAGCTGCATGGCATGGCCAGAAAAAAAATTCCACCACTCAACAAGGGAAATAGCAAGGAATTTGTGGACACACTAAAACCACCACAGTTATTATCATTACAATCTGATGAAATGTTTTTAAGACATCACAGATTTGAAAGAGTCTAAAGATAAATTTGGAGAAGGAAATGGCAACCCACTCCAGTGTTCTTGCCTGGGGAATCCCAGGGACAGGGGAGCCTGGTGGGCTAATTATCAGCATTAGTAGTAGAGTTTAGTACTTAGCAAGTGGCAAGTTTTCAAGTTTTCTAGAAACAAAATTAATGTCTAAAAGTAAGTAGTGTTTCTATTCACCAGGAACAAAGAGAAAATACACTTTCTTCTCTTTTTCCTCTTTTTAGGCCACGCTGCATGGCTTGTGGGATCTTGAATGCAGGCCCTCAGCAGTGAAAACTGTGGAGCCATGACTACTGGACAGCCAGGGAATTCTCAAGGAAATATATTTTCTGAAAGACACTGTTTTTAAAAAAAAAAAAAAAACTCAAAAAACACTTTTTTAAATTTTTTATTCAAGTATAATTGATTTATAATACTGTGTCAGCTTCAGATGTACAGCAAAGTGATTCAGTTACATATAACTTTTCAGATTATTTCCCATTATGTTATTAAAAATAGTTCCTTGTACTATACAGTATATTGTGTGTGTAGTGGTGTGTATCTGTTAATCCCACACTCGTAATTATCCCTCCCCTCTCCCCACATTTTCCCTTTGGTTTTCTATGTCTATGTTGGTTTTCTGTGTCTATGAGTCTGTTTCTGTTTCATAAATAAATGCAGTAATATTATTTTTTTAGATTTTTTAGATTCCACATACAAGTGATATTTGTCTTTCTCTGTCTGAATTGCTTCACTCAGTATGATAACCTCTAGTTGCAACCACGTTGCTGCAAATGGCATTATTCATTTATTTTTTTATAGCTGAGTCATGTTTCATCGTATGTATGAACCACATCTTTTTTTGGTTTTCTCTTTTCTTTCTTTTATTTTTTTATTGAAGGATAATTGCTTTCCAGAATTTTGCTGTTTTCTGTCAAACCTCGACATGAATCAGTCATAGGTATACATACATCCCCTCCCTCTTAAACCCCCTCCCGCCTCCCTCCCCATCCCAGCCCTCCAGGTTGATACAGAGCCCCTGGCTGAGTTTCCGGAGCCACACAGCAGGTTCCCATATTTTACATATGGTACCACATCTTTTTTATCCCTTCATCTGTTGTTGGACATTTAGGTTACTTCCATGTCCTGTGCTTCTATGAGCATTGGGGTGCATGTATCTTTTTTAATTAGAGTTGTCTATTTATGTACACCAGGAATGGGATTGCTGGACTATATGTTAACTCTATTTTTAGTTTTTTAAGGAAGCTCCATACTGTTTTCCATAGTGGCTGCACCAATTTACATCCCCACTAACAAAGTAGGAGTTTTCCCTTATCTCGACCCTCTCTCCAGCATTTGTTGTTTATAGATCTTTAGATGGTGGCCATTCTGACTGGCATAAAGTGATACCTCATTGTAGTTTTGATTTGCATTCCTCCAGCAATTAGGGATGTTGAGCATCTTTTCATGTACCTGTTGGCCACCTGTATGTCTCCTTTGCAGACATGTCTATGTCTTCTACCCATGTTTTGATTGGGTTGTTTGATTTTTTTATATTGAGCTGCATGAGCTATTTGCATATTTTGGAAATTAATTCCTGACAGCACTTCATTTGCAAATATTTTCTTTCAGTCTGTAAGTTGCCTTTTCACTTGGCTTATGGTTTTGTTTGCTGAAAAACCTTTTAAATTTGATAAGGTCCCATTTGCTTATTCAAAAACATTTTTAACAATATATTATTTTCCTTTGGATACCATAATTGCCACAAACTGAGTGGTTTAAAATAATACAGATTGAGGCTTCCCTGATGGCTCAGTGGTGAAGAATCTGCCTGCCAATGCAGGAGACTCGGGTTCCATCTGTGATCCGGGAAGATCCCACATGCCTTGAAGCGACTAAGCCGGCGCACCACGGGTTTGAGCCTGTGCTCTAGAGCCCGGGAGGCATAACTGCTGAGCGCACGTGACCCAGCTACTGAAGCCTGAGCACCCTAGAGTCCGCGCTCTGCCGCAAGAGCGGCCACCGCAGTGGGGAGTCTGTGCATGCAACTAGAGAAAAAGCTCACGTGCAGCAATGAAGACTCAGCACAGCCAAAAATTAGTTAATTAATTTCAAATAGTAATAATAATAGACATTGGTTCTCTCACAGTTCTGCAAGGTAGAAATCAGAAGTAAAGGTGCTGGCAGGGTCATGCTCCCTCCAAAGTATCTAGCAGAGAATCTCTCCGAGCCCCCTCAGCTACTGGTGAAAGCTGGCACTCTGTGGCCTCCCTTGACTTGTGGCTGCCTCAGCCCCATCTCTGCTTCTGTTGTCACGTGGCCACCTTCCCAGTGTTTCTGTGTCTTTGCTTGGCCTTCACATTGGACACATATCATGGACTGAGGGCCCATCCTAGGTCGGTAAGATCTTATCTCACCTCATTACATCTGCAAAGACCTGTTTTCAATACAGTCACATGCTGAGGGTCAGAGAGGATATGAATTTGGGGAAAGATCACTAATCAATCTAGCACAAATAGTAACTAGGAAATTTTAACCAAACGGATGTAACATCTTCATGCCTAAAATTATAAAATTCTATTAAAATACATTATGTTGTTGTTGCAAGTAGAGAGTAACCCCTGCTCTCGCAACTAGAGAAAAGCCCATGCAGCCATGAAGACCCATTGCAGCCAGAAAATAATTAATTAACCTTTTAAAAGTCAGAACATTTCTAAGGAAGAACCAGGAAAGGAACTTGCCATACTTAACCAGATATCAATACTTACCATAAAGCTAATTTAGTTGTCATCATTGAAAATAAGTCTACAAATAATAAAAGCTGGACAGTGTGTGGAGAAAAAGGAACCCTCCTACACTGTTAGTGGAGATGTAAATTGGTGCAGCCACTGTGGAAAATGGTGTGGAGTTTCCTTAAAAAACTAAAAATAGAGTTACCATATGACCAGGTAATCCCATTCCTGGGCATATATAAGGAGAAAACTCTAATTTGAAAAGACACATGCAGCCCATGTTCATAGCAGCACTATTTATGATAGCCAAGACCTGGAAACAACCTAAGTGTCCATTGACAGTTGAATGGATAAAGATGATATAATATATATACTGTTGTTCATTATTCAGTCGCTAAATTATGTCCGATTCTTTGCAACCCCATAGACTACAGCACGCCAGACTCCTCTGTCCTCCACTGTCTCCTAGAGTTTGCTCAAATTTATGTCCATTGAGTTGGTGATGCCATCCAACCATCTCATCCTTTGCCAACCACTTCTCCTTGTATAAATACACACATACAAAGGAATATTACTCAGCCATAAATAGAATGAAATATTGCCATTTGCAGCAATATGGATGGACCTAGAGACTATCATACTAAGTGAAGTAAGTCAGACAAAGACAAGTATCATATATTACTCATTTGTGGAATCTAAAAAACAATTATACAAATGAACTTATTTACAAAACAGAAATAAACTCACATAGGAAACCAAAGGCAAAAGGGAGGGAGGTCTAAATTAGGAGTTTGGGATTAGCAAATACAAACTCCTATATATAAAACAGATAAACATATAGTACAGGGAATGGTATTCACTATCTTGTAGTAAACTATAATGGAAAAGAATCTGAAAAAGAATATAATAAATAAATTATACGTTGAAGCTCTGACCCTGAATGTGACTAAGACTTTGCCTAACATTTGGGCTGTTATAACAAAATATCACAGATTGGGTAGTTTACAAGCCACAGAAATTTATTTCTCACAGTTCAAAAGTCACAAAGGGTTGGACATAACTTAGCAACTGAACAACAAAAATGAAAGCTAAATCCTCAGTATTAGTTAAATCCTCCACTGGACTCTTTGGTTATTACAGCCATTTGGTTATTACAGTTCAATCCAGACAAGAGTAATGGAGTGGGTTGCCATTTCCTTCTCCAAAGGATCTTCCTTATACAGAGATCAAACTCAGGTCTCCCACACTGCAGGCAGACACTTTACTGTCTGAGCCACCAGGGAAGCTGCAGCATTAGTAGGAGAGTTTATCTAGGTTTCTAGAAAGAAAATTATCTGGAAGTCTAAGATCAATGCACCAGCATAGTTGAGTTTTGCTGAGTCTCTTTTCCTAGTTTATAGCTAGAGCCTTCTCACTAAATCCTCCCATGGTGGGAAAGGTTAGAACATACTGGGTGGTCTCACTGATAAAAGCATTAATCCCATTTACAGAGACTCTACTCTGCTAACTTTAACAATATAATAGTCAGTTACTTTACCAGCAGAACTGAGCTGATTTAAGAAAAGCCAGGGGAATTGCATTTGGAATGTAGAAATGGTGTACCACAGGCAAATCCAGAAAACAAGGAAGAGCAACTTGCTTTTATAGGGGAAAAGGGATCTTTGGGAAAGGCTATAATAACCAGAGTCCAGTGGAGGAACCAGGAGTCCAGTCCAAAGTGTGGAGGTTTCTTACCGGTTGGGGTGCTACAGTCTCTGGTTGGCTGGACTCTCATCTGGTGGAGAGAAGTTTTCTTCTTACTGCTGGATAGTAAAGTAGGATACCGTCTTGTCTGAGAGGTAGGTATGGGTCTCTTCCTGTTTGGAATTGTTGACAATGCATGGTCTGTCCTGACTCCAGTTTCAGCTCAGGATTCTTTCTTTTAATTAACTCCACAACCTCGTTACCTCCTTCCCAATTCTTTCACACTGGGAGTCAAGATTTCTTTTTTAATATTTATTTATTTGGCTACATTGGGTCTTAGTTGCAGCACACGGGATCCTGGTCTTCACTGTGGCATATGAATTCTTAGTTGCAGCATGTGGGATCTAGTTCCCTGACCAGAGATTGAACCTGGACCACCTGCATTGGGAACTTGGAGTGTTAGCCACTGAACCACCAGGGAAGTCCCAGGAGTCAACATTTCAACATATGTATTTTTGGAGAGACACAAACAGCCAGACCATGGTAACCAGGTAGCCTTTAGAGAGGTAGTTGAGGTTAAGTCCGGCTGTGATGGACCACGTGGCAGAAGCGAGCCAGCTGCGAAGGACCTCGCAGAAGCATGGCCAAGAGGAGCTACCCCACGTCCGAGGTCAGGTGTGGCGGCCGTGAGTGCCAGGCTGTGACGGCGCAGGAGTGGCCAAGAGGAGCTACCTGCCATCCAAGGCCAAGGTAAGGAACAGCAGCTGCGCTTTCCTGGAGCAGCCGTGAAGAGATACCCCACGTCCAAGGTAAGAGAAACCCAAGTAAGATGGTAGGTGTTGCAAGAGGGCATCAGAGGGCAGAAACATTGAAACCGTAATCACAGAAAACTAGTCAATCTAAGCACACTAGGACCACAGCGTTTTCTAACTCACTGAAACTAAGCCATGCCCTGTGGGGCCACCCAAGGCAGGTAGGTCATGGTGGAGAGGTCTGACAGAATGTGGTCCACTGGAGAAGGGAATGGTGAACCTCTTCAGTATTCTTGCCTTGAGAACCCCATGAACAGTATGAAAAGGCAAAATAATAGGATACTGAACAAGGAATTCCCCAGGTCGGTAGGTGCCCAATATGCTACTGGAGATCAGTGGAGAAATAACTTCAGAATGAAGGGATGGAGCCAAAGCAAAAACAATACCGTTATGGATGTGACTGGTGATAGAAGCAAGATCTGATGCTGTAAAGAGCAATATTGCATAGGAACCTGGAATGTCAGGTCCATGAATCAAGGCAAATTGGAAGTGGTCAAANGAGTTTTATAGTTTCTTGTCTTACGTTTAGATCTTTAATCCATTTTGAGTTTATTTTTGTGTATGGTTGATTTTGTTTTTTTTATTTTTGGTTGTGCTGGGTCTTTGCTGCTGTGCGGACTTTTCTCTAGTTGCGGTGTCCAGGCTTCTCATTGTGGTGGGTGGCTTCTCTTTTTGTGGAACACGGGCTCTAGAGCACTTGGGCTTCAGTAGATGTAGCATGCAGGCTCAGTAGTTGCAACTCCTGGGCTCTAAAGCACTGGCTCAATAGTTACGGCTTTCTTGCTTTGCAACAAAACAAAACACACCAGCTTTGTTGCTCCTTAGCATGTGGGATTTCCTGGATCAGGGATTGAACCTGTGCCTCCTGCATTGGCAGGCTGGTTCTTTACCACTGAGATACCAGGGGAGCCCGATTTTTCTCTTTTTGATAAGCCTTGGGGAAAACTTGTTTGGGGTCTGACAGTAGCCTTCTAACTGATCCTCTATTTCTCACTGATCACTCTGTACACATCATGTATGAATTGTTGTCTTTAAGTCTTCCTGAAAAATATCTACTTCTGCTTTATTGACTACGCCAAATCCTTTGCCTATGTGGACCACAACAAACTGTGGAAAATTCTGAAACAGATGGGAATACCAGACCACCTGACCTGCCTCTTGAGAAATCTTTATGTAGGTCAAGAAGCAACAGTTAGAACTGGAAAGGAACAACAGACTGGTTCCAAATTGGGAAAGGAGTACGTCAAGGCTGTATACTGTCACCCTGCTTATTTAACTTACATACAGAGTACATCATGAGAAATGCTAGACTAGATGAAGCACAAGCTGGAATCAAGATTGCCAGGAGAAATATCGGTAACCTCAGATATGCAGATGACACCACTCTTATGGGAGAGAGTGAAGAGGAACTAAAAAGCCTCTTGATGAAAGTGAGAGAGGAGAGTGAAAAAGTTGGCTTAGAACTCAACATTCAGAAAACGAAGATCATGGCATCCGGTCCCATCACTTCATGGGAAATAGATGGACAAACAGTGGAAACAGTGTCAGACTTTATTTTGGGGGGCTCCAAAATCACTGCAGATGGTGAGTGCAGCCGTGAAATTAAAAGACGCTTACTCCTTGGAAGAAAAGCTATGTAAAACCTAGATAGCAATATTCAAAAGTAGAGACATTACTTTGCTAACAAAGGTCTGTCTAGTCAAGGCTATGGTTTTTCCAGTGGCCATGTAGAGTGAAAAAGTTGGCTTAGAACTCAACATTCAGAAAACGAAGATCATGGCATCCGGTCCCATCACTTCATGGGAAATAGATGGACAAACAGTGGAAACAGTGTCAGACTTTATTTTGGGGGGCTCCAAAATCACTGCAGATGGTGAGTGCAGCCGTGAAATTAAAAGACGCTTACTCCTTGGAAGAAAAGCTATGTAAAACCTAGATAGCAATATTCAAAAGTAGAGACATTACTTTGCTAACAAAGGTCTGTCTAGTCAAGGCTATGGTTTTTCCAGTGGCCATGTATGGATGTGAGAGTTGGATTATAAAGAAAGTTGAGCACCAAAGAATTGATGCTTTTGAATTGTGGTGTTGGGGATGACTCTTGAGAGTCTCTTGGTCTGCAAGGAGATCCAACTAGTTCCTCCTAAAGGAAATCAGTCCTGAATATTCATTGGAAGGACTGATGTTGAAGCTAACCTGCAATACTTTGGCCACCTGGTATAAAGAGCTGACTCACTAGAAAAGACCCTGATGCTGGGAAAGATTGAAGGCAAGGAGAAGGAGAAGGGGAATGGCAGAGGATGAGATGATTGGATGGCATCACTGACGTGATGGACATCAGTATAAGTAGGCTCTGGGAGTTGATGATGGACAGGGAAGCCTGGCGTGCTGCAGTCCATTGCGTCACAAAGAGTCGGACACAACTGAGTGACTGGACTGAACTGAACTGACCCACAAGTGAGGACATCTCTTTTGGTGGTCCCTTTTGGGTACCCCAAATTCAAAACAATTTTCCCCACATTAGAGCAAAAATAGGGAAATTGAGCCTTGCTGGAGTCAGTGGTCTGAGACGAGGAAGCTGGATTTGAGCAGTTCTCATCCTGTTGCAAATTCTTGAACTTGACTGCACTTCAGAATCAACTGGGTAGTTTGTTAGACTAGCATCTTCTTAGAGACTGTGTCTCGAGGTAGGTCTAGACATCTGAACTTTAAACAAGCATCCTGGGGATTGTGATGGATTGCTATTTGAGGAGCATGAGTAGTTCAGACTATGTATCCGCACTGAACTCAGGATGATGACTGAGTTTTAGTACAATTCAAACTTTTCCTGGAAAAGAGACAAAAGCCAAAAAAAGTGGAGGCTCTGCGATCTGTGACAGTCAAAAGTCAAACAGAACAATTCCCCTCCCCTGCTATACCAGAGGTCAAACAGGATGTGTCTCAGATGGAGTCCATTGATGCAAACAGGATCTGGAGAGAAATAGCAATTTTTCCTTTTCATTCTGAACCTCCATCCGACCAGTTCCGGAAACAGTCCTGATTAGAGCATAATTGATTTGGACTTGGGAGCAGAGCAGGCAGGCCTGCACATGGCCTTCCCGCACAGTGCAAGCTGTGCAGGATCACCTGACTCTTCACTGCGTTAAAAACAATGTGATATGACGTGTGCTGGTTTCCTAACAACATTCACAAACTAAGTAAGATTATACAGTCAAGACTGTGCAATTATACTTTAGAGGAACAGCAGGGCATTTCTACCCAGCCCCCAACGACAGCAAACAAACTATAGACACTGCAGTTGCAGCAATGCCGACTCTGGTCACACAGGATTTGGGGTCTGTTGCGGGTCAGGAAATGATCGTGTATTACTTTCCAAAGTTGAATCTGCTATTCCAGTTTAAACAAGGATTCTAAACAGTTTGCCTTTTTGTTTTTTTCCATAACACACATCATAGACTGACTATAATTCTAATTTATCAGAGATTGAAAAGACAAACCAAATAAACAACATACAAAAAAATAACCCATCATACCAGAAGGCTGGGAGGAAATGAGTTGAGTCAGAGAAGAATTCCAGCAGGGACTTTTTGGTCGGTATGTTAGACTTCTTACTTTCATGCAGTTCTTTCCTCTTTTTGTCTTAGTCTGTGCCTGCTGAATGGCAAGCAGGACAACCAGTTGACCAAGGAATAACTGCTGGTTTGAAGCATCTCTTAGGTCCACACCGTAAATCCTACTCCTTGAGTTTTTTGTTCCCTCAAATTAGGTCTACACCATCCAATTATCCCAGAAAGTGAGAACACCAACAGTAATATAAACACTTATCTGTGAATTTACAGGAAAACGTAGGCACTCTGCCATGAAATATTCTGAGATATAAGATGCTTAATCTGTAGCTCTAAATGGCTTAATTTTGCCAGTGTGCCATTTCATTTTGTTCTGTGTATACCTGAGATCAACGTCCTTTATGATTAAAAAAAAAAAAACCAAACATATATTCTATTAGATCCTAGTTTGTATTTTTTTTGCAATATAAAATAAATGTATCTGTGATAACTTTGATTTAAACCTTTGTATTATGGAAAATTTTAGGGATCATATACAAGAGTAGAGAGACTATTATAATAATCTCTAAGTTTATGACCAGTCCCCAGGCTCCACTCCCAAATTATTTTGAAGCAAATTCACATCATATCATTCATCTGTAAATGTTCAGTATGTAGTCCTAAAAGATAAATTTCTTCTAAAAACATAAACACAATGCCATTATTATACTATCAAAATTAACATTATCTCTTTAATATCAACCAGTACCCAGTCATCTACTGATTTTTAAGCAGAAATATTATAGAAAGTCATGCTGATGAAAATCTAACAATTCCCGCACTGCTACAGGAACTGTGCAATTGTCCCTCACCCCCAACACCCCAAGGCAAGGATGCTTAAGAATCAGATGCACAAAAGTTCTTTCAAGGACTTGAGGCTGAATTCATGTGTCCAAACCTCGCGGGCTGCGGAGACCGGGTTGGATTCCCCAGCACTGTTGACTTTGGTCTGGATGTTTATCCGTTCATTTTTCAGACCTCCAGTCGCTTGTTTATCTTGGCCATCCCTTTCCAGCCTGAGACTTCCCACACTCTGCCATCTGGCACCCTCTCTGGTTTCATTCCCACAGCCCCAGTCCTGAGTAGAAACCTTAGCGGAAGCCCAGATCTTGCAAAGGTCCCAAGTGCTGGGCCTGTGTTTTGGTACCCTAGTTTCTCTGTAGAAAAGAGGGGGCCAAAGGACATTTTGGAGAGTGTTCTCAAGCTTCATTACCAAAGACTACAACTCTATTGCCAGTTGACAGATTTATAGTTAACAAATATCTCAGTGCCTTGGTGAATATTATCACATTGTGATAAGCTTAGAAATCAAGTGTAGAACCGTATCTAGTGGTTCTTCTTTTTTAAAAAATCCTTCATATAACTGAATATTCAACTTGCATCCTTAGACCTGTAAATCCCTCTAGTCAAGGACAGCAGAATTTTTAGCTGTAAGGACTTCAGGTTTAACAGAGCACTTTGAATGGTAAAGAAAAATTTTAATCTATCCCATGCAAACTGAAGCATGTCTATTTGACATTTCTTAAAATTGCCTCCCATTTTCCCGCTGTCCTGAGAATCACAGGATTTTGTCAGATTTACCTATCCTTGAGGGTTCTATTGATCACTCAGGCCAAAGAGCTTCCCTGTCTAAATACCGACGAGATTACAAGAGGATACCATCTGCACCTCCAGGGTGTCTTTGACCGCGTCTGAGAACTTAATATGTGCTGGGCATTGTGCTTCATCCTTAGTGTATAGTACTTACTTTTAGTGTATTATCTCAACTAGACAACTCCAGAAAGGAAGGAAAAAAAAGCCCATCACTTTAGAGATGAGGGGAATAATGAGAGAGTGAGTAAACAGCCAAGGGCACAGGGACAGTAAGTACAAGAGCCAGGTTACAGGGCTCAGAGGACCCCCTCTTAATCTTTAAGCTATTTTGCCTTAAAGACATCATACTCTACTCTGTGTGTCAACAACACGTTTATGTACATGTGCCTTCTCCTTAACATAGGCGACGTAAAATTAATTAGTGCAGTGTCTGGCAAATACAGCTGCTGGATACTCAATAAATGTTGGGTGTTATGATTGTTGTTTTTGTCACCAGCAATTATGTATTGTCTAGCCCAGAACAGTCTTACTACAATGCTTACTAGCACTACAATGTAGTGGTAGATGCGGAAGCGTGAGAGACTGACCTTATTGTTGCCAGATGGAGCAAATAAAAATACGAGATGCAATACATGGAGCACACGTATACTGGGAAGCTATTTGTTGCTTCTCTGAAATTCAAATTTAACTGGGCATCCTGTGTTTTATCTGGCAGCCTTTGTCAAAGGACTGAACAGCAATCAAGAGAGATGACCACGGCACTGCAGAGGAGGAGGCGTGCTCCCTGCCCAGACATATGGTGCTGATTAGCAGTGTGGCAGGCGTCCTGAGAAAGGAGGGCAGATTTGGTATTGGGCAACCAGAGAGGGCTTCACAGAGGAGGTGGGGCTCCCAAATAAGGCAGGATGGGCATTTTAAAAGACTATAGGCCAAAGAAAGGACTAATGGAAGCAGGAATAGACCAAGTGGCTTCTAAAATGTGCTTCTCTTGTTCAGTCACTGAGTCATGTCCAACTCTTTGTGACCCCATGAACTGTAGCACGCCAGGCTTCCCTATCTTTACCATCTCCCAGAGTTTGCTCAACTCATGTCCACTAGTCAGTCATGCCATCCAACCATCTCATCCTCTGTCTGGAAATAAATTCACAGAACAGAATTGAAAGAAAGGGAGTGGCCCTTTTAAGTTGTTTTGGGAAGCTGTCCATGACATCGATCCAGATTGGTTCAAAAAGAAGAGTTTCTGTGAAGCCAGAGGTATCCACCTTCCTGGTCTTTTGTTAGTAGAAGTGGAATGAGCACAGGTCTAACCTTGGAGCCCCACTAGGCCCCAGAGAAAAGGAGTTGAGATGTGCTGAAGAGCAGGAGCGATCTGACTTTTGTTGGGGGTGGGGAGAGGATAACCACTATCTCGGAAAGATGCTCCCTCACAAGCAAAGGTGCTAGCTTAATTCCCTCCTGCAGAGAGTGAGGACCTTCCGCATATAGATACCAGGATGCATTGCATAGGGCAGAGCATTTAGTCAGTACCTGTGGAATAAGACCCACTGCCTCAGGGGTAAAGAACCTGCTTGCAGTACAGGAGATGCAAGTTTGATCCCTGAGTTGGTAAGATCCCCTGAGGGAGGAAAGTGGCAACCCAATCCAGATTCTTACTGGGAAATCCCAAGGACAGAGGAGCCTGGCAGGCTACAGTCCATGGGGTTGCAAAGAGTCAGACACAACTGAGCAGGCATGCCTGTGGAATATGAGGCATAGTTTAATTCTCGTAAGAATGCTATTTTCATTGTAATCCTCACTTTATGGAAGAAGAAACAGAGGTTCAGAGAACTCAGATATCTCATTGCAGGTCACCCAGCTAGCACGTGGCAGAGCCAGGTTGCAGATTTACGTCTGCCAGATTTCCAATCCTGTTCCCTCTCTCCTCTACCACCTGGATATGAGTCAGTTCTCTGCCAGTCATTTTAAAGGAAACAAACCTGCCATCTCTCGTCCTTCACTTCCAGGACAGCGACTATGTTCTCACTCCCAGTGAATGATGTCTTTGGCTCAGATTGGTAACTAGATTACTCGCGGATATTCAAGTCTTCCTTTTGACGAAGCAGCATTCTGTATGTCTTCACCCCCATCCTTGTGTGCTTGGGAGGGCAAATTCTTCCACGGCGCTTTGATCCAGATCCCTCAGGTATCTTTTTCTAGAATCCAAGGGGGGTTCTTGGCACCATGGAAGCCCCCTAAAACGCCTCCATCTGGCTTAATGACTCCAGAGACCCCACCTCCTCTCAGATCCTCAGTATATGGTGCCACCACCAAAGGAAGGTGAGGAATAAAAATGCCTCTAATTAAAATAACTTTCTAGGTGCAGGACCAAAATCCAGGTTGATTATAGGCCAGGGTGGGTTTTAACCACTAGGCTTTACAAATGTCTAGAAAGATCCCACTTGTGATGAGGAGCAAAAGGAAAGACACTTCCAACCACAAAGAGCTGAATGTTGAAGTTGAAGGGCTATGAAAACCATATATCTAATCTACTGGAACATGTTTTTCTAGGAGCTTTGGGTTAGAGCTGTGATTGCCTCCCTACAGGGATTTGTGACCTCATCCTTTCTCTTCCCCTCCCCCTCCACCCGCCTGGCCCTAGACTGTAACTACAGGGTTTCCTGTCATAACCTAACATATGGTTTGCCGCAGGAAGTGCAAAATCCCAGGAATGAGTTAGAGGCTCAGGTTTCAGACTCAAGAGAGACTCAGGTGAGCTACGAGGAATGGGCTTTGTTTCCTACGAAAACAGAGCTGAAAAGAGCGTGTTTAGGGAGCCCTTGGCTTGGAATGAGGTAATTAATTCTCCAGAAACTCCCTCTAGTTTCCGGGGCAACAAAATCAGTGTGTTGTTGATAGAAAAACTGGGAACCATAAATTGGTTTACGTTGCAGATTTTCTTCTTTTGTTTAAAATAGGAACTTCCTCCCCAACAACCAAAACATAAAGCAAAACAAAAAGCAAACAGAAAATTTAAACAACCCACACACAAACTCATATAAACTTAACTTTCCCTCACACCCTTGACTCAGCCTCACTCTTTGAAAATTTAAGTTTAGTGCTGTGTGAATATTACTCTGTTCAAGAAGACGGGAAGTAGAAAGGTGGGTCAAATCCCATGCATAATTGTACACAGAGCAAGAACATTTTGGGGTAATCTTCAGGCCACAGACTCTTACTCTGAGTGGGGTGACGGCAGGGTCAGCATATCAGAATTCCTGGGGGGTGTCAGAGGGAGGGAATAGATATGAGGTTTGTGTTTATCAAAAAGTGGTGAGGATTAAATGAAATAAAAAAGACTGAGAAATTGGCTTAGACTACTCTGGCTTTTTTCCCCTCATTTTAAAACCATTTAAGTAAAGTTTAGCTTTTTAATGACCAACTGAATAACTAGGGAAATGGTGTGATCTTCTTAGAAATCCTTCTCAGAGCACTTTCAGAACTCCCAGTTGAAATCAAAGCGTATTTCCCCTCTCCCCCTCCCTGGGGCAGTAGGAATCTCTTACTGTATGGCCTGACAACACAGATGCCAGAACCAAACTGCTTGGACTATATGCTGGCTCTCTCACCGTCCACATCTTATTACGTTTAAGATGCCATTGACTGTAAAAGTGAAAGTGACAGTCACTCAGTCGTGTCTGACTTTTGCAACCCCATGGACTATACAGTCCACAGAATTCTCCAGGCCAGAATATTGGAGTGCGTAGCTTTTCCCTTCTCCAGGGGGCACACCATTATTTTAAGCATCACTAAGAAAAAGAGCTGCCAACTAAATTATGACACAATGCTAATATGCCATCAGTTGTAGGGCATACCTTAATGTCAGTGATGTTAAAATATGACAAAAATTTGTCTTTGAATTGATGAACTATGGCACTTGTTTAGGAAATTTAATCTTTCTCACTTAACCTTTCTCTGTTTCAACTTCCCACTTAAAAGATAAAAATAATAATGGTACCTACCTCCTGGGATTGTTGTGAGGATTGTTGTGAGGATTGTTGTGAGGATGATGCTGAATCATTTAAAATTCTGGTTCACTTAAAATGCTTAGACCATTCCTTGACACATAAGAAGCACTAAATTAGCTATTATTATATTCAATATACAGGCTTCCAGGTGGCTCAATGGTAAAGAATCCAACTGCCAATGTAGCAGATGAGAGTCGTGGGTTCGATCCCTGGGTCGGGAAGATCCACTGGAGTATGAAATGGCAACCCACTCCAGTATTCTTGCCTGGAAAATTCCATGGACAGAGGAGCCTGGTGGCCTACAGTCCATGGGGTCGCCAAGAGTCAGATACAGCTGAGCGACTGAGGGCGCACGTGCGCGCGCGCGCACACACACACACACACACACACTCAATATACACCACTCTAATTGATAGATACTTTCTCAAACACAGGGTAGAGTTTTTCATGGTTGTCATTTCTGCTAGGGTAAAAAACAACATGGTAACACCCACACACTGCAAACTGATTTCAGAGAAACAGAAGTGGGCCAAATTAGGAGAATGGTAACAGATCACTTCTCTCTGCCTCGGCCTTTGTTTCTTCAAGTATACCCTGGTTCCCACAGACAAGTCCTTGGCTTGTCTGGTAATTGTTCTGTTGTGGGGAGAGATTTTGTATTCATGATGCTCTTGTGGATTATTTTTTGCCAAATTTGTGTTGCTCTAAGCGCTTCCTGGAGGCACCCCAGTCACAGGAGGGTTCTGACCTCTGAGGGTTGCCAGGCAGGATTTGATGCAAACAATCCATGTTCTGCCTGGGCCAGATGGCTCTACACAGCAAGCGCTGTTATTTCATTCACAAAAGTCAGAAATAAGCTGACTTTTCCCTTTTAGCCCTAACAAATGGAAAAGTGAACAACTCTATCTTGATAAGCCAGGCCCATGTTGAAGAAACTCATTTTTGCAAATAGATGAACATGAGTGCAAATGAGAATTCCCAAAGTAAATACTGCTTAGATGTAGTTGACTCAAAATTAAAACCCGTAAGGGCAAGACTCCAAGTCCACATATGTTTTCCAGACTCTTGGAAACTCTTGCATTTTGTTGTTGTCCTTAGCCTTCTGCGATCCCTAACTTCCTCCTGAAATTATTGAAGAAATAGATACTTGGATGATTAGAATGTGATTAGCTGGCATTCATTTAAAGGCACATGTCTGTTTTTACACCCAACCAGAGTTTGATCAAAAAAAAAGAAACTGTGGGAGTTGGCACCGGGGCTCACTTAGGATGCTTCACTCCAGAGTTTGAGAAAAAGCAATGACTTGGCTTTAAGAGACTTCAATCCAAGCCTCTATTTTGGGCCCAAGGTCACTCTTCACCATTGTTTGGCTCTTAGATTTCTCACCTATAGTGTCTCTCCTACCCCTGAATCTTTTTGATGTAAGGAACTTGGTTCTGCTGGAAGACTTTATTTTTTAATTATCATTTTTTAGAAGTATTTTTGTTTATTTGGCTATGCTGGGTCTTCGTCGTGGCACACAGGATCGTTTTAGTTGTGGCATGCAATCTCTTAGTTGCAGCATGTGGGATCTAGCTCCCTGACCAAGGATTGAACTTGGGCCCCTTGCATAGGAGCAAGGAGTCTTAGCTACTGGGCCACTAGGGAAGTCCTTCTGCTGGGTACCTTTAAACAACACATGGCAGTTAATTTTACGTATCAACTGACTAGGCTATGGTGTCCAGTTGTTTGGTCAAACACGAGTCTAGCTATCGCTGTCAAGACAGATATGTTTAACATTTACAATCAATTCACTTTAAGTAAGGCTTCCCAGGTGGCACTAGTGGTAAAGAACCCACTTGCCATTGTAGGAGATGTAAGAGACACGGATTCAGTCCCTGGGTTGGGAAGATTCCCTGGAGGAGGGCATGGTAAATAAGTGACTACCCTTTATAATAAGGGTGGGCCTCATCTAATCAGTTGAAGATTTTAAGAGCAAAAACTCAGGTTTCTTGGATAAGAAGGAATTCTGTCTCAAGACTATGATAGAGAAATTTTGCCTGAATTAAAATTTTATTGGCCAGCCACACATATTTAGTACTCAAGCCTGCAACCAGTGGCTCTTACTTGAATTTCCAGCCTGCTGGCTCTCTCTATAGATTTTGGAGTTGCCAGCCCCTACAAATGCATGAATCAATTTCGGAAAATAACTTCTCTATCTCCTCTTTCTCTTGATATGAATTATTTCCTACTGGACCATTTGCGCTGACTCAGCTTGTACCTGACCTCCCTATGTGACCGTCTCAGTGTTGGGCTTGTTTTTCTACACATGAACTTGCTTCACCTCTCACCTCTACATTTCTAGTCCCATCCTTGTGTTTTTCTCCTAGATGACCAAGATTTTAACTTTCTTTTTAGCACAGTTACTGTTTATTTCCTTCAGTAAAACTTCCTCCGATCTGCCTCCAACTGTGAGACCTCAGAGATTGACCCAGAGAGACCGGAACAGGTATGACTGAGACCAGCTCGGTACATGCACCATTGTGCCCAGGCTCACAGTATCCAGGGTTTCTACCTGTTTGTGCTTCAGTGGCTTATGGCGTTCTTGACCTTCACACAGAAGCTCAGAAGCCACATTCTTTCCACAATGCCCCCACGCTTTAACAAAGGGTTAAAATGCAGCCCAATTCATTTCCATCTCCTGGGAGTTGTATTTCTTATTCATGTCATAGGAAATATGTCGTTCTAGAAGGACATATTTGTTAATTAAAAGGGAGTGTGTACAATTAGTTTTTGTTTATTCACAAGAGAGATTTTAAAAAGTAAGCATAGTTGCATGCAAGTGTGTAAAGTTATTTGACAGCAAATGTTTGCAAAGCTCTTAGAGATCCATGAAGGGAGATTGCTTGGCCAAGGCCAAGAATTTCTAGAAACACAGGCTTTGCTGTTGTTGACTCTGCTCTAGAAGACTCTTATCATACAACAAGTGTTTGCCTTCCTAAGCGGCACCTCGCAGGAAGTCTAGGGCAGATTCTGACTTCAATGCATTGCCTGTCTGTTGGAGTCTGAAGGGCCCTCTATATGGTCTCTCAGTATGCTGTGTCCTTAGACATTATATATTTTGCATTCCTTTGGACTCTGGTGGAATTACGCCAAGTTAGTGTTATATAATACCCCCATCTCACTCTGTAATGAGCAATTTCTGAGGAGGAGGCAGCAGGGGGATCAAAGCACCTGCCCTTTGCCAACCCCTCCATGCTCTGCCAGGACACCTGCAGAGAGCTCTGAGGGCTCAGACTGGAAGAGAGGCTGCTTATTATGTTTCATTGTGTAGATGACACAGAGCCTTTACAAGACAGGCTGGACTAAGAAAAATCTCTGCTTTGTTTCTTGGCCAGGTTTTATCCAAGGTCTCCTAGGGCCGAGGTATCACTAAGCAACTGCCTCACTGAACCCTTGACTTTCACTTCACCTGTTTTGAGAAATTTGATCAACTCAGACAGAGACATGAAATATTTTAAGGAAGCTCCAGCAACCAGTGTCTCAACAGCTTTCAGGGTTTAAATTGGGGGTGTGTCACTTGTTGGTTACAACATGTAATTGTTGCCCACAGTTCAAGTCTGATCCATCGGTGTGCTAAGTCAGACTGAAGTTTCATCACTGTTCTTAGTTGTCAGGGAAGGATTACTCTCTTCCCCATGGTCTGCCACTCTGGGGCGGAAACGTTTATGAGATAGGGCCCTTTCTGTTGAGACAGAAACAGTTCAAATTGGTTTAAATGAAGCAGGACTTGAATTGGATCAAGTAACTAAAAAGCCCAAGGCTAGTTTGGCTTCTAGGGTGGCTGGCTTCATGGCTTGAATAATGAGGTCAGCAAGACTTGGTTTCTCTCCATTTCTAGGGTCAGCCTTCTGTTTGATTGGCTTCATTTTCAGTGGTCAGGTGGTGGGCCCCAGCAGTTCCAGACGCCCCCTTGTGGTAGCAAGGTGGCTGCAATAGTTCTAGCCTCTTTCGTATTAAGTCAGGGGTCGGCAAGAGGTTTCTTTAAAGGTGACAGATGGGAAATATTTTAGGCATTGTGGGCCACACAGCTTTTGTTGCAGCTATTCAATTCTTCTTTTAAAGTGTAAAAGCAGCAATAGATAATATGTAAGTGAATGAGTGTAACTGTGTTCCAATAAAACTTTATTGAAAAACATGCAGTGAACTGGATTTGGTCTGTGGTCTATAGTTTGCAGATCCCTGGAACTAGAGTGCTACTGGAAAAATAGCTGCCCAGCCGGGGCCTAATCTCCTAGCCTCCCTTATAATTGGGTGTGGCCACATGACTGAATTCTAGCCAATGCAACACAAGTGGAAGCTATGTGGACCACTTCTGGGTCAAAGCTTTTAAAAGCAAGTATACCCTTCATCAGAGAAGGCAATGGCACCCCACTCCAGTACTCTTGCCTGGAAAATCCCATGGGCGGAGGAGCCTGGCAGGCTGCAGTCCATGGGGTCGCGAAGAGTCAGACATGACTGAGTGACTTCACTTTCACTTTTCACTTTCATGCATTGGAGAAGGAAATGGCAACCCACTCCAGTGTTCTTGCCTGGAGAATTCCAGGGACGGGGGAGCCTGGTGGGCTGTCATCTATGGAGTCGCACAGAGTCGGACACGACTGAAGCGACTTAGCAGCAGCAGCATATCCTTTCATGGGCCCCCCAGGCGCCGTAGTGGTAAAGAATTTGCTTGACAATGCAGGAGACACAAGAGATGTAGGTTCAACTCCTGGGATGGGAAGATCCCCTGGAGAAGGAGATGGCAACCCACTCCACTATTCTTGCCTGGAGAATCCCATGGACAGAAGGGCCTGGTGGGCTACAGCCCATAGGATCTGACATGACTGAGCAACTGAGTGACTAAGCAATGTATATGTTTCAATGCTGCTCTCTCAATTCGACCCCCTCCCCTCCCCTACTGTCATAGAGATCAGGCAAAGCTTTGTTGGGGTTCATGCTGCAGCTCAAGGGAGCAAAAGCAAGAAACAGGTCCCCTTGCCCACTTCGTAAGAGGAGACACTTGGGTCCTTAAATGGGGTAACAGGGTGTATCTGTGTGATACACAGGGCAGGAGTTGTGACTTAGGTGGTCTGTCCACCTCTCCGTGGTTCTGTGTGTAGCAATCGTGGACAGCACCCTGCTTTTGCTCCCAGCATCTCAAAAATGGAAGTTTGCCTGTGGTGGTCTTTTTATATTTTATTGCTCATGATTTCCCCAGCTGCACATGCATGCAGTATTTTTAGTCTCTTAAAGTTTATTTATATCTTATTGCTCAAGGAAACTGTCCAGGTGCAGAGCACGCTGGTAGAGGATACTGGAGTCCCAGCCTGTCTCACTCTGGGACTGGACACAGACAATGAGAAAGTTCCAGAAGTGGCAGAACCACAAGATAAAGGAGTCCAATTCCTGCATCACTGTGTGGAAGGGATACATTCAATGGCCACGAACACCTGTCTTAGACTATTAGGCGAGTGGGAAATCAATTTCTGTTTTGCTCAAATCATTTTATCTTTGAGCTTCCCAGGTGGCGCTAGTGGTAAAGAACCTGCCTGTCAATGCAGGAGATGTAAGAGACAGGGGTTTCAGGAAAACCCCTAGAGAAGAAAATGGCAACCACTCAAATATTCTTGCCTGGAGAATCCCATAGACAGAGAAACATGGCAGGCTACAGTCCATGGGGTTGCAAAGAGTCGGACACGACTGAAGCACCTTAGCAGACAGAGCTTACCTACCTTAAGTAATGCAGAAACTGGTGTTCGAAAAAGACTGCTAAGTAAGAAACACTTACATTATGTGCACTCATTTAGCAGTTGTGCAGTGAGATACAAGAATATAGAGTGAGCTGCAAAAATGATGACCCGTGTAATGCACTGGCAGAATATTTATTCAACTGTGGCCAGCAGCCATTTGGAATACAGATCAATATGAACCTATATCTCTAGGGGCAGCCACTAGAAAGATACAGAATGTTAGTGTATGTTAGGGTTGAGTTCCTTGCTACTTAAAACAAGTTACTACTAGAAAAATATGAGCCCTGGCAATACTTGACTAGTTTATAAGCAGAAATAGAAAGGACCGAAGAAGGCCTCCAAGTCTGAAAAGCCTCTTGATTCTGGATCTCAAACAGTAAGAAATAAGATTAGAAGGAAAAATTAAAACCCCAGACTTGGAAAAAGGACAAAAGCCCATTAAGAATTCTCAGTTAAATATAGCAGTTCTGTCTCTGCAGTTAAGATCAGATTAAAGGTTTCTTTCTCTCAAGCCTTTCCACTTGAGTCAGGTTTTCAGATGGCCTTACTATATCTGTCCCTAAGTTGGGAGAAATCTACAGAGACTCAGAACTACATTCAGGGAAGAATTTGGGGTGTGATTATTTGCCTTGGGAATTTACTAGAAGCAAATAAATGACAAACTGACTAAAATTTTTGAGGGGATTATATTACTAAAAGAATCACAAACGTGGATGAAATAATCTTTGATTGGTCAAATCTTATCCTTTTGTCCTAAATTTGCATGAGTCGAAAGTGGACTATGAACACTGTGGAGTCTTCAAAGAAGGCTCTTCAGAAGTGGCCCAAAAGAATAGTAAGCAAGGAAGGATATTGAGAGGATGGAGAAAGGGGCCCTAGAGAAAAATAGAGAGTGAATTCATCTCAAAGAGCAGATTAAAGGACTAAGTAGGAAATTTATTCCTTCTTATCAGAGAAAGGGTCTCCATACCATCCACCTAGCAGGGTTCCATCATGCTGTTAACCAAGGACTCTGTTTTTCCTATCGTTCCTTTTTCTGAACTGGGGTCTTGCTGAGGTTATCAAGTCCTATTCCATCACGTTATAGTGGATTTGTGTTACAGGCCAGATAACTTGTCTTTTATTGATAGTTAATATATCATGGGCATATGAGGAGCCACCCACAGATATGATTGAGAAAACATTGCCTCCTCAGGAATCCCATACTTTGAGGCGAATGTGGTGACTACATGGAGCTTTGGCTGTCTTTCTTGAGGAGGGCACAAGTGTCGGCTGTTTATGTGGAAAGAAGGGTGCAAGTGGATAGATAGTGTCTGGAAGGGTGGACCATGATAGATTGAAGCTATCTACTAAAAATCCATTTCTGCCTGAATGCACAGCTTGACCATACTTCCTGGGCTACATATGTAGTAGAACCGTTACATCAGTGAGTTCAGCCTAAAGAAAGTGAGTGAAAGTGATGTAAGCCATTTCAAGGCCAAGAAGGTCATATGTCCCATCCTTGCTTCCTTCCTTTTCTGTTGCCTGGTATAGCTAATGATGAGCTCCTAGACCCTGGAGAATAGTGAAGCCACAAGCTAGAAAGAGCCTGCGTTTCTTAATCATCACATGGAAACGAGCTGTCTTCAGACTGTAGAGTAAGCAAAAAAGTAAATTCCTATTGTTTTTGAGCAATCATAAAATTTTGTGTATTTGTTACTCCAGCTTAGCTTACTTAATTAATACAAGAAGCAAAATGGTCTCTGTGTCTGCTTAACCCTTTTTCTCTCTGAAGACGGGCTTTCGTTGCACTTCTGTATGTAACTCAGATATTAGCTGAAGCTTCTCTTCTCCTTGAGTTCTAGGTGAAACTGGAATGGACCCTCAGTTTCTTGTTCTATCAGTATCCAAAGACTTTCCCAAGATAGCTCTAAATTCCCAGTGAAACTGCTGTTCTCATGGATTCCTTTCCCTGTGAAGCTCCGCAGCTCAAATCGTCTTTGTTCTGTTCCACGGTGACCAGACGTGAAACTCAACCCTTTTCTGACTTACACACACACATATACATCACACACACCTCTCATTCACACAAATTCTTTATGAGCATGAGAAACTTTACGGAGAAATTGGTGAGGAAGAATGGAGGAAGAGCTTACAACCACAAAGTGTAAACCTTAAATGAAACAGCAGGTGTCACCATTCTTAAACCACTCACCCTGGTGAGCCTCACTAGCCCTTCAGTTCACCTAGCCTGAACCTTCCTCTTTAGTTTTCACTCTTCTCTCTTAACCCCTTTTTTCATACCGAGAACCAGACAAAAGCTCTTGGATGCGATGGGCAGATTAACAATTTGGCATCCTGGGAAGACTGATAATTAGATGTCTTTTCCATATGTACTCCAATGTTCATTGTAGCGCTATTAACAATAGCCAGGACATGAAGCAACCTAAATATCCATTGACAGATGAATGAATAATGATGATGTGTATACACACACACACACACACATACCCTATATACACACACACACACACACATACATACACACACACAGTGGAATATTACTCAGCCTGAAAAAGGAAAATGGGATCATTTGTAGTAGTGTGGATTGACCTAGAGTCTGTCATACAAAGTGAAGTAAGTCAGAAAGAGAAAAACAAATGTTGTATATTAACACATATATGTGGAATCTAGAAAAATGATATAGATGAACTTATTTGCAGGGCAGGAATAGAGACACGGAAGTAGAAAACGGACATGTGGACACAGAGTGGGAGGAGGAGGGTGAGACAACTTGGGAGAGTAGTATTGACATGTATACACTGCTGCTGCTGCTAAGTCGCTTCAGTCGTGTCCGACTCTGTGTGACCCCACAGACGGCAGCCCACCAGGCTTCCCCGTCCCTGGGATTCTCCAGGCAAGAATACTGGAGTGGGTTGCCATTTCCTTCTCTGATGCATGAAAGTGAAAAGTGAAAGCGAAGTCACTCAGTCGTGTCTGACTCTTCGTGACCCCATGGACTGCAGCCTACCAGGCTCCTCTTTCCATGGGATTTTCCAGGCAAGAGTACTGGAGTGGGTTGCCGTTGCCTACTCCAATGTATACACTACCATGTATAAAATAGATAGCTAGTAAGAAGCTGCTGTGTAGCACAGGGAACTTAACTTGATGCTCTGTGATGACCTAGAAGGGTGGGATGGGAGGGTTGGAGGCAGGTTTTAGAGGGACGCCAACCTAAAAACAGCAGTGAAACCTCATTATAAAATTGACTGATTCACTTCATAGTATAGCAGAAACTAACACAACATTGTAAAGCAATTATACTCCAATAATAAAAAGAATTGGATGCCTTTTCAAATGGATATGTGGAGGGGAGGCAATGACTTGCCTAGGGGCAAGAGGGGAGAGTAAAGGAGGAGCGGCACACTCAGCCTCTGCTTCGTCATCCTGATCAGTTCCACTCTGGTCCCAGAAATGCACAGCTCACTGAGTAAAATAAACATATTGTGTGTAACTTGACCCATCCTCCTAAAAAGTTGTTTTAAAACCAGTTATCTGTTTTTATACAATCATGTTCCTGGTGGCTCTTCCCACCCACATGGCTTATCAGAGTATCTGTTATAAACTTGTACTTTTCTATATCTGAGAGAAGTTTTGGTGACCTCAAATTTCCCTTTCCCTTCATATTTCCAGGGTCAATTTTATAATGAGGTTTCACTGCTGTTAGGTTGGCATTCCAGGCACGGGCCTACCAGCTTCCTTCTAAGACATCATTGCTCAACTGCCTCCATTCTAGGAGAAAAACCAAGAAATGTTTCCCTTTGCCCCAAGCAGTGTGGTTTTCCTCCTACTCTGATGTATCGGCACCAGCTTATGTTTGTCAATGAAGGGTTCTCAGCCCACAGTCTATAAGGTGCCTAGTACGAAAGTTTCGCACAAGAGGATTGACAGTGATTAAGGAAACAAATCAGATGGTCTCTCTTATTGAGTTCTCAGGGCTTCCCTTGTGGCTCAGTTGGTAAAGAATCTGCCTGCAACGCAGGAGATACAAGTTTAATACCTGAGTCAGGAAGATCCCGTGAAGAAGGAAATGGCAACCCACTTCAGTATTCTTGCCTGGGAAATCCCATGGACAGAGGAGCCTGGTGGGTTACAGTCCACGGGGTCACACGAGTCGGACATGACTTCATGACTAAACCTTCTTGAACTCAATAAGAGAAGGTTGAGTCAGTTGGTAGGAGGAACAGCCTCCCACCACCACCCCTCAGGTCTTACTGCCACGTGAATCTCCAGATACTGAAACCTGCTGGAATCAGCCGGGAGCTTTGCAGCCCACATCTTGCGCCCCTGCCTGCCCCTCTGAAATCTTGGTCCGGGCATCATCCCGCATCCATTGACCTAACGTCTAGCCCAGCGCTTGGTACAAGGCTGGAGTTCAGTGGACACACACATGAATGTTCTCTATCCCTTCTGGGTTGAGGTGACTGTGGCAAGAGGAGTTAGATGCCCTGCCTGTGAGTTCTGGCTTTGCCTCTTCCTGTTGGTGTAAACTTAGGCAAGTTACTGGAATCCTCTAAGCCTCCAATTTCTTCTCTGTAAAGTAAGAGTGATATTATTACTTCTTAGGCTGTTGTGAAGTTTAAAATAACAGATGTGTTAAATGCCTGTATTTAATAAGCCCTCTAAAGACATTTGGTGCATCTGAGTATAAGGAAGTTGCATTTTATATGAGGGTTGTACCTCATGTAAGTGAAAAACAAACAAGTCTCATGATGCAAGACTCTTCCCGGCAGAGGATGGTAGCCATCATGATGGCCAGCTGGCAAGAGAATAAGCAGAATTTCCAATTCACTGGGCTCTTGAGTTAAAAATTTTGCAATTTTGAACTGATTTTAAATTTTAGGGTATTTTCAAAAAAATGAGTCTTTATTGTTACTTTCACATTATGCACTTTTAAATATACTCCAATCAAATTTGCTTAAAATACACCGAACTCCATGATTGGAGAGAGAAGAAAATGAAAAATGCACATTGTGATTCAAAATGAAAGATTCTTCATGGTCCCGCCCAGCTGCGTGTTCCCGCACTGCATTAACCTCTGGATCTGCTCAGCCTTCACTCTGGGATTTTTAAAATGTCATAACAGTGTACTTGCAAAATCATATGCTCATGCACCCTCCACTTCCCCCAAGTGTGTAATCTTGTCAGGATGTTTTATCTGGTGCCATATATCTTGCACATGAAGAATCCATTTCCCCAAACAAACCATCACACATGTCCACAGTGTCTATAAATTTTGAATCCTGATGTTATAACCCTCTGACGTTTGGATTGGCCTGACTTGGGCATAAGTTGGAGGAAACGTTTTTAAGGAACAAAGGGGATGTCATTCTTTTCTTCCTGATGGGTTCCCACTGCAGAAAATAATGTCAGAAACATGCAAGACTTAACCCTGTTGGAGAAAGCCCCAGATGCTCTCCCCAGGGTACCAGGAGATTAAGTAGGCCTGATCTGTAAGCATCCTCACTGTAGGGGTGATTACAAGGTCATTCTGTACTTAGGTTTGGCTTTATAATAATACATCTGGCATCGATAGAGTTTCCTTCTTTCCAAGTGCTTTCCTATTTATGACCTCATTTGCCCTCACAGGAGGAGGCAAAGGAGTTGGTTGGGACTAGCAAACCTGAGTTTCTCCTGCTCTGAGTCTAGGCAAGTCACTTTCCCTCTCTCAGGTTCAGTTTTCCCATCTGTAAAGTGGTACCATAATCGCTGTTGGGTTCTTGGGGTTGGATAAGTGCAAACGTGCCCATCATCTGAATGGGGAAGTGCTTTGGAAAGCTCCAAAAAGCTCTGTAGGTTTATCTCATTTTCTTGTGCTTCACTTTATTATGTTTCACAGATGCTGCTGTTTTTTTACAGATTGAAGATTTGTGGCAACCTCTGTGTTGTCAGATGATGGTTAGCATTTTTTTTTAGCAGTAAGATAGTTTTAAATTAAAATGTGTGCATTTTTTAGACATAACAGTATTGCACACTTAATAGACTATAATATACTACAACTATAATATTTCTATGCAGGAAAACCAACAAATCCGTGACTCTGTTTATTGTGATAGTCACTTTATTACCGTGGTCTAGAACCAAATCCGAAATATCTCTTACAGACAGAAATATGCTGTCATGATGAAAGTCATTTACACACTTGAAAGAACTTCAAAAATAAAACAATGAGGGATTTTCAACCTTTCTCTTGTGAAGACCCACAGATGAATAGTGGTCACGAACAGGACACATTTCTTTTGTAGGTTCAGATTTTTGCTCTCTCACTTCAAGTGATACCTAAACCATAGGTCAAATGCCTTTGTCTGTGTTGGCTCTTTCTCCACCTCATTTTCTCTCACTCAGGAAAGCATATCAGAATGTAAGCAAGAGAGATGTTATTTTGAGAGTAACCTTGATTTCACTCAATTTATTTTTTTTCCATTTATTTTCCATAGATGCAAACTCGTGATTCTTATAAGTAAAAGAACCCTAACCCAAACTGACTTAAGCAAAAGATAAAATGCACTGACTTGTATCATATAAGAATATGCAGAGGAACTTCCTTGGTGTTCCAGTGGCTAAGACTCCCTGTTCCCAAATGCAGAGGATCTGGGTTCATCCCTGGTCAGGGAATTAGATTCCATGTACAGCAACCGTCTGCATGTTGCAACTAAGATCGAGAGCAGCCAAATAAATAAACAGATATTAAAAAAAAAGAAAAAGCATATGCAGGCGCAGAGGCTTCGGTCACGGATGCATTCAGACACACAGCGGTTTAGTCAAGGCTTAGACTATTCATCCATCTCTAGGTTCTACTTTAGTTTGTATGGACATTTTCAGACAGAATCTCTTCATGAGTGATAAATGGCTGCTGGCAGCCTTAGGTTTGTATTCTCAAAGCTTAGCACCCTCTGTGAAAAGAGAGCTTTATTTTCTCAGTACTGTAGTCCTATCACAAATCCTAGGATTAAGACTTTTTGGGTTGACTTGGAAGCACTTTCTCCTGCCCCTGAATCACCCACTGGGTTCTGGCCCGTGGGATGTGCTGATTGGCTGGGACTATATTGCCTCCCTCTCTTTCTACTGTGGCAGGATGGGGGATGGAGGTGGGGTCAGTCTTGCTGAACCATGTAGACTAAGAGTGGATGTACAGTATTTCCTAAAGGAAAATTGAGGGGCTGTTGTTAGAAATGGGGAGAACAGAACTGGGTGGGCAAAACCAATAGAGGTTCACTATGGTAACATGATATAATGTTGTAAGAAATTACAACACACAAAACGAATTGTTTACGATTTACCAGTGTGTTAGAATAGTGTGATTGAAAACCTCTGATCTAGTTCGGCCCTCTCATTTTCCAGATTTTCTTGTATTTTAACAAGTTTGTTTCTAGCATAAAGAGTTGACGTTTTACATGTGATTTTCACACCTCATTAAAGGTTTTCTCAACATAAGGAGCCAACCTAAAGATTCGTCTCACATTTCCAAGAAAGAATTGTCCCTCCAAAGGTGAGAAGATGGCTAAGGTTTCCTGTATATAGATAGCACGTTTACTTCTGTGGGAAGAAGATCTCACAAAATTTAATACCTCTGATTTCCCAACTATTTCATAGCCAGGAGCCATAGAAGGAAGTGAAAGTTTATCACCTGAATTTAGAGGCCAGGAAATTGAAACAGAGAGAGAAAACCATGCTTATGTGTAGGCAACATGACCAGCTACTCCCAGAGTTATGATTGAGGTACTTCTCAAGGCCTCCTAGTTCTGGAAATCTCTAAATAAGCACTTGGTGTCACTGAAATGCTCTCTTAAGGAGATGTGTGTAGTTTAACAGCATCAAGGCATTATACTGCCTGGAGGCCAATGCATAATTAATATGCTGTAAGGGGTCAGTTCAATTCAACACATCATTATTGAGGACTTATTACTAGCTGTATTGCTTAGGGTGCTTTTGGTTGCAAGGAAAAGAAAATCCAGCTCCAACAGTCTTAAAAAATTATTGTTAAGCTCAGTGCTAAGATGGCCTTTAGGTGAAGCTTGATTCAGAACTTCACCAAAGACCCAGTTTCTTCTCAGACTTCCAGGCTGTCTGCTTCACCCTAAGGATAGCTGCCAGAATGTTCTGAGAGCTACATTCTTCCTTATTTACTTCTATCAGAAGAAAACCAGTTGTCCAAGGAATTTATAAGGGTGAGGCATTTTTTTTTTCCCCAGAGAACCTCCTCACATTTCACTGTTTCAAACTGGGACATGTACTGCCTATTCCTGAACCAAACTCTGTGACCAGGAGGATGGGATATGCTGGTAAGCAAGATCCATGCCTGACACGCTCTTCCCTAGACACTGGAAAAGATAACATGGGCTGGGTTGGGTGTGAGAGTGGGCAGGGTTCTTGCCTGAATGGAACTCCATGTCCTGTCAGTAGAAGTAAGGGGAATAAAATGCATCTCATTACAGGGTGGCTTTTTGTTAATGAATAGAAAAGTATTGAACATTTGTAAATATAACGGGAGAATCAATTTTCAAGGAGAGAGGAGAGAATAATTTTAATCTTGAGCATATGAGTTTTAAGTGCCTGCAGAATATTTGGGCAATATTATCGAGTAGAGAGTTAATGAGATCCAGTACCTAGAGAATCAGAGCTTCCCTGGTTGCTCAGTGGTAAGAATTAGCCTGCCAGTGCAGGAGATGTGGGTTTGATCTCTGGGTTGGGAAGATCCTCTGGAGAAGGAAACGGCAATCCTCTCCAGCATGCCTGCCTGGGAAATCCCATGGACAGAGGAGCTTGGCGGGCTACAGTACATGGGATCGCAAAAGAGTCGGATACAACTTAGCAACTAAATAATGACAAAACCGGAAAATCAGGTCTGGGCTAGAGATTTAGATAAGGTGGTTAAGGACATGACAGTGGAGACAAGCACGTTCAGCATCAACATCCAGGGCGGTACAGGGTGAGTGAAAAGGAACCCTGATACCTATAGAAGTGGGAAAAGGAAAGGGGACCCAAGGGGCTGGAGAAAGTGAGGAGAGCACTGTTTCAAGACGGGCTGGAGGAGAACAGTGCATGAAGGAGGGAGGGGTCATCTCAGAGGCTGAGCTAGAAGAGGCCTCCGCAGTGTCTGTTCAGGTTGGCAGCTGGGAGGTCTGCAGAGGGTGGAAGAGAGTCAGCGAGGGGAGAGGGGCAAGTGAGGGGACGAAGGCAGTGACAGGGCTCCTTGCCCTGTAAACCTGTCTCAGAAGGTCAAAGGGAGTGAAGGCAAAACTCAAAGACTACCTTTTTCCTGACAGGGTCTTAAACAGGTTAGTGCTTTTTGTATCAGGCCGTTTAACCTTTTGATGTTCCTCTCTCTGGACAGGAAGGCATGTGTGGGCATAGGAGGTGGGGCTGGGGTCTTCTACAGATGGCAGACCCCAAATCCTTCCTTCTCCTGGACTAGGTAAGGGCTGATGGTGCCCCAGGGTGATCTCTAATGCGTCCAGGAACCCAGGTAACTTCCTGCTCTTCCTCTCCACCTGGAACAGCCCAAGGGCATCTTCAAGTGGTAGTTTGGGCATCCTAGGTGGTAGAAGGTATCTGTACTCCTCTCCGCCTCTGCTTAAAGGAAGCACTGAAGTAAAAGTGAGTGTTCATTGCTCAGCCTTGTCTGACTCTGTGCAACCCTGTGGACTGCAGCCCACCAGACTCCTTGTCCATGGGATTCTCCGGGCAAGAGTACTGGAGTAGGTTGCCACTTCCTTCCCAGGGAATCTTCCCGACCCAGGGATCGAACCCACATCTTCTGCATTACAGGTGGATTCTTTACCATCTGAGCCACCAGGGAAGCCACCAAGCGAAGTCTTGAGGCTCCTCCAACTCCATACAAACACCTCCCAGATTGATGTGGAGACTACTTGCCAGGATGTCCAAGCTTCCCCAGTCCTCTCCCTTTCATTTCTAGCTCCATCCTGCTACTCAACCTACATCTGTTTCAAAATTCCTGTTTGAGCATGGGAGCACCTGGGCCTCAGGACACACCAGGTGACAAACACTCTTTCATAGACATTAGCCCCTGTGTGTTTTCCATCCTTCAGTCTCATGGGACTCACAGGCCCTTCTCCTTTCTAGCTCTTGCTATTGATGCCCCTGTGACTCCCTTCCTTCCTTCTTCCCAAGAAGACACTCTAGGCAGGTGGGCAGAGCCTAAGTTCAAGCTATGGGGACTGGGACATGCTGGTCAGTTAGCACTTCAGAGAGTCAGAGAGAAAATTTCCCCAGGGTGTTTCTGAGACTTGGAGAAGGGAAGGGGAGTTCACGGAATGCTATGCTTGACACCTTTAATTAGCAACCAGAGGAGCTCCTGCACACAATCTGCTACCAGGCTCTTCGAAGGACCTGCTGTCCCATTGCATTGCAATCATCTCTGCACTTGGCCTCAGACCTGGGCAGTTCCTGGAAGGGCAGCCACTTCTAGGGTGCAAGAAGAGGATTCCAGGAAACGCAGGAGGCCTCAGAGGAGTTGAAGTCCTTGGCCGGCACTGAAGCTGCCCTCATCTGGACACTGGGCGCTGCTTGTGTGTCTGGGGAGCTATTAGCTTCTTCCCTGGACTGGCCCCCACCCTGCACCTCCCCCTGTAGCGGAGCATCAGCTACTCTGGGTCCCAAGTGCTCCAGCCTTGCCTTCTACCTCGGCCTGTTCTGACGACAACTTATTTTAGCAAGAGACCAATCTACCTTGCTTAGCTTGAGCATGAAAACGGAAGTGTTAGTCACTCTGTTGTGTCTGACTCTTTGCAACCCCATGGCATAGTAGGGCCATTAAAGTAGATTTTTTTCTACTTTTAATTCTCTCTTTATGCTAATAGTTCAAAGGCAAGACTTAGGCAAATAAAATTTTCAGAGAACCAATCAACTTTGTATTCTGTTCTTTGAGGAATAAAGAAGTGAAAGTGAAAGTCATTCAGTCGTGTCTGACTCTTTGCAACCCCATGGACTATACAGTCCATGGAATTCTCCAAGCCAGAATATTGGAGTGGGTAGCTGTTCCCTTCTCCAGGGGATCTTCTCAACTCAGGAATCAAACTGGGGTCTCCTGTATTGCAGGCAGATTCTTTACCTGCTGAGTTACATGGGAAACCCTAAGTCAAGGCAGCCACTAGTCACGTGTGGCTATTTACATGTAAAGTAAAACTAAATAAAATTAGCTCAGTTTTTAAGTCATACCAGCTAGAGTACTATTCATGGTGTTCTCAAGGCAAGAATACTGAAGAGGTTTGCCATTCCCTTCTCCAGTGGATCATGTTTTGTCAGAAAGTGAAGTGAAAGTGAAGTCGCTCAGTCATGTCCGACTCTTTGCGACCCCATAGACTGTAACCTATCCCTCCTCTGTCCATGGGATTTTCCAGGCAAGAGTGCTGGAGTGGATTGACATTTCCTTCTCCAGGGGATCTTCCTGACCCAGGAATCGAACCTGAGTATCCCGCATTGCAGGCAGATGCTTTACCGTCTGAGCCACCAGGGACCCTCCACTATGACCCGTCCATCTGGTCCACTGTTTTACTTGAGGCTTATTTGAAACTCAAATGCAAGTGAGCAAAGTATTAGGAATATATACAAGTTGCTTCTCTGGAGTTATTATTAAATGAGTAGGTACTTGGTAAGTACTACTCTGTAAGAGCCAGATTAGCTACTCACTAATCACATGTGGCTCAGTTCAGTTCAGTCGCTCAGTCGTGTCTGACTCTTTGTGACCCCTGAATCACAGCACACCAGGCCTCCCTGTCCATCACCAACTCCCAGAGTTCACTCAGACTCACGTCCATTGAGTCCATGATGCCATCCAGCCATCTCATCCTCTGTCGTCCCCTTCTCCTCCTGCCCCCAATTCCTCTCAGCATCAGGGTCTTTTCCAATGAGTCAACTCTTCGCATGAGGTGGCCAAAGTACTGGAGCTTCAGCTTTAGCATCATTCCTTCCAAAGAAATCCCAGGGTTGATCTTCTTCAGAATGGTCAATCCCATGGTTTGATTTTCCTTGCAGTCCAAGGGACTCTCAAGAGTCTTCTTTGCTGGAGCAGCCGTGAAGAGATACCCCACGCCCAAGGTAAGAGAAACCCAAGTAAGATGGTAGGTGTTGCAAGAGGGAATCAGAGGGCAGACACACTGAAACCATACTCACAGAAAACTAGTCAATCTAATCACACTAGGACCACATCCTTGTCTAACTCAATGAAACCAAGCCATGCCTGCAGGGCAACCCAAGACGGGTAGGTCATGGTGGAGAGGTCTGACAGAATGTGGTCCACTGGAGAAGGGAATGGCAAGCCACTTCAGTATTCTTGCCTTGAGAACCCCATGAACAGTATGAAAAGACATGTGGCTAGTGACCATCATATTGGACCGAGCAAAATGAATATTTTTCCCCTCCAGAAAGTTCTATTTGGTAAGGCTGGCCTTTAGTAATAAAGACCAACTTCACTCAAGAAATATGGCTTGGGGTGGGCTGGGCTGGGACAGATAGCTGAATTAAGAAGAAGAGAAGGGGAAGGGTTTTCCAAGTGGGAGAAACTGTGAGACTGTGCTCAGAGGTTGGAGTGAACTTGAGAGTTTGGGGTGACAGCTGGGGGGAGAGAATGAGCTGGAACACAGAACTCTTCTTGAGGAACTGCAGAAGCCATCAGCACTGATTCCCAGTGTGAGAATGAAAGGGACAAGGCCGTCTGCCTCCTCTCAGTTCTCAGCCCCAGATGCCATCCTTCACACTCACTCTGTCCCCTCGAGGGAGAGAGTTGTGACTGAACCTTAGCTCCTGATCTCAGGGGAGGGGCATCTTGGCATCATAACTCTAGTCATCTGCTCTTTTCAAAAAGACTGCTGAGAATGGACTAGGATGGGAATCTGCACCTGTGACCTCCCTCTCTCTACAACCGGGATGTCAGATGAGCTGACCTCTAAACCTCATTGGCAGAGTAGAGAGTGGGGTAAGCTTAGAAGTCAGGCCCGCCTGAGTTCAAGTAGTGGCTCAGTAGCCACATAATTTAGTTCCAAGCCTCAGTTTGAAGTGAAAGTGAAAGTCACTCAGTCGTGTCCAACTCTTTGTGAGTCCATGGACTATAGAGTCCATGGAATTCTCCAGGCCAGGATACTGGAGTGAGTAGCCGTTCCCTTCTCCAGGACATCTTCCCAACCCAGGAATCGAAACCAGGTCTCCAGCATTGCAGGCGGATTCTTTACCAGCTGAGCCACCAAGGAAGCCCAAGAATACTGGAGTGGATAGCTTATCCCTTCTCTAGGAGATCTTCCCGACCCAGGAATTAAACCCAAGTCTCCTGCATTGCAGGCAGATTCTTTACCAGCTATCAGGGAAGCCCTAAGCCTCAGTTTAAGCATCTGCAAAATAGGGATGATAATAACAGTGACCTCATAGGGTAATTATATGTATAATGTATATTCAAAAGATAATGTTTGCAAAAGGTGTGGCATAGTTTATGATAAAATAAATGCTCCCCATTCATGATATTATTCCTTAGACTGAAGCTGTTTGCATGTTCATTGCTGTTGTTTCTGTTTCCCTCTTTAGATAATTTTTGTGTAATTGATTAATCATTTTTCCTTAAAGATTTGTGTTCTTTGTGTTTTATTTTAGAAACTATCCTTACCCTAAGATCTTAAACAGAGTCTTTTGGATCTTATTCTGAAAATGCCTTTAAGTAAAATTTTCACTAATTTGCTTATAGGCAATTGTGTGAGTTGTAATAGTGCATCTCTGTAAATTTTCACAAAGTCAACACATCTGTGAAAAAAATCTAGATCAAGAAATAACATCATCCATTCCCTGGAAGCCACATTTCATCCTCATTGCTCTATTGCTAGGGTAACTACTAACCTGACTTCTAATGTTACAAATAAGTTTTTCCTGTTATTGAACTTTATAAAGGCAGATTCATACAATACCTCTTAGATGTTTGGGTCCTGTTTGTGAGAATCATCCATGTTGTGCATGAACAGTAGTTTGCTCTTTCTCATGGCTTTATTCTCTCGATTGTATGGATACACCAAAACTTATCCATAATTTACTGTCTAGGGAGAGGTGGGCAGTTCCTGATTTGGGGCTACAATAAACAGTGCTGCATTTGTATGTGCCTCTTGGTATACATATGTCTGTCTGTCTGTAGGCTGTGCAGACTTAGGAGAGGAATATCTTGGTCATTCTCCACTTGATATTAGAGTCACCAAATGCTAGAGCAGGGGCAGGGCTTGAAGGACATCCGATCTTCCATATTACAGAGCAGGGAATTTGACCTGAGGTCACACAGTTCAGCAATTGGCAGAAGCAGGTCTCTAAAGACACTTTCTCCTTCCAATTCTTCCTCTGCTTCTCTGAGAAATCAGTTGGATCTCCTTTTCCTTAAGTGCCACGCCAGTCCCCCACCCTCTGCTGTACCCCCCCCCCCACACACACACACCTGGAAGCACAGCTGCTGCTCCAGGGAACTTACAGCCTTTTAGAGCATTCACCATGTGCAAGGGTCCTGAGGCATAAGGGAAGGTCCCACTGAGGAACTTGATGGGGAGGCTGGAGCCCAGAGTGAGGGGGAGGGTTAGGCAGAGCTTTGTCCCGCACAGCAGCAGCTCAAGGGTTTAGACTTTCAGATCCTGTGTGCAGTAGACAGGCAATCCTGTTGCACTGCTGCAGGGAGGAAGCCAATTTTGACTTCAAGTTGGAAACTGACTCGCTTTTATTATTATTATCATACTCAATGGCTTGCCAGGAGGACCCTGCCCCTCTGCTTAACTGTAAACTAAAGTGCTTTTGCTTAGCCATGGAGATATCATTTGTCCCTGCCAAGAGATTAGAGATTGCACATCCCTTCTGAAGGCTTTCCTTTCCCTTGGAGATGTTTTGCAAGACTCAAGACCCTTTCGCTTTACTTCCCCACTGCAGCTCCCTCTTTATTCTGCCTTTTGACTTTAGTTCCTCATTGCTTCTTTCTCTCTGATCTAGAAAAGAACCTGGCATCCAGACCCCAAGAAGATGGTTATTTTGAGGCACTAGCCTGCCACCTTCTCAGTCTGCTGGCTCCCCAATTAAAGTCTCTTCCTAGCCTCAACACCTCCTTTCTCGATTCATTGGCCTGTTGTGCAGCGAGCAGAGTGACTTGGACTTGGTAACAGCACAACAAAATCTTCTTTAGACAGTTTCAATCTATTACATTTATTTTTTATTACTTAACACCCACATGATTCCAATTCCACCTAACTTCAAAGAAAGACCTGGTTGGTGATGAGGTCATATGATTGAATACTTTGTTTTCTTCTCTCTGTTGAAGAGCAGTTCCTCCTGTGCTCCTACTTCCTGAAGCCACTCCATGGCTTCTTTGTGCCAGAGAGCTGGGGGCCACCAGGGGGACGGGCTGTTTTCACAGCTGTGCTGAACTCCCACCCGAGCTGTCCATCCCACTGCTCACACACTTGGGCTACCCCAGTGAAGAGGGGAAGGATGTAAATCACGCTCTCCCACATGTGTTCCTGGCTCATTTGTCTCTGAGCCTCACCCAGGGGCCTCTAAAGTTCTGACTATTAAGTGGTGAGCCAAAACTGCCAGGAAAGGTGACTCTTTAGCATAACAGTGGGGCCCACCCCACGGGCAAGTCGATCCCCCCGGAGTCTACAGGTGCGCCTCGCTTTACACAATAGGGGCATTGACAGAACCCTAGACTGAGGGGACCACACACGGATCCGGGCCACCGCCTCATCTGAGGGAGGAAGAAACTGCTTTCTTTGTAAGTTTAGGGAACTGGATGGTCTCCACCGGCTCCTCAGGTTTTGACAGTTGTGATATTAGAAGATGTATCGATATCAGTTTTTTAAAATGCACTGTGGGAATTCACCAGTAATAACAGAACCAACATTGCTTGTGTTCTTTCTGGGCTCCGGACACAGCGCAAAGTGCTAGTCTGGTGTTCTTTTGTTTAGTCTTCGGAATCGCCTTTAGGGTTCTGCATGTTCTTTTTCCCAGGTCACCAGTTAGCAGTTGATTAGAAGAGCTGATAGTGCTGCACAGCAGAGCAAACTGGATTGCACTTTCTGGAAACGAGCAAAGCCCAGCGTCTCAAACCCACGGGGTCAGGGGTGGTGAAGGGCCCCAGCTCATGAGATGGCCTGCTGCTCCTGAGTTTCTCTTGCTCTGAGGCTACATACTGTCTCCATTTCTCTTTGAAATCTGTGGCGGCCTTGCAGCATCTGCTGCTTATTTTATGAACTGAGGCAAAAAGGAGGCCCCGCAGCCCCCACACCCCCACTCTGCCTCTCCCAGCACTCTGGTGTTCCCGTTTTGATTGCTCCCCTGAAAAATCCTGCAAAGATCTCAGCTGCCCACCAGTATTTGGCTGGCTGTCTAGTGGGCATCTTTTCTCTTTAACCAGGGTCCCATGCAGAGTGGGAGTACTCCTGCAGACAGCAAAAGCATTGACCGAGGCCTCACACAGATCTCAGTTACTTGGACTAAGAGCCCTAAATTCAAGTACTTTCAGGAACAAGGCAGGCTACGTGATGCATGGAGCCCACTGGGATGGGCATTGGGTGGTATTGCTCCACTCCAGCCTGTTTGTTGCAGGAACCACAGACCCAATATTAATAGATTTGGTGGGCGGGGAGGTGAAATCTCATTTTTATGAGTTGGCAACTATTTTTTAAAAACCTTAAAATACCATGTGTGTGCGTGCTAAGTTACTGCAGTTGTGTCTGACTGTGTGCGATCCTGTGAACTGTAGCTCACTAGGCTTCTCTGTCCATGGGATTCTCCAGGCAAGAATACTGGAGTGGGTTGCCATGCCCTCCTCCAGGAGGAGATCTTCCTGGCCCAGAATCAAACCAATGTCTCTTATGTCTCCTGCATTGACAATCGAGTTCTTTACCACCAGTGCCACCTGGGAAGCCCCAAATACCACGAAGCCTAAGCGAAACATACCTATGAGTTAGGCTCAGTTCTCGGGTACCCAATTCACAACCTTTGATCTAGGTTTTGACTTGAGTCAGTTTTGTGGTAGGAATTATCCAGAGAACCATCTCATTCTTCTCTTTGCTTGGTGTGTGTGTGGATGCAGTCCTTGCTCTGGAAATTATAACCATTCCGGTGTTTGCTGAGCTGGGTTTGCCCAGATCAGTGAGTGATAGAATAGAACCAGCAGTGCTGGAATCCAGGCTTATTCTGCAAGAAACCAGTTGTGTGGCCTTGCTCACATGAATCTCCTGGGTTGAGCACTCTCATTGATAAAAATGAAATCACTGGTTGAGGGACTGCTAGGGTTCCTTCCAGTTCCTAAATTTCATAAATCTATAGCTTTAATTTACATAACTGAATTACTTTCCTTTGTTTGTATCTAAAATATCTAGACTAGGTACTTACAGACTCTGGTATTTACACATCTGATTTACTAGAGTAATGGGGACCTTTGAAGTATAATTTTTCCAATGACTTCCCTGAAAAGAGAGGCCAAAGTGAGTGGGTTCTCTAAAATGAAGTGCCTCTTCACTTCCGCAGTGGCAAAAACCGTTTGGAATTTCAGTGAAATTTGGGGAGAGTTAATGGAGAAGGAGGGCAAACATTTCAATCAAGAATAGTAAGAACAGGGACTTCCCTGGTGGTCCAGTGGTTAAAAATCTGCCTTGCAATGGACAGGATGTAGATTCCAGCCCTAGTTGGGGAACTAAGAACCTGTATGTTGTGGGGCAATCAAGCCCATGTGCCACAACTAGACAGCCTGCGTGTCACAACTACTGAGCTGGCATGCTGCAACGAAGACCCCGCGTGCTGCAACTAGGACCCAATGCAGCGAAATAAACATTAATGTATATTTATGTATACGTATATGAAAGAATAGTAAGACAGACAAGGATGTGAAGGAATTGCAACCTATATTCATCACTTGTGGGCATATAAAATGGTGCAGCCACTTTAAGAAACAATTCCTCAAAATATTAACCATAGAGTTACCATATGACCCAGCTGACCCAGCAGTCTAGTCCTAAGCGTATATCCAGGATAAAGAAAAACTTATATCTACTCAAAACAACTTATACGTGAATGTTCACAGCAGCATTATTCATGATAGTCCCAAAGCGAAAACAACTCAAATATTGATTAAAATCAAATTAATTAATTTTTGACTAGTTAAAATGATATATATTTAAATGTACAATGTGATGTTTTGATGTATGTATACATTGTGAAATGATTACAATAATCAAACTAATGTGTCTATCACCTCCCATGGTTGTATTTTTGATGGTAAAAACACTTGAGATCTACCTTTTCAGCAAATTTCAACTATATAATACATTGTTATTAGCTCTGTTCACCATGCTGTACCTTAGGCCTCTAGAACTCATTTATCTTATAACTAAGATAACCCTTTGATCAATATATCCTCTTTTTCCTATCCACCAGCCCCTGGTAATAACTGTTCTACTCTGTTACCAAGAAATTGACTTTAATATTTCATACGTTAGTAAAATTATGTGATATTTGTTTTTCCTGTGTTTGGTTTATTTCACATCATATAATGTCCTTTAGACTCATCCATTTCTCACATGAGAGTCTTTCCTTTTTTTGAAGACTGGATGATATTCCATTTTGTATACATACCACATTTTCTTGATCCATTCACTCGTTGATGGACACTTAGGTTTTTTCCATATCTTGGCAGTCGTGCACAATGCTTTAATAAACATGGGAGTGCAGATTTTTCTGAGATTGTGATTTTATTTTATTTTTGGCAATATACTCAGAAGTGAGATCACTGGATTACATGGTAGTTCTAGTTTTAATTTTTAGAGGAACCTCCACACTGTTTTCCAAATGGCTGTACCAATTTACATTCCTACCAACTGGGTAGAAGTGCTTCCTTTCTCTACATCCTTGCCAGCATTTTGTTATATTTTTAATATTTTGAAATCATAGCCATCGTAAGAGGTGTGAGATGATATTTCATTGTGGTTTTGTTTTGTATTTTCCCGATGATTAGTCACATTGAATACTTTTTCATATACCTATTGGCTATTTGTAAGTCTTCTTTGGGAAAATCTCTGTTCAGGTACTTTGCCCATTTTTAAACTGGATTATTATTATTATTGCTACTGGTTTGTATGAGTTCCTTATATCTCCCAAATGTCTATTTGGACAGATAAATAAAATGTGGTATACCCATAAAGAAAGAAAGAAAGAAAGAAAAAGTGAAGTCGTTCAGTCATGTCCAACTCTTTGCAACCCCATGGACTGTAGCCCACCAGGCTCCTCTGTCCATGGAATTTTCCAGGCAAGAGTACTGTGGTGGGTTGCCATTTCCTCCTCCAGGGGATCTTCCAGACCCAGGGATCGAACCCGGGTCTCCCACATTGCAGGCAGACACTTTACCGTCTGAGCCACCAGGGAAGACAATGAAATATTATTCTGCAATAAAAGGGGATGAGGCACTAATACATGCTACAACATGGATGAACCTTGAAAGCGTTATGCTAAATGAAAGAAGCCAGGCACAAAAGACACCATATTGTATGATTTCATTCATATGACACGCTCAGAAAAGACAACTCTACTGAGACAGGAAACAGATTAGTGGTTGCCCAAGGCTGAGGGAAAAATGGGAGAAATGAGGAGTGATGATGAAAGGTAAGAATTTTCTTTTTGGGGGGATGAAAATGTTCTGAAATTCCAGGGTTGATGGTTGCACAGCTCTGTGAATATACGGAAAACTACTTACTTGTCCACTTTAAAGGGTGATTTGTTTGGTATGTGAATTATATCTCAATAAAGCTGTTTTTAAAAAAGAAGAGTAAGAGGACTTCTCTGGTGGTCCAGTGGTTAAGAATCCACCTGCCAATGCAGGGGACATGGGTTCAGTCCTTGGTCTGGGAAGATCCTTCATGCTGTGAGCAACTAAGCCTGTGTGCCACAATCACTGATTCTGTGCTCTAGAGCCCGTTCTCTGCAACCAGCCCCAGTGAGAAGCCCATGCACCACAACTGGAGAATAGCCCCTGGTCGCTGCAAGACCATGTGCAGCAATGAAGACGCAGCACAGCCAAAAATAAATTAAAAAAAAGAAGAGTAAGAATAAAAATATTTAAATGAAGGAATGGATGAGTAAAGAGTTAAACAAAAATAATGAGAAACAGGGGAAAAGAATGTTCTATGACCAGGTTAAATGACTAATATATCTTTTTAGAGATTTTCATTTTATTCTGAGAGAAGACTGTTTTTTTTTTTTTTTTTTGACAGGCAAATTATGATTAGGGAAAAGGATCGTTAGCAATCAGAAATTGTGATTTTCCACTCTTGGCAATGGTTTTAAGCACAAAATTGTTTTTCTGGTATTTTTATGCAGTATTTTGAAGCTCAGGCAGCCTGTTACTTTATTTTTCAACTACATTTGTTTGAGTTTGGCTGGTTTGAGTTAGTGATGAGGACGCATTATGGCAAGGGACACTCATGACATCAGTACCAATAAGGCTGCCAAAACTCTGGAGCCCTTGCCAAGCCCCATGCCTTACAAAATCCAAATCACAAAACAGGAAGAGTGGGGGAATTTGCTGAATTGTGCTATGTTTGGGGGAGTTGGTGTTTAAGTGCCAAAGGTGAGAAACATTCTAGCAAGAAGTATGTGTGTTAGTCACTCAGTTGTGTCTGATTCTCTCCGACCTCATGGACTGCAGCCTGCCAGGCTCCTCTGTCCATGAAATTCTCCAGGCAAGAATACTGGCTTGGGTAGCCATTCACTTCTCCAGGGGCTCTTCCCAACCCAGAGATCGAACCTGGGTCTCCTGCATTGCAGACCATCTGAGCCACCAGGGAAGCCTAGCAGGAAGTGCTTGATTAATTGCAAGGGTTATTTCAGTGGAGTGTAAATTCAGCTCATGCTTTGTCAAATTCTCTAAGAGAAGGAATTACAAACTAAATGTATACAGGGGCCTAGCAGGTCAAATAGAAAAGATCACGTCATCCTATCCCAAGGGAGTAGCCCCTTCTCTGGCTGGTTGCTGCTACATAGGAGGAAGGACTAGTGTTGCCAGACGAAACTTCTGATCTTCAAAAAGAAGATGAAGATGAAACTTTTAAATTTTTATGTGTTTATTTAATGAACTTACATCCTTTTTCCCACCCTCTTTTTTCTCTTTTGGCTATGCCATGTGACCTGTGGGATCTTAGATCCCTGGTCCCAGGTCCCTGGCAGTGAAACCTTGGAGTCCTAACCACTGAATCACCAGGGAATTTCCAAGATATGTGTGTGTGTTTAAATAGAGAATGTCTCCTTTTGAAGTGTTGCAATCTAACTAGAATAAAAGATGCAATGACCCACAGAATGGGAGAAAAAATTGATATTTCTAAGTCATATACCTGATGAGGGAATTACATCTAGAAGATATAAAAAATGCTTACAACTCAATAATAAAAGAAAGAAATAATCCAATTTAAAAATGGGCAAAACATCTGAACAGATATTTCTCCAATGAAAAAATACAAATGACCAAAAAGCACATGAAAATAAGCTCAACATCATTAGCTACCGGGGAAGTGCAAATCAGAACAGTGAGGTACGATTTTGCATCCAGTTAGACGGCCAGAATCAGTAAGAAAAATAATAATGCATATTGGTGGGGATATGGAGAAACTGAATTCCTCATACACTGATGTTGGGAATGCAAAATGTGTAGCCACTTTGGAAAATATTTCTGCAATTCCCCAAATAGTTAAACACGGAGTGATAATATGACTCAATGTTTCCACACATAGGTATATAATCATGAGAAATGAAAACATATGTCCACAAAAAACTTAAACATGACTTCATAGAAGTCATATTTATCATAGAAGTTCATAGAAGTACTATTTACCATACCCCCAAAGTGGAAACAACCCACATGTTCATCAACTAAGATATAGGTAAACATTATAGGGAATATTATTTGGCAATAAAAAGAATCAAGTACTGATACACGTGACCCCATAGGTAAACCTTGAAAACATTATGCTAAGCTAAAGAGGAAAATGACAAAAAACAAAAACACAATTATTATGATCCCATTTATACATGCCCAGAAGAGGCAAAACTATAGAGACAGAAAGTGGCTTAGCGGTTGCCTAGAATGGGGAGGATGAAGGGAACTGGGGAGTGATGCTAAAGGGTGTAGATTTCTTGTCGGTGTGATGAAAATGTTCTAAAATTGATAGTGGTGATGGCTGCACAGCTCTGTGAATATACTAAAATACCTCTGGATTGCATACTTTAAATAGGTGAATTGTATGGTATGTGAATTATACACCCATAAAGCTGTTACTAAAAAAGAATACAGTGAGGGCCACAGAAAACGTATCTGCTAGGCTGCCAACTTCAGGTTCTCTTACTAGGACTTGATCGAATGAACAACAGGTCTGGAAGGGGCTGGTCCCATCTAATTTTTAGGAAACCAGAGAAGAGGTTGCTCTACTAGTTCTAAAGTCACGTGCCTTTTTAGAGGCAGAGCCAGGACCAGAGTTTGTCTTTTGATTTTGACCTTTAGGTTATGCTGAAAGTGAAAGTAAAAGTGCAATTCTCTCAGTTGTGTCCCACTCTTTGTGACCCCATGGACTATATAGTCCATGGAATTCTCCAGTCCAGAATACTGGAGTGGGTAGCCTTTCCCTTCTCCAGGGGATCTTCCCAACCCAGGGATCAAACCCAGGTTTCCCACATTGCAGGAGGATTCTTTACCAATTGAGCCACCAGGGAAGTCCAAGAATACTGGAGTGGGTAGCCTATCCCTTCTCCAGGGGATCTTCCTGACTCAGGAATCGAACTGGGGTCTATTGCAGAGCAGGTGGATTCTCTACCAGCTGAGCTACCAGGGAAGCCCTTCTATCCAAAGCCCCTCTTGCAGGGCACAGCCAGGTAGGCAATGTGAGAAGTCAATGTCAGGAGCAGCGAAATATACTCTTTCTTTTGTTGCTTCTTACAAAGGTCCCCCAAGACTTCTTGAGAAAGGGATAAAATACGGTTAAAAGGAATCCTCCTTAAGAGAAGAGACAAACATTGCACTTCTCCGAGCCTCTTTTTTTTTTTTTGTATAGCATGGGAGGGTGTGTATATTTTAGAGTCACTTACTCAGTATGTTTCTGATTCATTTACACTTAGCTCATCAATATGTTGTTTGTGCAAGAAACTTTTGATGTCCAAGAAATCTTCTGGGCCTCTTGAGTTTTTTTTTTTTTTAACCAGAAAACAGAGCTTTGCCAAGAGTAAATGGAACTCAGATATCAAAAGTCTGAGTTCAGTTTTCATTGAATACAAAGGGTGAGTGGATTCTGATCCGAGCCAAATGCATTCTCCCACCCTTAATTTACAGTACATTGTTTTGGCAGACTCTACGATCCTGAAAGTTGGCTTTTCTTCTCTGATTCCTTTCTCGGGTGTAACCACAGGCCTATCTTTTAGTTAACTTTACAGAAAATAAGACCATATTAAAACAATTTATGAGAGCCTCACTCATCACTGTTCCTATAACTATCAATTTTATTAGAACAAATTGAAATGTTTGAAAAGGTTAAAATCATCCACTGAAGTTGTAATTTTGTTTAATAGCCTACAGGAATCTCTATCTTTTCAGTCCTCTCATTTGGGGGTTTACCAACGGGGATGTCCCACCTCCCCAATCAATGGTCAGGCCATCAACCAGTTATCAAGTTGAACACCGAAGGACTACTATAACTTGTGATGCTCATATTTGAGGGATGGAACAACTTTCTTTCTTTCACCTTCTCTCTTTAAAGGTGAAAGGATCAGAGAATTGACCAGTATTGATACTTCAAATTTCTTTTAGATTAAAAAAACCTCAAAAGAACCAAAGAAGCAAAGAAAAATTAAGATCATCCCAAATTCTGCCACTCTGAGGTAAGCATTATTAAGATTCTGTGGATTGCTTTCTATTCTTGATTATTTATTTATTAAAAAAAATTTGGCCACACTGCGCAGCATGTGGGATGCCAGTCCCTGACCAGGGATCGAACCCTTAACCCCTGGCAGTGGAAGCATGAGTACCAACCACTGAACCATCAGGGAATTTCTCGATTGCTTTTTATTGTAAAAAATCAATCTATATCAGTATTAAATAGGTGTGCATACTAAGTCACTTGAGTCATGTCCGACTCTTTGTGTGACCCTATGGACTGTAGCCTGGCAGGCTCCTCTGTCCATGGGATTCTCCAGGCAAGAATACTGGAGAAGGTTGCTATGCCCTCTTCTAGGGGATCTTTCCAACCCAGGGATTGAACCTGCATCTCTTATGTCTCCTGCATTGGCAGGCCTTTTTTTTTTTTTTTTTTACTGTTAGTGCCACCTGGGAATCCCAATATCTTAATTCACAGTTGTCAGTTTTAACACAATGATACCCATTTCATAGATTTCATCCAGTTGTATAGATGGAACATAACTTACTTAAATGATTCAGTGAGGGCTCTTTGATTGCAAAAGACAGAAAATTCATGTCAAACTGACCTAAACACAAAAGGAAACTTTTTGGCTGACATCTAAAAAGTCCAGAGGGAGATCTGGTTTCAGGCTTGCAGGATACAGGGAACAAATGATATTATGAGGTTTCTGCTTCTCTTTCTCTCTCCCTGCTCTCCTTTCTGCTGTTTTAGTGACATTCACATGTTGCATGGACAGCCAGCAGCTCCAGAGTAGGTGCTTCTGGGTTCTTGCCTGGCAAAGGAGAACAAGGCCCTCTTCCAGCAATTGCCACGGAAATTTCATTGCATTGGTCCTTTCTGAGCCTATCCCTGTGGCTTGTGCTGGAATCCAAGTGTTTCACCAGATAACTTGGACTGAGAGTAAGAGAGGAAAGGATAGAAGCAGAGATGGATCCTCAGAGGGAAATACAAGCACGGTTACCAGAAAGATAACGGATGAGTGCTGTGTGGCCAAAATAACAGCTCACAGTTCATATACTTGGAACGTTTAGAACTCACTTTGTGTTGTTTCCTAGGACTTTCGTAACAAAATACCACAGATGGGTGGCTCAAACAGAATTTATTAACTCATAGGTCTGGAGGCTGGAAGTCCAAGATCAAGGTGCCATCAGTGTTGGTTCCTTTTGAGAATCATGATGGAAAATCTGTTCCAAGTCTCTCTCCTAGCTTCTGGTGGCTTGCTGGCAGCCTTTGGAGTTCTTTGACTTATAGAGGCATTGCTCTGATTTCTGTTCTCACCTTCACATGGCATTTTCTCTGTGTTCAAATTCTCTGTTATAAGGATATCCGTAATTTTGACTAGGGGTCCACTCTACCTGAGTACAATCTCATTCTAACTAACTATATCTACACTGCTCTACTTCCAAATAATGTCACCTATTGAGGTTTGCGGGTTGAGGCTTCAACATCTGAAGTTTGGTAGGACACAATTCAAGCCATAACATATCCATACAATGTTTTTTTTTGTTGTCGTTGTTTGGTCACTAAGTTGTGTCAGACTCTTTGCAACCCCAAGGACTGCAGAATGCTAGGCTTCCCTGTCCTTCACTGTCTCCCAGAGTTTGCTCAAACTCACATCCATTGATGTGATGATGCTATCTAACCAACTCATACTCTACTGCCCTCTTCTTTTGCCTTAGATCTTTCCCAGCATCAGGGTCTTTCTTTGGCGGCTTAGACAGTAAAGAATTTGCCTGCAATGCAGGAGACTCAGGCTCAGTCCCTGGGTCAGAAAGATCCCCTGGAGAAGGGAATGGCAACTCACTTCAGTATTCTTGCCTGAAGAATTTCATGGACAGAGGAGCCTGGTGTACTACAGTCCATAAAGTCGCAAAGGATTAGACACAATCGAGCGACTAACAACGTTTCTGGTTACATTTAAAACCCATCCAGTCTGAGTTGGATTGATGAATCCAGTTGCTTCCTGCTTTCCACTGTGTGGACTAAGAGATTGTATGAGGTGAACCCTAGTCAGTTAGTTCAGTCATTCACTTGTGTCTGACTCTCTGTGACCCCATGGACGGCAGCACGCCAGGCTTCCCTGTCCACCGCCAACTCTTAGACTTGCTTAAACTCGTGTCCATCGAGTTGGTGATGCCATTCAACCATCTCATCCTGTGTCGTCCCCTTCTCCTGCCTTCAATCATTTCCCTTCTCCTCCTGCATCCAGGTCTTTTCTAATAAGTCAGTTCTTCACAACATGTAGCCAAAGTATTGGAGCTTCAGCTTCAGCATCAGTCCTTCCAATGAATATTCAGGACTTAATTCCTTTAGGATTGACTGGTTTGATCTCCTTGCAGTCCAAGGGACTTTCAGAAGTCTTCTCCAACATCACAGTTCAAAAGCATCAATTCTTTGGTGTTCAGCTTTCTTTATGGTCCAACTCTCACATCCACACATGATGTGAGACTAAGAGATTGTATGAGGACTACGAAATTATATGAGGTGACCTCTAGGGTTCCTTTCATATAACTTAGTGACGATTCAGTGTCCATCCTGTCACGTGAATGCACACCTCAGTCCAACCACTTACCAGCTTGTGGTCTTTGGCCAAGTGACTTAACCTCTGCAAATCTGTCTCCTCAACAGTAAAATGAGGATGACAGTCTTTTACTCCTTAGGTTGTTGTGGTCGAGGCACAAAGTAAGTATTAGTCAATGTGACTGTTCCGTCTTTTCAGACATGTGCGGACTTCAGAGATGGGAGGAGAGCCTGACATACCCGTGTTCTCACCCTCTGCTGATGATTCGGCTCAAAAATTTCTCCCTGAGGTTCTCCTGAAAGAAATTCAAGATGAGGAGGGATGCTTTGTTATTCTGCAAACAGAAATTCAAATCCGGTTCAGAGAACACAAAGTATTTCTCTTTCTCCCCTAAAGCCAGATGCGATAAATCTTGAGCAGACTCTAGGCGATGTGATTATGAAATACCTGCTCCCTTTAGGTTCCACTTAATCTGTCTCTCTGACATCTATTTTTTTTTTCCCTTACAACTTGATCTTTCCCACCATCTTTTAGATGTGGGCTGGAACCAGTCATTTTATTTACAATCTTTTTTTTTGGCTTCATAAATTTGGGGAAATGAAAAGACATCTGCTACTTTCCAAGGCGCCACATCTTTTGGTTCTTTTATCCTTTTTCTACAGGCCCTAATTTAGCTTGTCTAGATGCTGACTGAATAACAACTAGGACTCCAAGCTCTTGCATGCAGCATAGCTGCTTGCTACAGATCTATCAGGGCTTCACCAAGGTCAAAGGAAGAGGTGTAGATTGCTTTCATTTAGCAAAGGTTTCTGAAGTGCTGACTTTGTTCTGAGTGTTGGTTTAATCATCAAGTTCATAACAATGAACAAGAGACCCACTGTCCCTACCCTTGAGTACTGCATGAAATTCTGGGGACATTCATTCAAGCAGAAAATATGTAATGAGAACTTAGTACATGTCCGGTATTGTTCATCATTAAACAACACAGACACCACTTCTGCACTAATGGCTATGATGTGTGTGTGTATAAAGTGGGGGCAGAATACAATATACACACACATATATATTTTTTATTATGTTAAAAGGTAGTAAGTGCTGTGGAAAAAAAACCCAGCAGGGTAAGGGGGTTAGGAATTTGGGTTTTTTTTATTTTTTTTACAATTTTAAATATGGTGAGCATGGTAGGTCTGTTGAGAAGGTGATGCTTGAGCAAAGACTTGAAGGCAAGAGGAGGGGAAGGTGAGGCGGGGAGCCTGGATATTTGGGGGAAGAGCAAGTCCATGGGCTCTGAGTGTACCCAACTTTTTCATAGAAAGCAAGGTCAGTTTTGCTGGAGCTGAGTGAGCAATGTGAGGACAGGGGAAATGGTTAGGGACCAATCAAGCAGAATTTTTACCCTGAATGAAAGGATGAACCAACAGAGTGCTACGCAGAGCAGGGACAAGATCTCAGACGGGAAAGGGCTGACCTGGCTGCTAAGTTTAGGCTAGGCTGTGCACGTGCCGGTGGTATTAGGGAAGCCAGAATAATCAATCACAAGGGTGAGAAGGTAGTGACAGGTCGGGGTAGTGAGAACAGGAGGCTGGATTACGGATTTGTATTGAAGATAGGACCAACACGATTTTTGACAGACTGGATGTAGGGTGTGAAAGAGGAGGCAAGGATGCCTCCAAGATCTATCTGACTGCGGGAGCACGGTTCTCTTTTGGTGCATTGGGCCAGGAGTGCCGTTCGGACATAAGTCTGAGATGCCTATTAGCTATCCAAGTGGAGTGAGCAGCTGGCTTTTGCCTGTATAATTGATTTTGGGAACATGCTTACGCTTCAGGAAGTGAGATCGTGTTGAGGCACTTTCAGAACTGTGCACGTCCTCCTAAAAGCTAGAACATCCCTGAAGGGCAGCTCATCGCGCCTCTGCAGCCCCTTCGGCCGACAAAGCCCTTCTTTTTCCTCTTTGGGGAATGGCGAGAAAAATGAACCGAAACTACACGCCACGGCACGGCCTCCGTTCCCTCACTAGCCGCGAGGAAAGCAGCTTGGGGATTGGGATGTGAACGCAGATGGGTTCAGCGCGGTGGGGCGGTCCGGGGATGAGTGGGCGGGGCCTGGAGTAGGCGGGGCCGCGGCGCGGGCGCACGCCTCCGAGGGGGGCGTGGCCGGCCCGGCGCGCGCGCGGCCTCCTTTGCTCCTGCAGGTCCGCCGGCGATCAGCTGGTCTGCGCTCCACTGACGTGGGCCCCGGCACGTCACCGCCGAATGGCAGCCTCCAGAAAGGCACCGCGAGTAAGGTGAGGGCGCTCTGCCGGGGATCCGGCGTCCGGGCAGCGCGCGGCCCCCCGGGCTGGGCACGCATGTTGCACCCCGGAAGGCAGGGACAAGCGGGTGAGGAACTGCGGGCGGCCCACTGCAGTCGGGGGCCGGCTGGGGCTGGCTGGAGCCCCCCGAGCGAGGCCACAGGGGAGGGAACCATGCAGCCGGGCAAGTTCCGGTTGGTTTCCAGCGGTCACGGGCACCCCCAGGCAGCCCGAGCCAGGTCCCCGGACGTGTGTGTGTGCGAAGCTGCGGCGATCGGCCCGAGGGGGCGGTGGCCATCGCCGCTCCTTCCCCGGCCGGGTGAGAAGGCCCGCTCTCGCAGGAAGTTGACCCCTCTGGCTCTTCTCGGGGTTCGGGGAGGCTGGCGAGCCCCTGCCCTCGCTCCTCTACCCTGGGAATCTAATCCTCAAATTACAACCCTGACAGTATGACACCTGCAATTCGCCTTACTGATCTGTCACCGCCACAAGCTTAGGCAACCGCGGGCCCTTCCCCACCCAGGTGTTTTCAGAGGCTAGGGAATACTTGGGCATAATCTCCAGGAAAGTCCCACCGGTAACCTGCCCTGGGTTCTCCCTGGATTCAGCGAGGTGAGAAGGATAATCCCCTGGTCTCACATTAACAGGTTGCAGCCTGTGCTTCCCCCATACCCAGGAAATACTTATCAGAGCAGCTAACAAAACGGGAGGAGGCTGAGAGAGAAGTTGAGGGTCACAAAGGTCAGAAGCCAAGCGCCCTGGCAATCCATACGAGGTCAGCCATCCTCTAACCAGCTGAAACTTGAATGAATAGGCTTCTCAGCCTGGGCAGACTCGCTGAACACAGACAAGGCTTGTCCTGGTGTTTGTGAGTGGAGGGATCCCAAGCTGACCTTGAGTTGAACTTGGTCTTGCCACAGCATGTTAGGGATGAGTAGAGAACCTGCCCACCCTGTGAAAGGGGGTCTGATGTGTGGCTAACCTGCACGGGGAAGGAGCTGCCTGTGTGTTAAGTGCTGGAGGTGGGTTCAGACAAGTGGATCCTGAGTTAGGGCCCTAGGCTGAGAAGTAGCCTTTGAGGACCAAGTTGGTGCTGGCTTCATAGACTCACAACATTTTAGGGGTAGAAGAGTCTTTAGGCATCAACTGAGAGAGCTTCTTTACCTCACACAGGAGGCCACTGAGAGCTGAGAGAAGGGGGCCGTTTGCAGGTACTTCCCCCAATGGCAGCATTTGAGTGCTATCACTGTAAACATGACTGGGTTTAGATGATGGAAACTGAACTCAAATTGACTTAGCTAAGGGGTTGAGCCAGCTTCTAGTGCAGCTGAGTCCAGGTGACCACACCAGCTTCAGACTTGGCTTCTCTCTGCACTTCTGGCTCTGATTTCTTTACTGTTGGCTTCATTGTCAGGCAGACTTTCTCCTTTGGCAGGTTATGACAATTGTAGTCTGACAGCCCCAGCAGAAATAGGGTCCTTCTACCTAATGGTTGGAGCAGAAATTCCAAATCTGATCCTCAAATCTGATCTGGACTGATTTGATCCTATGTTCATCGCTGGTTTGAAAGGATGGATTGATCCTTTGTCCTTCGCTGGTTTGGAAGGATGGATTGAGCAGGCCTGGATCCCAGAACTTGGGTGAACAGGTGAGACTCATTCCAACTCTGTGGGCTGAAAGTGGAGAAGAGACATTTTCAGAAGGAAAACCAAGGTGCTCTGACCAAAAGAGGGAGGGTTGGATTCTGGGTAGGCAAAAATAGCATTGCCCACTTCTTTACCCTAGAACCTGTTCCATTCTACCCTTGTCTCACCTTACAGGGCATGACTGAACATCTTGCTCCTTGTTTTGCCCCATCCTGAGTGATATACACATGTGATTCTCATCCTGGACTGGGGACATGGGGAGGGTAGTAACACAGCTGGGATTTTTTTAAAAAGAGAGAGGAGAAAAATGTGCCATAACCATCTTATAAATAGACTGAATAGGAAGTTCTCTGCATGCTTCTTTCCTCTTACTCATCTCATGGCGCATCATGACATCGAGAAGGTGTTGGCTGGAGAAGGGGCTTCCCAGGTGGCTCAGTGGTAAAGAATCTCTTGCCCAGCAGGAAACTCGGGTTCGATCCCTGGGTGGGTAAGATCCCCTGGAGAAGGAAATGGCAACCCGCTCCAGTATTCTTGCCTGGGAAATCCCATGAACAGAGGAGCCTGGCAGGCTGCAGTCCATTGGGTTGCAAGAGTCAGACACAATAGTGACTAAACAACAGCCACAAGCTGAAGAAGTCCTGGGCAGAAGAGCACTCAAGTGAAACTTGGGAGGCCTAGACTCTAGTTCTAGACTAGCTGTGCCATCAAATAGCTCTGAGGCCTTGAGCAATTTGTTGATCTCTGTTTCTCAGTTCTTTCTAGAGGTGGGAGCTGAGTTGGATCATCCCTCAGGTATATCCTAGCTCTAACATTTAATGATAACCTTGCTCTGAGAGCCGGAGAATGTGTGTGTCTGAGGAAGTGAAGGGTGGATGGATTTCGGACTCTGCAGAGACCAGGATATGACAGGAGCATGATTGTTTTAATGTTTAGCTGCTTTGTGGCTCCTTTGATCCTTACAGGAAGATGGAGTTGGTGATGCTGACAGAGAGTGCTTGAACTCAAGCTCTCTGGGAACGTCACCTGTCAGACCGATTTCTGGTCTTGTCTTTGCAGCTTCTAATGTTTATGGCCTGTGGCGAGCTTTTTCTTTCTTCTCATGTAAAGTGAATGGATAGAGCTGCTTTTGAATAGTTTCCCTCCAGCTCTCTTGTCCTGTGTGTCAACCAGTCACTTGAGTATGTAGAGAAATAGACTTCCTTGGCTCACCGTCTTTTAAATGTGTATATGAAGTCAAGGGAAACCAGGTGAGAATGTGACTTGTTTTCTGTCCAAGGAAAAGAGGTTTTTCACTTTGTAAAATATTCAGTTCAGTTCAGTCGCTCAGTCGTGTCCGACTCTTTGCAACCCCATGAATCACAGCACACCAGGCCTCCCTGTCCATCACCATCTCCCGGAGTTCACTCAGACTCGCGTCCATCGAGTCTGTGATGCCATCCAGCCATCTCATCCTCGGTCGTCCCCTTCTCCTGCCCTCAATCCCTCCCAGCATCAAAGTCTTTTCCAGTGAGTCAACTCTTCGCATGAGGTGGCCAGAGTACTGGAGCTTCAGCTTCAGCATCATTCCTTCCAAAGAAATCCCAGGGCTGATCTCCTTCAGAATGGACTGGTTGGATCTCCTTGCAGACCAAGGGACTCTCAAGAGTCTTCTCCAACACCACAGTTCAAAAGCATCAATTCTTCAGCGCTCAGCCTTCTTCACAGTCCAACTCTCACATCCATACATGACCACAGGAAAAACCATAGCCTTGACTAGACGGACCTTAGTTGGCAAAGTAATACGACCGAGGATGAGATGGCTGGATGGCATCACGGACTCAATGGACATGAGTCTGAGTGAACTCCGGGAGTTGGTAATGCATAGGGAGGCCTGGCGTGCTGCAATTCATGGGGTCGCAAAGAGTCAGACACGAACTGAGCGACTGAACGAAACGGAATGGAACACATATATATATAGAATTTAGAAAGATGGTAACGATAACCCTATATGCGAGATAGCAAAAGAGACACAGATGTATAGAACAGGCTTTTGGACTCTGTGGGAAGGGGAAAGGGTGTGATGATTTGGGAGAATGGCATTGAAACATGTATAATATATGAAACAAATTGCCAGTCCAGGTTCGATGCATGATACTAGATGCTTGGGGCTGGTGTCCTGGAATGACCCAGAGGGATGGTACGGGGAGGGAGGAGGGGTTCAGGATGGGGAACACGTGTATACCTGTGGTGGATTCATGTTGATGAATGGCAAAACCAATACAATATGTAAAAAAAAAAAAGTAATAAAATAATAAAACAGATAAGGGAGAACCTAATAAATAAATAAATAAATAAACATCTATGCTACTTTTACATTTCTTCTCCATAATACATTTGTGTTCACTTTCAAGTTTTGTTTTGAGTTGCTTACCTTTGTGCCTAGCATACAACAGATCTTCAATAAGTATCTGTGAAATGAATGTGTGGAGTACAATTGGTACTTCTGGAAGATATATCTTGTTGATCTGCTGTATTATGTCCTCCAGTGAGAAGCACACCCTAGCATATAAAGTGCCATGGTCACTCAGTTGGTAGGTTCTGGAGTTGGTGGCATCACCAGCAAGGCAGCACTGTACTGCTTGGAGCTCTTCACCAAACTCAACCCACAAAAGATTTCAGAGGGGTCCTGAATTGTTGCTTTCATCATTTGGGTTCAGTTTTCAGCCTCCCACATCCCCTCACTCCCTTTAGGTACTTCTGGAAGATATATCTTGTTGATCTGCTGTATTATGTCCTCCAGTGAGAAGCACACCCTAGCATATAAAGTGCCATGGTCACTCAGTTGGTAGGTTCTGGAGTTGGTGGCATCACCAGCAAGGCAGCACTGTACTGCTTGGAGCTCTTCACCAAACTCAACCCACAAAAGATTTCAGAGGGGTCCTGAATTGTTGCTTTCATCATTTGGGTTCAGTTTTCAGCCTCCCACATCCCCTCACTCCCTTTTTCCCATACATTATGAAGTACCCACTATCTTTCAGAAAGAGAGATGAAGAAATAAAGACAACTTTATAATCCAACATGGAAAGTGAAATTAGAGGTGAAGTAGTTGAATCTGGGGCCCTGGACATATAAAAAATTATGCTGAGTTACATATTCTATTTTTTTCCATTTCCAGGGATTCAGTCCTACAGACTCTATCCTTGATTTGATTATCTATTGTTGCATAAATTTAGTGATGTAAAACAACAACAATAACTTATGATTTACTTCTCTTTGTTCTTTGAACTGAGTGGTCTGAGGCTGTTTTTGTTTAAGGTCTCCCTGCTGTTGCAGTCAGACAGTAAGTAAATCTAGAGTTATCTCAAAGCCTTCCTTAACAATGACTATGACAGGAGTCAATTCAAAGCCTTCCTCACTTACCTGTCTGACAGTTGATGGAGACTATCGCAGGAATCTTAGCAGAGGCTGTTGGCTAGAATGCCTACCTGCCACCTCTCTGTTTGGCCTGGGCTTTCTCACACAATGGCAACTGAGCATTAATACATTATTGACCAGAGATGTATTAATACATCTTTGGTTCAGTTCAGTAGCTCAGTCATGTCCGACTCTGCGACCCCATGAATCGCAGCATGCCAGGCCTCCCTGTCCATCACCAACTCCCAGAGTTCACTCAGACATCCATCAAGTCAGTGATGCCATCCAGCCATCTCTTCCTCTGTCGACCCCTTCTCCTCCTGCCCACAATCCCTCCCAGCATCAGAGTCTTTTCCAGTGAGTCAACTCTTCCCATGAGGTGACCAAAGTACTGGAGTTTCAGCTTTAGCATCATTCCTTCCAAAGAAATCCCCAGGCTAATCTCCTTCAGAACGGACTGGTTGGATTTCCTAGCAGTCCAAGGGACTCTCAAGAGTGTTCTTCAACACCACAGTTCAAAAGCATCAATTCTTCGGTGCTCAGCCTTCTTCACAGTCCAACTCTCACAGCCATACATGACTACTGGAAAAACCATAGCCTTGACTAGACAAGAGTTTTGTTAGCAAAGTAATGTCTCTGCTTTTGAATATGCTATCTAGGTTGGTCATAACTTTTCTTCCAAGGAGTAAGCGTCTTTTAATTTCATGGCTGCAGTCACCATCTGCACTGATTTTGGAGCCCAAAAAAATAAAGTCTGACACTGTTTCCCCATCAATTTCCCATGAAGTGATGGGGCCAGATGCCATGATCTTCATTTTCTGAATGTTGAGCTTTAAGCCAACTTTTTCACTCTCCTCTTTCACTTTCATCAAGAGGCTTTTTAGTTCCTCTTCACTTTCTGCCATAAGGGTGGTGTCATCTGCATATCTGAGGTTATTGATATTTCTCCTGGCAATCTTAATTCCAGTTTGTGTTTCTTCCAGCCCAGCGTTTATCATGATGTACTCNGTCTCTGCTTTTGAATATACTATCTAGGTTGGTCATAACTTTTCTTCCAAGGAGTAAGCGCCTTTTAATTTCATGGCTGCAGTCACCATCTGCAGTGATTTTGGAGCCCAAAAAAATAAAGTCTGACACTGTTTCTACTGTTTCCCCATCTATTTCCCATGAAGTGATGGGACTGGATGCCATGATCTTCACTTTCTGAATGTTGAGCTTTAAGCCAACTTTTTCACTCTCCTCTTTCACTTTCATCAAGAGGCTTTTGAGTTCCTCTTCACTTTCTGCCATAAGGGTGGTGTCATCTGCATATCTGAGGTTATTGATATTTCTCCCAGCAATCTTGATTCCAGCTTGTGTTTCTTCCAGTCCAGCATTTCTCATGATGTACTCTGCATATAAGTTAAATAAGCAGGGTGACAATATACAGCCTTGACGCACTCCTTTTCCTATTTGGAACCAGTCTGTTGTTCCATGTCCAGTTCTAACTGTTGCTTCCTGACATGCATACAGATTTCTCAAGAGGCAGGTCAGGTGGTCTGGTATTCCCATCTCTTTCAGAATTTTCTACAGTTTATTGTGATCCACACAGTCAAAGGCTTTGGCATAGTCAATAAAGCAGAAAGAGATGTTTTTCTGGAACTCTCTTGTTTTTTCCATGATCCAGCAGATATTGGCAATTTGATCTCTGGTTCCTCTGCCTTTTATAAAGCAAGCTTGAACATCAGGAAGTTCACGGTTCACATATTGCTGAAGCCTGGCTTGAAGAATTTTGAGTATTCCTTTACTGGCATGTGAGAGGAGTGCAATTGTGTGGTAGTATGAGCATTCTTTGGCATTGCCTTTCCTTGGAATTGGAATGAAAACTGACCTTTTCCAGCCCTGTGGCCACTGCTGAGTTTTCCAAATTTGCTGGCATGTTGAGTGCAGCACTTTCACAGCATCATCTTTCAGGATTTGAAATAGCTCAACTGGAACTCCATCACCTCCACTAGCTTTGTTCGTAGTGATGCTTTCTAAGGCCCACTTGACTTCACATTCCAGAATGTCTGGCTCTAGATGAGTGATCACACCATCATGATTATCTGGGTTGTGAAGATCTCTTCTGTACAGTTCTTCTGTGTGTTCTTGCCACCTCTTCTTAGTACTGGGATCTGATAGAAAGGTGACAACAAAATAAAAGACCAAAAGGAGAAGGAAATCCAAGTGTAGAAATTGTTTTAAGGGCAAAGGAATGATCAGTTCTGTCAAATGCCACTGAAAGGTCAAGCAAGATACAAACTGAGAATTAAGCATTCCATTTCCCCATGTGAGTCTCTGTGATCCTGACAGTAGTAATCTCCATGACTGCTTGAAGAGAAAGGCAGATGTGCACAGGTTTAAGAGTGAGTAAGAAGAAAGGAACTGAAGATTGGAAGTGAAGTGTTAGTCACTTAGCCGTGTCCAACTCTTTTGACTCCATAGACTGTAACCTGCCAAGCTCCTCTGTTCATGGAATTCTCCAGGCAAGAACAGTGGAGTGAGTAGCCACCTCCAGGGGATCTTCCCCATGCATGATGGAATTTGGGTCTCGTGAATTGATGAGTGGATTCTTTATCATCTGAGCCACTGGGGAAATCCCAATATGGGTATAAATTGTTCAGTTCAGTTCAGTCACTCAGTCGTGTCTGACTCTTTGCAACCCCATGAATCGCAGCACGCCAGGCCTCCCTGTCCATCACCAACTCCCAGAGTTCACTCAGACTCACTTCCATCAAGCCCGTGATGCCATCCAGCCATCTCATCCTCTGTCGTGCCCTTCTCCTCCTGCCCCCAATCCCTCCCAGCATCAGAGTCTTTTCCAATGAGTCAACCCTTCTCATGAGGTGGCCAAAGTACTGGAGTTTCATCTTCAGCATCATTTCCTCCAAAGAAATCCCAGGGCTGATCTTCAGAATGGACTGTTGGATCTCCTTGCAATCCAAGGGACTCTCAAGAGTCTTCTCCAACACCACAGTTCAAAAGCATAAATTCTTAGGCGCTCAGCCTTCTTCAAAGTCCAACTCTCACATCCATACGTGACTACTGGAAAAACCATAGCCTTGACTAGATGGACCTTAGTCGGCAAAGTAATCTCTCTGCTTTTGAATATGCTATCTAGGTTAGTCATTACTTTTCTTCCAAGGAGTAAGTGTCTTTTAATTTCATGGCTGCAGTCACCATCTGCAGTGATTTTGGAGCCCAGAAAAATAAAATCTGACACTGTTTACCCTGTTTCCCCATCTATTTCCCATGAAGTGATGGGACCGGATGCCATGATCTTCGTTTTCTGAATGTTGAGCTTATAAATTATTAGAAAGTGAAAGTATTATTCACTCAGTCATGCCTGACTCTGCAATATACTGCAATCTACTGGAGTGTGTTGCCATGCCCTCCTCCAGAGGATCTTCCCCGCCCAGGGATAGAACTCATGTTTCTTATGTTGCCCATACTGACGGTAGGTTCTTTACCACTAGGGCCACTAGGAAAGCTGTTTTCAACTATGGGAAGTATTGTAACAGAGTGTCAAATGAATGAAAAAGCACAATCTAAAGAAAATCATTGCAATTGTTATTATTTATGATAGGAAAAAATAACATCATATTTCACTACTGTTAGTAATCATTTTGAAAGAAGAAAATTAATGATGTATAGAGAGAGAGGCAAGCACTCTTGTTTTCCAAAATAACTTACTTAAGTTTTGAAATCATTTGTAATGGTCATCCAACAAGTTAATGGTACATTTAGGATTTGAACTCAAGATTCAGGCCAAAGTCCTGTCTGCTACAGGGAACCCTTTGGTGAATCAGAATTCTGATGTAAAAGTGATACAAATTCAAATATATGCATAAACATAATATTTATATATAAATTTAAGCACTTAAATTATGATATAACTTTTGACTTATAACTTCATTTTGGAAGCAATTATAAGCAGAAAATTATTTCCAAAAAGATTCATGAAATTTTTTTATCATTGCTTTGGATATTGTGCACATTTGAGGATCATTCACTTTAATGCTATATAACTATGTATATTTTATGTGACCGTAAAAGTGAAAATAAGTATGAATAATTTAGATGTGTATAACCAGGTATATATACACATGAGTAATAAGTGACAAAACAGCACCTACATTTAATGTGGCTTGTGTCTCCTTACTGTTAATCATAATATACTTACACATAAATTATCTCAAGGAAAGAGTCCTAGTTAGTTCAAGTGGTTTAAGAATTAAGAAAGCCGCTTTAATATGTCTACTGCTTTGTTATATTTTCTATTAGTGGACATTGTGAGAATAAATAGTTAATTCTTTTCTGACTATAGCACTTCTTTCATTTCACACAAAAGCGTAATTATCAAATAGGGGGTTCCATGTTTCTCCTCCCCTTAGCCTAGCTACATAGTGTATCCACTTCTTCTTCTCTAAAGACTATTATTTTATGTATTATGGACAAAGAATCATGGAGTTTTGATTTTCCAGGCCACAATCACTACTGAACCCCTCCTGAATTCTTCTGTGTTGCTCAATACTGATAGTTTCAAAATTATCACTGTGTGAGGAAATAGCCAGTAATTCTTAGAATCAACATGAATATTGTTCTTTCAAGTCATGTGGATCTTCCAAAAGAGCCTCTTTTTCTATATAACATACACTACTAATTAAACCATAGGACACTGACAGAAAATAATAATAACACTGATTTCCTTAAGTCAAGAGTGTTCTGCACCCAGAGGGCATATTAAACTTTTGTCTTGCTTTTTCTTTCGAGATGATGTAAAATCCTAGATCCATTTTTATATCCTTTGTGAAATATGGTAATGCTTTATTTATTGGCAATCTGACTCATTTGATTAATATGCTGCAATAAGTACTGCATTTGCTGACAAAGTTTCTAGGCAAGAGTAGCTGATCATTTGTATTTGGCTATGTTTTTGTTTTTATCAGTCAATTTTTGCTTTAATTACAAAGTATTTATACTGATTTATATAAGCCAGTATCAATAGTGCTCAAAGCTCTCCTTTGGATTTCTGACATCTTCCTCAGCCATGAGACAAATGAAATCATCCATCTGAAAAGCTGAGCTGTGTGGACACCAGAATGTATCCCAAATATTAGTTACTCTTCAGGTTCAAAGAAGCACTCACTAACTGCATAAATATGTATAGACTGCAAATTACCTTTAATGTCTGCATTTGATTGTGCTGTTATTTATCTCTGAACCCTAAAGTCATGTTTATAGGCTTCCCTGGTGGCTCAGATGGTAAAGAATCTGCCTGCAATGCGGGAGACCTGGGTTCAATCCCTGGGTTGGGAAGATCCCCTGGAAAAGGGAATGGCAACCCACTCCAGTATTCTAGCCTGAAGAATTCCATGAATGAGGAGCCTAGTGGGCTAAGTTCATGAGATTTCGAAGAGTCAGGTGTGACTGAGCAACTAACAAACATATTATACCAGAAAATAATAGTATTTTGAGGATGTTTACTATGCATTAAATTGTCTTCTTAAAAATCATTAAACGCCTTACACAGAATTTAATTATCTACTAACCCATCCACTACACTACATAATCTTTCAAACCTACATGTGGTTGTGTCATATGAAAATATCCAGATATTTTGTAAAAAAGTTTTACATGAACAGCTGGCTAGCATGAGATATACTAAAAAACCTCTGAAATATATTATTATGTAACTTTTAGATTAAAAGGTGTTTGTAAATGTTTATGACTATCTGATAAGGGAATTGATCAGTCTAACAAGCTTAAGCAGCATTATGTTCCATGAAACGGTTATAATATAACCTTTAGGCAAAACCATCAAATAGAAATAGCAACATTAATCAAAAACAGCTCTTCACAATAATTGGAGCTTTAATGAGTACTGAAGCAAAACAGTTGGTTGACACTGTATACTCTGCTGAATAAGCAAGCCTATCTTTACATTTGCTGTAATAGAGAGGATCTTTCTCGCAATGATGGACTCTAATCCCTTCTGGTAGCTAAGATTTTTACCATCAAATCAGCCTTGCTTTTCTGCTGAATATTCCAATTCAATGAGTAAACACAAAATGATATGCTGATCTCAAGTTTTTCTTTTTTCCTTAGATGATAAAATCATCAGACCCGTGAAATTCTCACTTGTAATGCTAATTACAAACCAGTCATATTTCCTAAATGACCAAATGGCCAAAATTTTAACTGTTGATTAGCTTGTGACAGGAACACTCTTGAATTAGAAAGTCATTAGGGCATAATTATTAAATACATACTGATTGGATAAAAATATGGCCCATCTATATTATTGTTTTATAGCCAACAAGTTCAACACAAATCAGCATATTCAACTATATAGAGTATGAGAGAAATTCGCCATTGTCCTATAACCCATTACTCATTTTTTTAACTAATGTTTAAGGACTTTATACTAGCATGTCAAGGCTTCCAAAAGTTACATGGCTGAATTATGAAAGTCTAATTCTAAATCTCTAGTACTCTCTGGATATAGCTACTCAAAATATACAGGTTACTTTGATATCAGCCTCTTTGCAGTCTTCTTTGATGTCCATATTGCCTGGAAAATCCCATGGACAGAGGAGCCTGGTACGCTACAGTCCATGGGGTCACAAAGAGTTGGACACAACTGAGCGACTTCACTTTCACTTGATGTCCATTGTCCATTACTTTCCACTTCTGAGCAATTTTTTCTGTTGTCCCTTGGTTATAGTAGTCTTACACCATCTTTCCAACCACAAGATATGTTCATTTTACTCCTTATTTCTCACTGAAAAATTCACTTAGTTATGAGATATTCTTCTGTCCACACAAGCCAGGAACTGATCCGTATGCTTAATTTTAGGACTATCTCGGGTTTCTCAATGTAAGTTCACTCTTAGAGTCTATACATGTGTGTGTCTACGTGTCACTTTATTGGATGGCAAAAGAACAAGCACAGATTAATGTCCACATACAAGAAAGACCTATAAGCAAAGTTCACCACTGCTGTTTCGTTAATAGCTACTTTGTAAAGCATGACTCTCTGATCATCTGAGTTCAAGCTTATTATGTTGGAAAGGTGTCATGTTGTAAAATATTGACCAGGATGATTCTCTTCTGCCAAACATAAGCCAGTATTATTCACATATTTGTAAAATACTGAGAAGTTATAATGAGAGTAATACATTAATAACTGGGAAATTTAAATTAGAACACATTTTTTTCATGACAATAGAAATGCAAATGTGCTCCTAATTGATTAATATGCTAATAGAATGTCAACTGAGGTCTAGCTTGGGTTGATGCATATGCAATATCTTTACATCCTGTTCTCCAATAAATAAGTATGATTCCTGAGGGTAGAAACAAAATCTAATCTATATTCTGTAACATTTTCATAGAAAATGTGCTCTTCAATAAAGATATGTTTCTATTAATGTACCTGTGATATTACTTAAGTCTATTAAAATTACAGAATTTATTATCAGGTCGAGGAGAAAATGACTGGAAAAACAGCCATTTGACTTTTTTAGGCATAAGAGTCATCAGCAACTTTGTAATCAATTGTGAACCTAGTCATTAATTCACTTAGGTTAGTCAAATAATATCAGAAAATTGAGATTCTAAAGGTAATGTACTAGGAGTTTCAATGTCCTATTCTTTCTACTTGTGTGCATGAGAGAAATTATCTGCAATAAATTTTTAAATGAAAAAGAAGGAAATGCCATTCTTTTGTTATAAAGACTAGATGTGCCTTAAAAAAAAAAAAAAAAAAAAACCTCTTGGCACAATATAGATTTTTTTATTTAAGTGTTTTAGGGAAAAACTAATATTTTTTTCATTAAAATATTTTTAATGAAATATGTCTGATTTTCATTCTGTCAAACCTTTTCACACAAGGACACACCAGCATATTCCCTGAAAATACCTAGAAATACATATCTTTTTACTGTGGCTGATTGATTGGATCTAATTAGAATACCTATTATCCTGGCAATTCCTAAATAGAAATGTGATATGAGCTTTGAGGCATATTAAGAAAATGATTCCCTGGTAATAGAATTCTGTGCCAGGTTACCAGTTACCAGAGAAATTAGCAAAGATGCAAATGTGGTAAATAAATCCTGGCAAGCCATTTACCAAAGTGAAGAAATCTTAGGATTTTATTTTTTAATGTTATCTATAATATAATGACACCACAGCTCTTTTCAAGGCAAAAACAATTGGACTAATGACAAAGTAAAATATGTTATTTGAGCATGACAACAAACTTAACAAGGAGGGGAAATCCTCTTCTGTTTGGAGGAATTCTAATTTTCTCATATTAAATAGTTACTATCTACTCTGATGAAGAATTCAATTTCAAGCACAAGAGGAATAAAACATCAGTCTTGATAATAGATTTCAATCGGCAATGGAAGACAAAAATAGGTGCATGTATTAAAATGCATTAATTTTACTGCTCATATAATATCATAATATGTTTTTAATGTACTTTGACAAACTGGAAACAACCAACATTAACAGAAAATAACAAATGTGGTTAGTCTATGCATCCAGTTGTTAATTTCAAGCAGAGATTGTTGTACTTCTTGTCATGCATGGATTTATAATGAAATAGCAGCAAAATAAATTAATCTGAAAAAAAGTAAAGAGTGGGCACCATAGTTGAATTTATCAACACTCAAGATCCTAAAAGAAATAAATGGGAAACAACAAGAAATCCACTTTATATATATTCAATTACTTGCACAAAAGAATTCAATTGAATACGTGGAAAAGTTGCCAGAGCCCTGGGAAAATGTATTCTATTTAAGCTGTCAATAGCAAACCCCATCAGCTTAATGGAACTGATGTTCAGCTTCCAAGTGGATTGAATGACATTGATAACTCCATTCACAAGGAATGGTCAATGTAAAATATTATTTTCTTAATATAAAGGGGCATAAAACTGATAATTAAATAAACTTTTAATAATGAAAACATCACAGATATAGAAGCACTATGAATCATTCATACTTGACTTGAAGTAAAAGGTGGAAAATAGTAGACTCATTTACAGACTTTCCTTTGCCTAGTTTAGAAGCATTTTATCTATTTAAGTTGTAACTATAGTGATTTTATTCTGTCCTTAAATGGTTCAGAAATTGAATAAATGATAGAGTCATGACCAAATGATAAAACATCATGAATAAAACTAATCTTTAGAGTACACTTCTCACTGAGTGAGAGTATCATTTCCAGAGATGCCAGGAGTGTTAATGAGTAACAGGAGTTCCTGAAGCACCCCACCTTATTTCCATTTTTCATTTACTCAAGCAACCAATATTAACCACTTGTTTACTAAATGCCAGCAACAGTTAGGTTCTATATAGAAAATCATTTGATAAATTATCCTTTAGACAGTTCAGTCATTTAGAGTACATGTTGAAAGTAGTTATGAATACTTTGGTTAAAAGCAGAGGTTTGGTTGGGTTCAGTGGTAAAGAATCCACCTGTCAATATAGGAGACTCAGGTTTGATCCCTGGGTTGGGAAGATTCCCTGGAGAAGGGAATGGCAGCCCACTCCAATATTCTTGCATGGAGAATACATGGACAGAGGAGCCTGGCAGCCTATATAGTCCATAGGGTTGCAAAGAGTCAGACACAACTGAGCAACTGAACAACAACAGCAACAACAGAGTTTTGCTTAATGTTTCTTAATAATTTTGGATAAGATTGTTTCTAAAATATAATTCTATCAATACTAACGTAGCAATGACATGATTCATGTGTCATTCATCTCTTATTCATGAATGCTTGTTAGTGCTTAGATGTTTAAACATTTAACTGAATATTTTGTAAAGAGGGGACATGTATTACAACAGGAAGTTCTAAATATGAGCACAGTTCTCTGCATCGAGGAGGCACTGTTAAGTCATCTGTTAACCAAAATGATGTTTTAAATAAATCTAACAGAACAACTTCAGGTTTCCAGAGCTATGAAGTGTTATGCAATTAGCTATAACTTGAAAGAAGCCACTTTAGTTGATTTACATCATCATCCTTCTCCTGAATAGAATGGGGGGATAATTTTGCTCAGCTGCTTCCTGACTCTATGACTTTTAGTTACTTTCTTAATGACTTAATCCCCTAAATTAAAGTAGAATTTTTTCATCAAAGAAAATTATAGTACTAAAGTGAAAAGGCTGACCCATAGATGGTGTTCAAAATATTTTAGGGTTTTTTCCTCACATTTTTACAACTGCCCCAAATTGTAATACCTTGTAAAACCTTCACATTCCCTAGGGATGGGTAGCAAGAGGAGAGAGCATCTACTTTAGAGTAGATCTGGCCTTCATGGAATCGCTACATTCTCTATCATTGATGCTTTCAAATTGTGGTTCTGGAGAAAACTCTTGAGCGTCCTTTGGACAGCAAGGATATCAAACCAGTCAATCCTAAAGGAATCAATGCTAAATATTCACTGGAAGGACTGATGCTGAAGCTGAAGCTCCATACTTTGGCCACCTGATGCTAAGGGCTGACTCATTGGAAAAGACCCTGATGCTGGGAAAGATTGAAGGCAGAAGGAGAAAAGGGCAGCAGAGGATGAGATGGTTGGATGGCATCATGACTCAATGGACTGAGCAAGCTCTGGGACATGGTAAAGGACAGGGAAGTGTGGCATGTTGCAGCCCATAGGGTCACAAAGAGACACGACTTAGCGACAGAACAACAACTACCTATAGTCAGCAAATGGAAAGTGACTTTAGACTCAGACCGAGGCCATGAGGAGAAGCCACTGGAGTAAAATTCTGATGGTTTTGAATGATGCATCTAAAATAGCTTCATGTATTTAATAGATTTCCACCACTCCCCTACCAACTATATTTCAGAGAAGAGAAACTTACCAACTCCTAGCCATTTCCCTTCTTACTTCTCTCTCCATAGTCTCTTCCAATTCAGCTAGGAATAAGTGGTTCTCCTCAAATTAAAGCTAGTTCTTCCACTTTGACTCCCTCTTTCCCCTTATATTTTTTCTTTCTTTAGTGTATTTAGCCCAAGATTAAAAACATTCTGAAATCTATACCACTTCTTGTGTTCCAAAAAATACATTAGTCAATTTCTTGGGTCCCACACCAATGACTGTTCAACAAATTTCCATGTCAGATTCACATTCCAGCTTCCTGAAAAAGCTGCTTGAACACACAGCCTGGAACCATTCCATCACCACCATTCATTCCTAAACCTACCCTACTATGGTTTCTTTCTCCCACCCATGAACCAAAATTGTTTTAGAGAACATCACCCATAACCTCAAGTTTGCTAAATCAAATGGATGCTAAGTCTAATAGAGAGTTTTCTTTCCCCATGCTCCCTATCTCTCAGCATTGGTGAAACATAACTGAAATTTTACTTCTTGAAACACTTCTCCTTGGCTGCCATTATACAAAACGTCCTAGTGTTCTTTTACACACCTGAGTTTTCTCACATTTTATACCTGAATTCATCTCTTTTACTGTATCATTAATTGTTGGAATTAGTACATGGCTCTGCAACTCCTCATCTTCATACCGTCTCCCTAAATAACACCCATCACCCTATTGCCTTCAATACCATATCTTTGCTAATGACCCCTTCAAAGTCAAAGTGTAGTCTCTCAATCAGGTTCAACCCTTTGCAACCCTACAGGCTATAACCCGCCAGGCTCCTCTGGCCATGAGATCCTCCAGGAAATAGTACTGGAGTGGGTTGCCATTTCCTTTTCCAGGGGATCTTCCTGACCCAGCAAACGAACCTAGGTCTCCCACATTGCAGGCAGATTAACTTCTAACTTATTCACGAATATCCATTCTGACCTACAAAATCATTTAGGCAACTACTCTGTGAATTATCTCTCACCATCTTCCCTGGTTGTGATATAATGTCCTCACTTTTTAATTGTCTTTGTTCAGTCACTAAGTCATGTCCAGTTCTTTGTGACCCTCTAGACTACAGCACACCAGACTTCCATGTCCTTCACCATCTCCAGGAGTTTGTTCAAATTCATGTCCACTGAGTCAGTGATGCCATCTAACCCTTTCATCCTCCACTCCCCCCTTCTCTTTTTGCCTTCAATCTTTCCCAGCATCAGGGTCACTAGGCCCTTCTCTAAAGCATGGATTAGAATTCCCCTTTTCCTCCACCCTTTCACACAAGCATGGATGTATCATTATAAGTAACTCTTTATCACAATCATAAATAACTTAAGATCCACTTCTCTGGGCTCAAATCTGACCTCTCCACGGTCAGTCCAAATTCTTGGGCCTCAGCACTAACCAGAGTCCTAGGATCTTACTTGCTCACACTTGGCTCTTCTGGAACTTCTTAAATGCACCCTCTTTGTAACAAGCAGTCCCTGAAACACTATTAACTGAGAGAGTATTAAGATTTTTCCTAGTTTAGAATACGTTTGCTTAGCCAGGAGCAAGAGAACCCACATGTTCTCTGATTCCTATCTGTTTGGCATTCTGAAGGTACTAAGTATCCAGGAAAAAAAGCTGGAGTTGATCTCCTGTCTGCTTGATGTACATTTTAACACTATTCTTCTTCACTGTTTCTACTCAAACCAGCTACATAAGACTTCTAATGAAGGGACATGAGGATATCAAACTTTCTTGGATAGTATGCTAAGCGTCAAAATGAAGTCATGTTTTTAAAGTGGAAGTTAATTCTAAGTTAGCTTATGCTTTTTATCCCTAGAGTAGGATAAGTAAGTGTGCAATTGATTTTAATTTAATATTCACGGTGTATTACAGCTGCCAGAGAATATAAGGAATTTTTTTTTT
>SJXQ01006487.1:210437-281015 GCA_006408695.1 Aepyceros melampus
TTGTGATCCACACAGTCAAAGGCTTTGGCATAGTCAATAAAGCAGAAATAGATGTTTTTCTGGAACTCTCTTGCTTTTTCCATGATCCAGCGGATGTTGGCAATTTGATCTCTGGTTCCTCTGCCTTTTCTAAAACCAGCTTGAACATCAGGGAGTTCACGGTTCACGTATTGCTGAAGTCTGGCTTGGAGAATTTTGAGCCATTACTTTACTAGCATGTGAGATGAGTGCAATTGTGCGGTAGTTTGAGCATTCTTTGGCATTGCCTTTCTTTGGAATTGGAATGAATATTGACCTTTTCCAGTCCTGTGGCCACTGCTGAGTTTTCCAAATTTGCTGGCATATTGAGTGTAGCACTTTCACAGCATCATCTTTCAGGATTTGAAACAGCTCAACTGGAATTCCATCACCTCCACTAGCTTTGTTCGTAGTGCTGCTTTCTAAGGCCCACTTGACTTCACATTCCAAGATGTCTGGCTCTAGGTGAGTGATCACATCATCATGATTATCTGGGTGGTGAAGATCTTTTTTGTATAGTTCTTCCATGTATTCTTGCCACCTTTTCTTAATATCTTCTGCTTCTGTTAGGTCCATACCATTTCTGTCCTTTATCAAGCCCATCTTTGCATGAAATGTTCCCTTGGTATCTCTAATTTTCTTGAAGAGATCTCTAGTCTTTCCCCTTCTGTTCTTTTCCTCTATTTCTTTGCATTGATCACTGAAGATGGCTTTCTTATCTCTTCTTGCTATTCTCTGGAACTCTGCGTTCAGATGCTTATATCTTTCCTTTTCTTCTTTGCTTTTCGCCTCTCTTCTTTTCACAGCTATTTGTAAGGCCTCCCAGACAGCCATTTTGCTTTTTTGCATTTCTTTTCCATGGGGATGGTCTTGATCCCCGTCTCTTGTACAATGGCACAAACCTCATTCCATAGTTCATCAGGCACTATCTATCAGATCTAAGCCCTTAAATCTATTTCTCACTTCCACTGTATAATCATAAGGGATTTGATTTAGGTCATACCTGAATGGTCTAGTGGTTTTCCCTCCTTTTTTCAATTTAAGTCTGAATTTGAAAATAAGATGATCTGAGCCACAGTCAGCTCCCGGTCTTGTTATTACAACTTTATTGAGATATAATTCATGTACCACACAATTTACCTATTAAAAAGTACAATTCAGTGGTTTTGAGAATATTCCCAGAGTTGTGCAACCATGACCATGATCAGTTTTTAGGACATTTTAATCCTCCCTGGAAGAAGCCCTGTACAAGTGTAGTCACTCCTTATTTCTAGCTCCATCCTACGTCTAAGCAACCGCTGCCTACTCTCTCTCTATGGATTTGTTTCTTTTGGACACTGCATATGAAATCATACAATATATGATCATTTTTGGCTTTTTTCACTTAGCATAAAATGTTTTCCAGCTTTACTACATTGTAGCATATATCAGTAATTATTCCTTTTTATTGCCAACTAATATTGCATTGTATGTTTAGACCACTTTTATTTATCCATCAATTGATGGATGTTTGGGTTGTTTCTACTTTTTGAATATCATGAATAACGCTTCTGTGAACTTTGTGTGTAAGTTGTTTTTAGGTGGACTTGTGTTTTCAGTTTCCTTTGCTATGTACCTAGGAGTGAAATTGCTGGGTCATAGGCTAAGACTGTATTTAATCTTTTGAGGAATGCTGGACTGTTTTCCAAAGCTACGGTACTATTTTACATTCCCACCAGTGATTTTCTGGTTGTTCCAATTTTTCCACGTCCTTGCCCATATTTGTTACTGTCTTTTTTTTTTTTTTTAATTATAATCTTCCTAGTGGATGTGAAGCGGTATCTCATTGTGGTTTTCATTTGCATTCCCCTTATGAATAATGATGCTGAAAATATTTTCATGTTGATTATTTGCCACTTGTATATCTTCTTAGGAGAAATGTTTATTTGGAATCTTTGACCATTTAACAATTGTAATATTTTTCTTTTTATTGTTGAGGTATAATAGTCCTGTTTTAAAAAAGTTTTATTTATTTTTGGCTGTGCTGGGTCTTTGTTGCTGGGTGCAGGCCTTCTCTAGTTGTGGTGAGCAGAGGCTACTTTCTAGTTTGATATATGGGCTTCTCATTTTAGTGGCTTCTCATTTCAGGCTCTAGGGCATGTGGGCTTCAGTAGTTGCGGCTCATGGAGTTAGTTGCCCCGTGGCTTGTGGGATCTTCCCAGACCAGGGACTGAACCCATGTACCTTGTATTGGCAGGTGGTTGCTTAACCACTGGACCACCAGGGAAGTCCCATAGTAGTTCTTTATATACTCTGGATACCAGAATCTTATCATATATTTGAGTTGCAAATATTTTATTTTATGGGTTGTCTTTTCAGTTTCTTCATCGTATCCTTTGAAGCATTACAGTCTTTAGTGAAGTCCTGTCTGTTTTTCTTTTGCTGCATATGCTTTTGATGTCATATCTAAGAAATCATTGCCTAATTCAAAGTCAGGCAGATTTATGTCTATGTTTTCTTCTAAGAAAACATTTATGTCTGTGATCCATTTTGAGTTAGTTTTTGTATATGGTGTGAAGGTGGAAGTTCAGCTCCCTTCTTTTACATGTGGATATCCGTTTGTCCCATCATCATTTGTTGAAGAGACTATATTTTTCTCCATTGATGTTGTTGTCATTGTTCAGTCCCTAAGTCATGTCCTACTCTTTGCAACTACATGGGTTGCAGCGTGCCAGGCTTCCTTGTCCTTCACCATCTCCCAGAGTTTGCTCAAACTCATGTCCATTGAGTTGGTGATACCTTCCAATCATCTCATTCTCTGTTGCCCCCTTCTCCTCTTCCCCTCAATCTTTCCCAGCATCGGGGTCTTTTCCAGTGAGTCAGCTGTTTGCATCAGGTGGCCAAAGTATTGGATCTTCAGCTTCAGCATCAGTCCTTTCAGTGACTATTCAGGGTTGATTTCCTTTATGATTGACTGGTTTGATCTCCTTGCAGTCTAAGGGACTCTGACTCTCAAGAGTCTTCTTCAGCACAACAGTTCAGAAACATCAATTCTTTGGCACTCACCTTCTTTATGGTCCAGCTCTCACATCTGTACATGACTACGGGAGAAACCATAGCTTGGACTATATGAACCTTTGTCGGCAAAGTGATGTCTCTTCTTTTTAATACGCTGTCTAGGTTTGTCATAGCTTTTCTTCCAGAGAGCAAGCATCTTTTAATTTTATGGCTACAGTTACCATCAGCAGTGATTTTGGAGCCCAAGAAAATAGTCTGCCACTGTATCCATTCCGCACACCCCCCGCCCCCCATCCCTCCCTGCCTCCACCCAATCTATTTGCTATGAAGCAGTGGGACCAGATGCCATGATCTTTGTTTTTGGAATATTGATTTTTAAGCCAGTTTTTTCCCTCTTCTCTTTCACCCTCATCAAGAGGCTCTTTAGTTCTTCTCTGCTTTCTGCCGTTAGAGTGGTATCATCTACATATCTGAGGTTGTTGATATTTCTCCTGGCACTATTGATTCCAGCTTGATTCATCTAGCCCAGCATTTCCTGTGATGTACTCTGCATGCAAGTTAAGTAATACAGTATACAGCCTTGACATACTCCTTTCCCAGTTTTGAACCAGTCCATTGTTCCCTGTCTCATTTGAATTGTTTCTTCTTGACATGCATACAGATTCTTAGGAGGTAGATCTGGTTGTTGTTGTTGTTAAGTTGCTAAGTTGTGTCCAACTCGTTTGCAACCCCATGGACTGTAACCACCTGCCAGGTTCCTCTGTCCATGGGATTTCCCAGGCAAGAATACTGTGGTGCGTTGCTGTTTCCTTCTCCAGGGGATCTTCCTGACCCAGTGATGAACACATGTCTCCTATATTGGCAGGCAGATTCTCTACCACGGAGCCACTAGGGAAGCCCTCATTGATATATAAGTCTATCTTTATGCCAGTACCATACTGTCTTGATTACTGTAGTTTTATTAATTTTGAAATCAGGAAGGGTTGAATCCTTCAACTTTGTTCTTTTTCATGATTGTTTTGGTTATTTCAGATTCTTTGCATTTCTGTATGAATTTAGGATCTGCTTACAGTGGAAGAAAATTCATGAATTAGAGACTGAGATTGAGATTTACCTGCCATGGTGATGTTTTATCTGAAAATTACTTATTTCATCACTGATATTGGGGTGAGAGTTTTTCCGTCTCATAAAGGAAAATTGCCAAGTCCAATTGATGTTCCTCTCTGACTAAACCTTGCCACGTTTACTGAGGTCAAAGTCTGCAATAGCCTATTCTTTCTCTTCCTTAGGGCAAATTACCAGGATTTTCAGCTGAAAAATTTAAGAATAATTGAACCTAACGAGTTGACATACTCAGGAGACCCAGGTGTGGAAACAGGTAATAATTTTGCCTCTTACTTTAGATGGAACATCTTGGAAGGATTTTAGATTACTTCAGCACCAAGTTGAGAGAGAAGGGAGGGTAAGGGATTAATAATTGATCATGTCTAGGGATGAGGGGATGTATGTCTGGAAATTAAAAACCATTTTGTCTTTTGGCTTCCTGGGTTGTTGATTATTGTGTGTATGTATGTATTTTATATATATGTGTGTGTGTATATATATACCCATCAGTTCAGTTCAGTCGCTGAGTCGTGTCCGACCCTTTGCAACCCCATGAATCGCAGTACGCCAGGCCTCCCTGTCTATCACCAACTCCCGGAGTTCACTCAGACTCACGTCCATTGAGTCCGTGATGCCATCCAGCCATCTCATCCTCCGTCGTCTCCTTCTTCTCCTGCCCCCAATCCCCCCCAGCATCAGGGTCTTTTCCAATGAGTCAACTCTTTGCATGAGGTGGCCAAAGTACTGGAGCTTCAGTTTAGCATCATTCCTCCCAAAGAAATCCCAGGGTTAATCTCCTTCAGAATGGACTGGTTGGATCTCCTTGCAGTCCAAGGGACTCTCAAGAGTCTTCTCCAACACCACAGTTCAAAAGCATCAATTCTTCAGCGCTCAGCCTTCTTCACAGTCCAACTCTCACATCCATACATGACCACAGGAAAAAAACCATAGCCTTGACTAGAAGGACCTTAGTCGGCAAAGTAATGTCTCTGCTTTTGAATATACTATCTAGGTTGGTCATAACTTTTCTTCCAAGGAGTAAGCGTCTTTTAATTTCATGGCTGCAGTCACCATATGTTACTTTTTTCAGTAGAAAGTAGAGAGATATGGTTTTTGAATTCATTGTTCTTGGCATGGTGGTGATGGTGGTGGTAGTGGTAGAGAGAGGTTGTTATTGAAAAAGTTCTAGTCTGATTTTTCTAATTTCTAATATAATTTATTGACATCCTTAGAGATTGGCTTTCAGTTTTCATCTTAAGACTATGAAATAAGTTTATAATGTATTATTGTGCTTTATAAATTGAACAGGCATTCAGGAAAATCCTTTGGGGAAAAATTTCTGGAACCATATTCTCTTCCCAGAACTGATTAGTTATATCGTTGGGTTGCCAGAAACCCAAATTCCGAAAAAAAAAAAAAAAGTGGTATATTTCTGTATTTCCAGTCCCTTTTCTGCGGACTACCCAGGAGAACTACAGTGTTTCCTTCTAGTTGACTGAAAAAGATCAGTCCCACGAAGCACATTAGAAACCATAACTGATCTCTCTTTGGAAGATCAGTGCTGTAACTATATGCAGTTTTAGGTCCTTTTTCTTTAAAAATGTAGCTGTGTCCAAAACATTTTGGGCCATGTTGGAGGAAGGAGAGGAAGGAATGAGAAGAAGAAGTAGGAAAGGGAAAAGTGATAGAACCACTGGATTTAGAGTTTGATGAGAATTTCTCCTTCTTTTTATTACATATGAAGAAATAGAGCTTCAGGGAGCTTCAGTTGTCCGAGTTGTAAATTCCAGCTGGAAACTGGAGCCCACTTGTTTTGACTCCTTGGGTCTTAGAATTGCTTTAAGAGAGCCGCCTCTGTTATGTTTTCTAGATAAGATGATGTATCAGTGTGTGGGCTTGGTAATTGGATAGGCCTTGGGTCTTCTATGATCCACTTGACTTGGGTCATCAAGTATTTGACTTCTGTTTATTTATCTGTGAAATGGGAAGAGTTGAACCTCCCTGAGCGGGGATTATTATGAGGATTAACCACTAATGTATGTAAAGCTCTTGGCCCTTGCTCAGCAGTGGGACAGAGCAACACACTCTAAAGCTCTGGGTGCTGGAGGAGCAGCTTGGCATCTGTGAAAATGCGAAGATGCTGAAATTGGAGTAAACCAGCCCCTTCTATTCTTGTAACAAGACATGTAGGAATCCCAGCTGGTGCTTCAGATTCAGATTGAAGTAATATTTCTTGAGCTTCTACAGTGTATCAGTTGCCGTGTATGGTGCTTTCACACAGGCTGTCATGTTAAATTCTTCTAGCCACCCAGTGAGGTAAATAGGGTGTGCTCTTCATGTAATTCCAAGCAGCGAACAGTCTTTTGTTTGTGATAAAGGTTGAAGGCTTAGGAACTTATTTCTAAAAGCAGACCCACATATGCAAGAGACTTTCAAATGAGTCATTCTTTTTAGAGCATGATTTAAAAATACCTGGCAATGTATGGGCTAATTTTACATCATGCACTAGGTTTGTTGTTCTTGGCTCCCCACGTCTCTGCACACCCTGATTAGCTCTTGGCTGCTTCTGCCGTTTCTGAAAAGTAATGGGATGTGGAATGAGCAGATGCTTAAAATATGGCATCTTCTAGGATCCTAGCTTTCTTTCACAGAAGATTCATCACTGTTATGTTGAGTCTGAAAAGATAGGCACAGAGCTGTGATACTCATTCAGCCATCTTCGAGTGAGCTTATGCATGGATGAGATTCAGGGATAAAGATGACGTGGCCTCTGCCTTAAGGAGAAGCAATATAGCCACCATTCTCACCATTTCTCACATTGCTTTCATAGTTATTGTAGTTAATTGTGTATCTACCTCTAGTAATTGCAAACACAACATTTACTATGTGCCAGGCACTGCTTCTAAATGCTTTCCATATGGTAGTCCATTTAATCCTCATAAAAATGAGCCTATGAGGATCACCAGCCATGGTTTTCATCTCCTCCATCGTGACTGTCATTTCAGCGGCTGCCGCCGCAGTGGTTGGTTCTCGTAATTGTACCTGCTTTGTCTCCTCCTCAACTCTAGCTGCTCGCCCGTTCACTCACTTGTAAGGCCGATTGTCCTGCAGCCACCTTTTCTCATTGTATCCATCTCCATGATAGCTGCCTCCATGGCCACAGCCCATTTGTTGCCTCAGCCACAGCCATCCTATCTTCTGGCTGAGGTATTGGGAATCTTTTCGTTGAGTCTCATATAGGTGACAAAGACATGTCTGCATCAGACTGAGGACCCTGACCAAATGTGAGGGGCATGAGGGGTGAGGAAGGCAGGCTCAGGGGAGATGTTAATAGTGGTGAGGGTGGCAGGGGGCATTGTGGAGGAAAGTGTGAAGATGCCCCTGTAGTGGAGTGAAACTGAGGATGCCGGTGATCCTGAGGGAGGCCAGTCTGGAGGAGGAATGTATTGATGAGGCGAGAGATGGTGATGAAGGTCAGAGTGTGTGCTGAGGAAGCAGGCTGCGGTGACCGGGGAGCAGAGATGTCCTTGACCGGCTCCATCTTGCCTTTGATGGTTTTCAGCGTGTGCTTGCTGTGCTAAGTCATGTCAGTCGTGTTGGACTCTTTGTGACCCTATGGACTGTAGCCAGACTCCTCTGTCTGTGGGATTCTCCAGGCATAAACACTGGAGTGGGTTGCCATTCCCTCCCCCAGGGGATCTTCTTGACCCAGGGATTGAACCCGTGTCTCTTATGTCTCCTGCATTGGCAGTCAGGTTCTTTACCACTAGTGCCACCTGTAACTGCAGATTTTGTGCTTGCCATTGGGTCTGTTGACTTTACTATGAAGTCAGTAACTGATAGTATTGATCCATGCTACAGTCAGCACAATAAACACCTAGTCAGTGCCAGCAAAATCCTTGTCAGGATGTGTCCAAATAGAAGTCAAATTCTTCTTTTTGGAAAAACAGAGGAAATTAATGATGTCAAAAGAAAATACACTGGTTTTTATCATATAGTTGCTTTCTAAAATTCCAGATGCTCAGGCTGTACTCCCCCCTAGGTAGCTCTCATGTGCCACCAAGGTTGGAATACTACTCCAAAGGATGTTTTTGTTTTTGCTTGACTTTTAAAAACATTAAATTGCTCAGAAATATGGTTCGGAAGCAAAAATTTATTTTGAAACCCCGAAAGATGTCATAATAAAGTTTTCAGATGCTGGCAAGCTTGTGAAGTCACAGTAGGCTTTATTTTGAACCCAGTAGAGGTATTAATATATAAATTTAGGTCATTAGATACTTCTGATCCCTCTTTTTCATGTACATAAGAAATTATAGGCTCAGTAGGACAGACAAAAGGAAAGGATGTCCTTCTGAAAAGTATTCAGAAGCAACTGTAATGCAGGGATCATGGACATGTTTGACTCATGAATAGGATCATTTCTGGTGTCTCTCTCTTTTGGAGACTTCTGTCTTTTGGAAACTTCTGAGTGGGAGCCCTGAGGCCAGTAACTGAAGCTGCCCTTGCAGATTACAAATAAGATGGGGCATTTTCCCAGTGAGTCCCAAGATTAGTATCATACCCTGTAGGGGAATCTATTAGAGATAATCATAGAGACTGAGGCTTTTATAGCCCAAGGTGGTGGTGGTGATGGAGAAGTACCAGATAAAACTGTTAAAGAAAAAGAACCAAAATAAAAAAAAAGATCCTTACCTAGCAGACTATAAGCTATGATGAGTCAGAGTATACACTTTTTAGAAAAGATTTATTGATTTATTTTATTTTTGGCTGTGCTGAGTCTTCCTTGATGCACTGGGGCTTTCTCTAGCTACAGCTAGAGGGGGCTACTCTTCATTGCAGTGCGCGGCTTCTCGTAGCAGTGGTTTCTCTTGTTGCAGCGCATCGGCTCCAGGGTGCGTGAGCTTCAGTAGTTGCAGCATATGGGCCCCGTTGTGGCTTCCAGGCACTAGAGCAATAGCCCAATAGTTGTGGCGCACAGGTAGGCTCAGCTGATCTGCAGCATGTGGGAGCCTCTGGGACCAGGGCTCGAATTCATGCCTTCTGCATTGGCAAGTGGATTCTTAACCACTAGATCACCAGGGAAGCCCCAGGGTGTAAATTCTTAAAGATAACCTGTAGTACAATGGCCTCAATATGACTCTCCATTATTTACAGGATGGTACATTAGGATGTTTTTGGTTAAGCCAAGTACTTTTTATTTGTTTGAAAAATTGGTTGGTAAAATCCAAAAGTCCAAAACACCAAATGCTGGCTAGGATGTAGACCAGCAGGAACTTGAATTTATTAATGGTGGCAATGCAAAATGGTACAGCTACATTAGCAGACATCTGGTAGTTTCTTAGAAACCAAATATACTCTTACCATATGACTCAGCAGTCATGCTTCTTGGTATTTAGCCAAAGGAACTGAAAACTTAGGTTCATACAAAAACCTGCAATGTGGATGTTTATAGCAGTGTTATTCAAAGTTGCCAAAACTTGGGAACAACCAAGATGTCCTCCAGCTTGTGAATGGATAAATATTAATAGGCTGTGGTACATCCAGATGATGGAATAATAGTCAGCAATAAAAAGAGATGAACTATTAAGTCATGAAAAGACATGGAGGAACCTCAAATCCACATTGTTAAGTGGAAGAAGCCAATCTGAAAAGGCTTTATACTGTATGATTACAACAATGTGACTTCCTGGAAATGGCAAAACTATGAAGGCAGTAAAAAGATTAGTCATACTAAAGGATTGGAGGAGAGAAAGGAAGGAGGAATAGACTGAGCAGAGAGGATTTTAGGGCAATGAAAACTATTAAACTCTTAAGTCATAATGATAGGTACACGTCACTATCCATTTGTCAAGACCCATAGACTGGACGCACCAACAGTGAACTCCAGGGCAAACTATGGACTTTGGAGGATCATGGTATTTCAGCGTAGGTCATCAGGTTTTATACAGCGTACCTCTCTGGAACTCAGCTGGTCATGGAGTTACGTGGGGCAGTCTGACTGGTTTTGGAACAAACTCTTCCTGTTGTTGCAGACAGCAGAATGGCTCCAAAGGTAACTTCAGAGCTGCTTCGGCAGCTGAGACAAGCCATGAGGAACTTGGAATACGTGACAGAACCAATCCAGGCCTACATCATCCCGTCGGGAGACGCTCACCAGGTACTGAGTGGAGATGGGCTGGTGATGGGATTCATCAACCCCTCCTTTCTTTTCCTCCTTTCCCCCCTCCGTGTGTTTGTATTCTAGGATTCTAGTTGTCAAACCACATCTAAGTGTGTCCTCCAGGGCTCAGCACAGGGAACTGTGTCCATTTGAACAGTTTCTTAACTATAGGATTTCTCAGAGCCTTTGATATACTAGGGTGCACTGTGTAACTCTAAGAAGCAGATGAAATATTCAGCATTTTCCAGATTTAAATGTCTGTGGAATTTCCAGTCATCTGAGTGGAGTAGGGGACTCAGTGTTCCAGGGAATTCCTTTGTCTGTTGATCTTCAGTAGCAGTTTCTTTACAATAATGGGTTCGAACTTGCTCCTTGAAGAGGGGAGAGAAAGAGGAGAATAGTATGTAAAGAGGAGAGGCTGCCGAAGAGGAGAATTTGGCAACTGAAAGTGGTTGAAAGGTTGAAGGAGGAGGTGGGAGAGCAGGTGTTAAGTGAAGAAGCAGAAGATGAAGCAGGACAGGGGGTTGTTGGATGTGGGAAGACGTGGTGGCCGGGTACATTAATGCGAAGTTTAGTAGGCAGTGGGGAGATAGAGACGTGGGATTTAGGGTGGGGGTTTGGTAATGGAATTCTTCCATTCGCCTCTGTTGTTTAGATGAACAGGATTCACTAACTTCATAGGAACCAGGGTTTCACCTTTCGTCTTGACTGAGGACTGAACGTGAGTACTAGCATAGCTTGCACAAGGTGGGCCTGAGGAGTGTAGGTGGCAGAGGAGGTGGGCATCCCACCCTTTAAGAAGGACAGACCTTGTCCTCATCCTCAGGGAACTCCTTTCTTCTTCCCCTGCCTGGGTACTCCTGATGGGCCCCTACCTGCTTCCTGTCTGTCCCAGAGTTCAGCCTTTGGACTTGGGCTTCAGGTCACATGGATTCGCTGCTGGATTCATCAGTGGGGTTTTTCATTCTCTTGCCTTTTAAGCATCAGGCAGTTGCCCTGGACTGATTTGACTGTAACTGCCCTATCGCAGTATTGGGCAGAATGGCGGAGCACGCCGTGTAGCAGTCGGTTTAGGGTCTTCCGTAAGTCCCTGTATCAGTAAGGTTCTCCAGAGAAACAGAACCAAACGCATGCATATGGGGAGAGAGGGAGAGAAAAGAGAGAGAGATTATGATACTTTGAGCGGTGGCTCACACAACGTCAGCCCCCTTGGTTCTCAGGCTTCGACTGGAACTGGAATTACACCTCTGGCTTTCCTGGTTCTTCAGCTTGCAGAGGGTACCAGGGGGGTTTTCACATCAAAGGCCTGAGAACCAGGAATGCTGAAGTCTGAGAGCAGGAAAAGATGGATGTCTCATCTTGAACAGGAGAGAGCAAATTTGCCCTTCCTGCACCTTTTTGTTCTCTTCAAACTCTCAACGGATTGGATGCTGCCCCTGTATATCAATGAGGGCGATCTTTAGTGGGTCTGCCAACTCAAATGTTAATCTTTTCAAGAAACAACCTCACAGACACACCCACAAATAATGTTTTACCAGCTTGCTATCTGGGAATCCCTTCACCCAGTCAAGTTGCCACCTAATATTAACCCTCACAGCCTCGCACACTATTGTCTGAAATCGGGTCTCTCCTTTCAGAGAGTCTCACAAGCTGTCATGGAGCCCCAGCCAAACTCCTAATAGTTTTGCTTTATTTATGAACCTTCACCTCCAGGTGAGGCCTTATTGTATGGAAAGATGTGACCTGTGAGTTTACTTGCTTCAGCCTTTGAAGGTTTTTCCCACTTAAGAGTGTTTGGAAACTTTGTGATGTTGGTGTTTTAGTTTTCTTTTTCCTGAAGTTAGGATAAAATCTGTCTGTTTACAGACAGAGGAGCCTGGCAGGCTACAGTCCATAGGGTCACAAAGAGCCGGACACCATTTAGTGACTAAATAACAACAAATAGGCCCAAAGCAGTTCCTTATTCAACTTTGGAAATGGCAGCGACACTGGCCAAACCCCAGGTGATGTTCCAGGCTTCCGCTTTGTGTTTCATCTCCTAAAATAGATCTGGAATTTCAGAATTGGATGGCCCCTCCATGGATAAGAAAGGTGAATCTCTAATTGTGGAAAAATGTGTTTTCCAGCAATGTCCTGAAAACAGAAAAGTTAAGCTTGCTTGATATTAGCTGTCACTTTCATTGCAGAAGTTACTGTTTAGGCTCATCAACTTATATTCTTGGATTCTTGCTGTCCTCTTCTCTTTCACCACGCCTGCCCCCCATTTTTCTCTTACGGTCTTTGACTCTCATTTCTATTGCTGTAGCCTAGCCGTCGGCCTTGCCAGGCAGGAGAAGTTGTGTTTTGTTTGTTTCGTGAATGTTTCCTGACTGCCATAACAGGGCTAGGTGTTGGGTACTGGCTAAGCAGAGGGTCAGCAGTTGGCATATTGATATGTGTGTGGGCTCTAGAAACTGTCTGGGTTCTGGTGCCAGGTTTATCATTTAACTAGCTGCTTGATCTCAAGTTAGTTACCTCAAATTCCTAAGTGTTAGTTAAACTCTCTGGGTCTCAGTTTCTCTATCAGCAAAAAAGGGATAGTGACATACCTATCTCTTAGGGCTGTTACTAGGATTAAATGAGTTAACAGATATAAATGCTTAAAGTGTATCTGTCACCTAATAAATCTTTTTATGTTTGTCGCTATTATTACTATTATAGCGATGAATGAAGAGAAATGTTCCCTTAAAGAGATTACAGAGTAGATAGCCCCTGTCACAAATATAACACAAAGTCAATTAGTAAATGTCGTAGAGAAGAACTCAGTCAGTCCAATAGAAATATGTGAGGCATGTATGTCGTTTAACAATTCTAATATTTATGGTGGAAAAAAAGTAAAAAGAAACAGTGAAACAATTTTTTTAACCCCAGTATATCTAACATATTGTCATTTCATCACATCATCAGTATAAAAATCATCAATGATACAATTTACATTCTTTTTTTATACTAGGTTTTAAATTCTGGTATCTACTTTATTATAGAACATCTCAACTTAAGTGTGGACTGTTCATTGGAAATATTTGATCTGTGTTTAGATTTCATAAGCTCTGCAGTTGAAAAGTGGACTTAGGTGCCAAAGTTGTTCCAAACATAGTAAAAAATTTATAATAATAGAGTCTTGAGCATCAGTTTTAAAATTTAAGTTAATTGAAATGAAATAAAATTGAACATTTAGTTTCTCAGTTGCATTAGCCACATTTCAAGTGCTTGGTAGCTACATGTGTCTGGGGGCTACTGTAATGGTCAGCACAGATTTAGGTGAAGTGCAGACTGAGCTCACTGGTCAGAGAGAGTATCTGAAGCTGGCAGGGTAAGGAAGGCTGCATGATGGAATTGCATCGTGTTCATATTTCTATTTAAATGTAGTAGGGACGCGCTGTGGGTCTTTGGACAAGAGGGAGCAGTGTTCAGTGTAGATTGGAGAAGGGAGACACTGGGAACTGAGAGCCCTATTCCGAGGTCACTGGGTCATTGCAGGATCCTGGAGTGAGGGTGCAGAGGGCCTGGACTTCGATGTTGTCCTTAGGAGCAGGGAAGAAGGGAAGGATTTAGAGGAGACGCAGTAGATAGACTTCGGAGAAGTCAAGGGCAACCCACTTCAGTGTTCTTGCCTGGAGAATCCCAGGGACGGGGGAGCCTGATGGGCTGCCGTCTATGGGATCGCGCAGAGTCGGACACGACTGAAGCGACTTAGCAGCAGCAGCAGCAGATAGACTGAGCATGAACCTTGCAGGCAGATGAATGAGGGAATGGGAAGTTTGGAGACTGGGAGGGTTTGTGGTGCCATCCACAGAAAGAAATGAGAAGCCCCAAATTCTTGCTTTGGGTCCGTGAAGAGGAAGGGCAAAGCTGGGATGACTGTGAAGTGGGGCCTGGGTCCGAGCCAGGACTTTGAGGACAGGAAGGAGGGCTGACTTTGCGTGTGACCTGCCGCAGCAGCCTCCTTAGTCATAGAGAGGCTGCTGTTCTCTGGGGCTCTTGTCCCTAGCTGTTTCCTTTCAGCCTAGATTCTGGGTTGATGGAATTTCTCCTCTGGGTCGGGGAGGGAGGGTGTTGGAGAAGGGAAGACGAATCTTGAATTCTGTCCTTTGTGTACTTTCCAAACCAGAAATGCAGACACCCACACACTGTTGCTGGAGAGAATATGCATCCCAAATGCATGATTGTGCAAGGTCTTGGCGCTTCAGGGGTCTGCTTTTCTCTGTCCTGTGCACCTCTGAGGGTTTTTCCTTTTAAATTCAGAACAACGGTTATGGTGTTAATGAGTTTGGGCCTTGAGGAACTTTTACTGCAAGGATGTGTCCTTTCTCTCTTATAATCTTCATGTACTGTTGAAGTCAAACGTTGGGATTTGTGGGCACTGCTGGCCCCAAACCAGGAGAATCATTGGCTGGGGCCAGAACTGCACTGGCACCACCTTGGAGAAATCTGAACTCTTCATTCTCTCCTTCTGTAAGGCCCCTCATTCTGCTTTTGGGCACAGCTTAGTCAAAAGATCACGTTCTGGCGAGGCTGACTCTGCCAACTTGAGTTTTTGGCTGTGTTTATGGTTCCTCCTTCTGGAAGACATGAATCAGATTTTCCTAGACTCTTTGGATTCTACTCCCATTCCTCCCGGAGTTGGCTTCCTGTTTTTTATTTCTTAAATAGGCTCTCTCCTGGGGTGGAGGTAGTGATTTTTATCCCACAGTGATTTCAGCCACTGTCTTAACTGGAGTAATGTTTGCTGTGGGGACACATCTCAAAGTTGCAATGACTTGGTGCTGTAGAGCCTTTTTCGTTCCTGTGGCAGTCCAGAGTGGGTGCTCCTGGTTGGTGGGTGACTTTTTCCACTAGGAAGAGGGGTGATTCAGGGATCCAGGCACTTTCCATCCTATGATGCCACCATTCCAGCTGGCGGAAGGGGAGTAGTATGGAGAGGGCACATCCGACTGGCATTGCCCTGACCCAGACAGCACTTCCCACCCACTCTGCATTGGTGAGAACCAGTCACGTGACCCCATCTAGCTGCAAGGGGGTCTGGGAAATGAAGTCCTAGATGGGAAACCAACCATTTTGAGTGACTGTACAGTAGGGAAAGGGTATCTTTGACTCTTTGGACAGCTATTCAGTGTTTTTCCTGTTACCTTGACTTGGTTTCATTTAAAAGAGACGAAAATGCTGAGGACTGGATTTTACCTCAGTATTTGGGGTTTGGTGGTTCTCGTCTCTGTTCACAGTCTGAACTTGGGGACTTCCTGTGCACACACAGCCATTTAGTCTTTCGGTTTCATTTTTTTTGAAAACCTCATATATCTGAGGCATTGTGCCAGGCTTATGGCTTATGGAGGTGAAGGGCCAGTGGGGGGCACAGGTGTCACCCTGCGCAGGCTCACGTAACTTTAGTCATGCTTCCATGGCGCCCAGCTGTCTCCTTGCTTGCCCTGTTCAGTCTGCGTGTGTCCATGTTGCTCACTCTTCTTAAAACCCAGCTCTGGTCACGTCACTACCCACTCCTGAACTTTTATTCTCTATCTAGAACTTGCAGGAGAAAGTTCAAGCCTCTAAGTGAGGTGTTTGAGGTCCTTGACCATTGTCTTCTGCCTGCCTTTCCAGGAATCTCTGTTGCCACTCCCTAGAACGTTCTGCCTCAGCAGTCAGGCTAATCATTTGCTGTCCTGCCACAAACCTCTGCTTCTGGGCCTTCTTGAACTTTCTCCCCTCCCTGTGTTACCTTCCTGCTTCTCCTCACCTGTCTGTGGTGGGCCAGGTCTAACCTCTGAGCTTGGCCTGAAGGATTCAAAGCACATCTGAGCTTAAACTATAGCAGGTACCATACTGCATATCCAGCATAATTTATGTGCTGATTATTAGGGCTGACGTTTCACTGACACCTGTCTTACTTTGTTTGCCGGACTGTCCACTCTGAGAAGATATTTTCTTATGTTTCCCATAGAATCTAGTTCATCATCTGGTGCTTAATAAGTGCTGTAGTTTATCAAAAAGCTTAGCATGTGCTAGTTGCTTTATGTCACACCTCAACCCTCTCACATGGGTGTTTTTATCATCCCTGCCTTACAGATGAAAAACTGAACCTTAAGCTTTACCCAGCCAGTAAGTGCGGGAGCCAGGCTTGAACACAGGTTTGATTCCTAGGTGCGGGAGTCATCTGTCACATGGTTGATGAAAGTAGAGGTGAATGGGGGCCATACCTGTGTTCCTTGTTCGCTCAGAGTTTACAATCCAATTGTGCAGACCAGATGTGCAGTCTCTATACAGAGTGAAAGATGTTGCTTGGCAGTGTGGCAAGGCATGGACTTTGGAATGTCAGACCTGAGATCAGATCTCAGCTCTGCTTTTAGAGCAGTGGTGTCTTGGGGAGGTAAGTAGGTAATTTGCTTCTCCGAGCTGCTGTTTCTTTTCTTTTCTTTTTTTTTTAACCTATAAGTAGGTAGGATGATACCTTCCAGAGCTGCTGTTAAGATTAGAATTAGGGGGAATGAAGATAGTTACTGGCAACTAGGCAGTCTTAGCCAGTATTATTTGTTATCATCACCCAAGGTGGGGGGCATGGGTCAATGCCAGTGTGGATGGTTCTGTGAAATTCAGAGATGTGGGAGGTCTCTGAAAGCTGGGTGGGTCAGAAAGCTTGTGGAAAGGGGCAAGTGTGAGCTGGATTGCGAGATATGGCTGAGGCTTTCTTTCTTTCTTTTTTTTTTTCCTGTAGCTTACTGGTATGCTTTATTTGGCTGTGTGTTACTTCATTGTTTGAATTAGATGCCAACATTTAAAAATGGGATGGTATCTCATGAACATACATCTATTTAGCCTCTCCTGAAAACTGAAGGTGGAACCCACTCTGCAGCATGACAGGAATCAGAGCTGAGTAGGAGCTGCCCTCTAGAAAAGGCAACCCCTTGTCCTGCTTTACTCTTTTAGTTTACCTGCCGTACCCTAGGGCTTGTGAGTTCAAAACCCCAGTTATAATCCCTTCTGGTCTTCTTCCTGTTGGACAAAGCATTAGCTTCCTGTTGCTGCTGTAGCAAACTTAGTGGCTTACTGTGGCACACATTTATTATCTTCCAGCTGTGGAAGGCTGGAATCAGCAGGGGTTGGTGACTTCTGGAGGTTCTGGGGACAATCCATTTCCTTGTCTTCTCCAGTTTCTAGAGGCCACCTCCGTTTCTTGCCTTGGAGCTCTTTCTCTATTTTCAAAGAGGTGGCTAAAATCTTAAGTATGAAGAAAGGTTCGATTTTCTTCCTGCTTGTTTACTTATTCCACAAGTATTGGTTGTAGACCTGTGTCCTGTTCAGGGACAGTGACAAACAAGACAGACAAACACCCTGACCTCCTGGTGCTTACATTCTGGGCAGGGCAATTCAGTAACAGCAGGAAAGAGTCATGAAGGAGAGCACGTGCTAAACCGAGAGATAGAAGAGGCTGCGTGGCTCCTGGAGCTGGATAGTAAGCTTCTCTGTGAAGGAGACATCTGACCTGAAATATAAGGAGCTAGCCATGCCATGATGAGAGGGAGGCTTTTACAGGCACAAGGAAGAGCACATGCAGAGGCCCTGAAGGAGGAATGAGATCGGAAAGTGCAAGGAGCAAGAAGCAGGTGGTGTGGCTGGAGTGCTGTGAATGGGTGGGTTTTGGGAGGACAGTTCTGGAAGGAGAGCAGGGCTTGATCAAGCCATGCCTTGGGGACTGTGGTGGGGTCTGAATTTTACTCTAAGTGTGATGGGAAGTCATTGATGGGTTGTAAGTATGCTGCTAACGTGATGTGATTTCCCAGGTGGTAGCAGTAGTAAAGAATCCGCCTGCCAATGCAGGAGATGCAAGAGACATGAGTTTGATACCTGGGCAGGAAGATCTGCTGGAGTAGGGAATGGCAAGCCACTCCAGTATTCTTGCCTGGAGAATCCCATGGACAGAGGAACCTGGTGGGCTACAATCCATAGGGTCACAAAGAGCCAGACACGACTAAGCATGCATCCCCTTGAAAAACATAACATACACACACACATGCTAATATACACACACACATAAACACATGCTAGCATGATATATACACACACATGCTATTATGATACACACACATACACACACACATGCTAATATATACACACACACATAGACACATGCTAATATGATATTCACACACACACACAGTTTGGAAGGTCGCTGTGTGTGAAGAGTGGATTGCAGGGGCAGTGGTCCAGGTAGAGATGAGGGAGGCTTGGACGGGGGTATTAAAGATGGAGGAACATCACAGTTTTGGAGGAAAAGCCCATGGCTGTGTTTCTTTGAGACTTTTCCCTAGTATGCTAAGGCTTTGGCTTAGTTTAGGCCTTTTGCTGCTCTCTAGGGAGAATGTTCCCAGGCTTTGCCAGCCTCATGGCTGAGGGAAGTGGGGGAGGCCTGGGCCAGTGCTTGTCTGGCGTCTGCTTAGCCTTGTTGGTGTGGAGGTGACAGCTTCGGTCAGTGATGTCTTTCTGGCATGTTGACCACTTAGGTCATGTCTAGACATTCTTACCCCAGCCCTTATCTTGATCCCAAACCAAACACATCCACCTGCTGTTAATTCCACCTCTCTTCAGAGAAACTCTAGGTAAACCCCTGGGGGGCCCCATGCCTCCTTCCAGGCTTCCCCAGGTTGGGAGCGGGCACTCTTCAAGAGTGTCCCTGTGTGCCAGGGCCCAGCCAGATCAAGGCCAGCAGTTCTTCTCTGCCAGCCCCTCACTCCAGTCTTTGCTGTGTGTGTCGAGCAGGAGAGCCCCAAGCCACGGGGACCTCCTCGTCACTCGCGTGTGCGCTCTGGGTCTTCTCTCTTGTGTGCTGTGACTGTTAGCACGAGGGTTTAGCTTTCCCAGCCTCTCAGATGCTTTTTCTGCACTCAGGAAGCAGACATTTGTATCATCTCTTCTCTTGTGTATGTGCAGCTGTCTCAGGTTTCTGGTGAGTTGTGTGGAACATGTACTTGCTATTCCTCACAACAGAACTTGGAGAAGGGTGGGAACCCACTCCCCCATCTTGGCCTTTTTTAATTTTTTTCAGTCTTGCACTCAATAATTGCTGGGTTAATAAACAAAGGGCTCTACAGTTCATCAGTGATGCTGGTGGCCATTTCTTTCTGTGTGCTTAGTGCTATCTGGTCAATGTTCCTTTGTGTTTTGGGGGTCAAACATTTGCTTGCCGTTGCAGTCAACCATCTGAAACGACCCGTTGTAGAAGCGAGGACTGAGGCTGAGAGAGTGGGAGAGGTGCGTCACCGGGCACGTAACTGGGCCTGCTGGAGGGCAGCTGTGGCTCAGAGATCACAGAGCTCCTTCATGCCACCATTGTGACTCTCTGTGGCCCTTCCAGCACCTCTGTGGGTCGCGGTCTTGTGACTGGTCTGAGGCTGCAATTCTGACTGCCTTGGTGAAAAGGGAGGCTTTCATCCACGTGGCAGGAATGAAACCTGGGAGCCAGTTTTTCCCCTATGTTGTGTTGATTGTCCCAAAATGCCCTCAGGTCCAGCCAGTGCCTACCCCCGCCCCCCTTCTCTATCCTGAGCACTCTGGCTGCACATTGGGGATCTTAGTTCTGCCACCAGGGATCAAACCTGAGCCGCCTCCATTGGAAGCACAGAATCTTGGCCCCTGGACCACCCCATCCTAAGCCTTCTGAATCCTGCCAGGTCCTTTAGCTTAGGAACAGTCTGCTGACAGGAGGAGGAACAGCAGCTCTGGGCTCAAGCAGGTCAGATCCTGGCCCTGCTGCTGGCCTGTTAGTTACTTAAAGATTCTCTCTTTGAACCTCAATTTTCTAATTTGCTATTGGTCTTATCCCGGAGAGTCATTTTGAGGATGCAAGATGATGTGTTTAGGGGGGCAGTGTGGCATAGGGCTTGAGTTGAGCCCTGGGCTGACGGCCCAGGTTCAAATCCTGACTCTGCTCCTTTTGAGCTGTGTGATTTTGGACAAGTTCCTTGAGCTTCTGGGCCTCACTGGCACAAAAGTACACACTGTGGCCTTGTACCCTCTCCCCAGGAATGGAACCTCTTACTTTCTTCTCCCTGATCCCATTCCATTCAGAGGCTGGGGAGGACCTGGATTTGAACATGATGTTTTATTTTGTTGAAGCCTTCTGGGTTGGAGGAAGCATTTGTTCCCTAACAGGAAGGGACAGGGTCTGCGTGGGAGAGATTGGTGACACTGCCTTGGATGGGGGATACAGACAGGAAGTTCAGATATAAGCTGATAGCTAAAGAGAGTTAAGTTAGAGAGTTATTGGCACATAAAACAGAAATTCAGGCTTTTCAGAAAAATAACAGATGCCTAAATGTCAGTGGCAAGGAAGGGAGAAGGCTATCAGATTGTTTTTTGAGTAAGATCTCAGCAAGGAAAGAGCAGTTTTGATCTATTTCTCTTGGTTTGTTTTCCAGGTGAAAAAAATTGAGGCTCAAGGGAGCAGCCCTTTTAGCTCTTAATTAATTAGGGTCACCTGTAGCATGCACTGATTTTTTTTTTTAAATGTTCAGCTTGCCTTTTTGGCTAGATTGTCAGTTCCTTGAAGGCAGGTGCCCAGCTTTTGCCAGCCTCTGTGGTCCTGCTGGGCTGTGACTGATCAAGGTCCACTTCCTGACCCCTGTTTTCCAGAGTGAGTACATTGCTCCGTGTGATTGTCGGCGCGCCTTTGTCTCTGGATTTGATGGCTCTGCAGGTGAGTCACTAAATTCTCTCTTTGTTCTTGTGGTACTTGTGTTCGCCTCCCTAAAATAACTGGACCCAGTTTCAGTCTGTGATACAGAATCAAAAAGAAAATACAGACCAGATGTCCCCATTGACCCTCTGCAGAGGGGGCATGGTCCCTGTGCCTGCAGCTCCTAAGCTTACATTTTAGTGACTCTATTCTTTCATGTGTTAATGATGCTTCTTTTTAATGATTTGCTTTTCAAGTCAAAAAATTTTATTTTAAAAACAGTCCTGGGGGACTTTCCTGGTTATCTAGTGGAAAAGAATTCACCTTCAAAGCAGGGGATGCGTGTTTGATCCCTGGTTGGGGAACTAAGATCCCACATGCCTGGGGCAGCCAAACCCTCCTGCTGCAACTAGGGAAGCCTGCAGGCTCTTGAGCCTGCCTGCCACAATGAAGACCCAGTACAGCCAAAAAAAATATTGTTGAACTTTTTATTAACTATAACATACACACAGATAAGTATATCATGAGTACCCCTGTGTAACTGGCACTGCAGATAAGAAATGAGACATGAATGGCATCCTCAGGACCCCTTCCTTAGCTTTCTGGTCTCCTGTAATTCTCTGCACGCTTAACTCTTGGTTTCCCCCTTTTCCCTTTCAACTCGAATAATAAAGATTAATGTTGAGCTACACTGGCGCCCTGCATTAATTTTCCAAGAGCTGTCGCGCCCTTGAGTTTCAGGGTGGGTTTCCCCTTCAGGCTCCCATCCTCTTAAGTGGCTTGGCTTGACAGGAGCCCCTCTCCTCGCAATTAGCACACTGCTTCCATTGATGTAGGTGCATGTGTTGGTTGGCACATTCCAGCTGGTTTAGGCTGACACCTCTGCTGAAAGCCCTGAGTTCTTCTGGGCCTGTGGGAGCTGAGGGCAGGTAGAGGTGGAGACAAACTCCCTGTGTCTCCCTGAATGCTCACAGCGCCCAGGCGGTCTCTCTTGGGAAAGGCAAAACACCTCCCTTGGGGTGTCTGTTGGAGCAGGTGGCTGTGATTGCTGAGCAGGAACCATTTCCAGCTCACTCCTGTTGACTAGAGGCCCTGTGGCCCTCTGTCCACAGACCCCTGTCCTCCTGGCCTTGACTCACGTCGTGCACATGGGGTCCTTTCTACGCAGGGACCAGTACCCAGGCTGCCTCCAGACTGCTGCTTTCAGCGGTTGGCCCACAACTGGTTGTCAGTGGTACCGTCTTCTCTTGCCTGGAGGTTTCCTTGAGTCAGAGGCCCACCTGCCCCCCCAAAGTGGGGGTGGGGGGTAGGGCCACATGGAGTCTGGGGCCTCTCACCATGCTCGCTTGCCTGCTGACATTTTGGGCAGCTTCTAGGTGTTTGTCAGGAGCCTCTCTCATTCCCTTGCTCTCCTCCTCCAGGCACAGCCATCGTCACAGAAGAACATGCGGCCATGTGGACGGACGGGCGCTACTTTCTGCAGGCTGCCAAGCAGATGGACAGCAACTGGACGCTCATGAAGATGGGTGCGTAGAGGCACAGCCGTCTTAAGTTTAGCTGGCCGACTCGGGAGGAGACCCTGGAGCTCCTCAGGGCTTGTGAATCTTAACCCTTCTATGGGGTCAGGGACCCCTTTTAGAATTCAAGGTGTGTTAGTAACAAACTACCGTAGATGGGGTGGCTCAAACAACAGAAATTTAGAGAAGGGATATGTGTGTATATATGGCTGAGTACCTTCGCTCTTCACCTGAAGCTACCAAAACATTGTTAATCGGCTGTTGTTGTTCAGTTGCCCAGTCGTACCTAACTCTTTGTGACCCCATGGACTGCAGCTATACCCCAATACAAAGTAAAAGGTCTAAAATTTTCGGGGGAGAAATTTTTTTTCAACGGAAATTTATCTTTTCATGGCTGGTGGCTGGAAATCTAAAAGTCTAAAGTTTTGTGGGGAAAACTTTTTTTTCAACAGAAATTTAAATTTTCATGGCTAGCGGCTGGAAGTCTGAAATGAGGGTGCCAGTGTGGTCAGGCTCTGGTGAGAGATGTCTTCCTGGTGCGCAGACAGCCACCTTCTCACTTATCCTTACATGGTTCTCTCTCTCTCTTCCTCTTCTTAGAAGGCGACCGATCCTACTGGATTAGAATTCTACCCTATGACTTCATTTAACCTTCAGTATCTCCTAAGCCCTTGTCTCCAAACATAGGTCTCATTGTGAGGTAGGGTTTCAGTGTATGAATTTTGAGGAGAAACAGTCCAGTTCATGGTACAAGGAAGAACAAGAGAGTGAAGGCTTCTATATACAAACCACCATGCATTCAATTTTGGAAGGCCCTGGCTGAAAACCCTTGTTTCAGTGAGGAGTAGCTGAGGGCCAGAGAGGACCCTGTGGCTTTGACTCATACCCTGGGGCCTTTCCACTGCTCTCTGCTGCTTCATGATTTCAAATGAGGTGAAGTTAAGGGGCCCCTGGCAGCCGAGCTAGGACTCCCTCTGAGGATCCTGACTCACTTCTGGCAGCTTAGCCACAGGGCAAGAGCATGGGTCTGCAGCTTTCTTGGGCAAGTTACTTCATCTTCAGTTTCCTCATCTGTAAAGTGGAATGATAATAGTACCATAAATTGGTGAGGATTAAAGAAATAATATATGGAAAGCATGGAGCTCAGTGTTTATTGGATAATGATAATATGTGTGTGTGCACACGGGTTTTTCATTTAAGTGCATGCTGTATTTTTCCTTGTCATCAGAGTAGTCTTTCGAAATATGGTTTTAGTGGTTGTACAAAGGTATAGCCTGGTGCATTTTGAACTTGGACAATAGAAGGAGGGGAAAGCAGCTGCCAGGCTGAGTGAGGAAGAGGAGAAAAGGCCAAATCCCTGATGTTTCTCTTTTGTTGTTGGAAGTTATGAGGAAATCGGGTTGTTACCATACTCACAGTTCAGGGAACAGAGGGCTGTTGATACTGAGAAGAGTTGACCTCAGGATCTATTACTGAGGTTATGTGTGTGTGTGTGTGTGTGTGTGTGTGCACACGTGCGCGTGCCTTCATGCTCCACACACTCTCCATATACATGTATAAATGTTTGGCTTAGGGAGGGGAATTAAGAATGTTTTTATCCTGGCAATGGATTTATTTTAAACGTGGGTTTCTCAAAATTCTTTTAAACTATAGAAACGGCAACACTGCAATTTGGTGTTGTCCCAGTTGTGTTCTCTCTCACACACACAAGCACAGGCCTTCGGGATTGTGGGGCTGTTAGAAGTGGATAGCCCTCTAGGCCTTTGTACTGTTTGATTACATGCCTCTCTGTTCTGGTTCATGCGCCCTTAGCATATATGTATATTTTTTATATGTTAGATGCATGTGCTGTGTCCATGTGTATTTCAGATACAAGCAAAGTTTAATATCTTAATTTTTAAGCAGAAGTACAAATGGAAGTTGTGATACTTTCTGCTTGCAGTCCAGGGTCTCATTTAGTGTGCTCCTGGGATGTGAGCATCTCTCTTTGGGGCCTAGACTCCAGCTGTTAGAGATGTCAGTGCTTTGGGGGTCAGAGTGTCAGAGGAGCGAATGCTATCTGCCTCTTCCCTAGACCAGCCCTGGGGGAGGAGTCCTTCCTCCCTCCAAGCTGTCTCTAGCCTCTGCCTGCAGCCCACCTCCTCCCTGGCTCTCCTGTGTAGGGAGGTTCTGGTGGGTGTGGCTGAGGAGTGATTGATCCCTGGGCTTTTGCCCAACATCTGTCTGCTAGGAGATGATATGACTTCACCCTGTGGAAGTTATACCAGGGGCATTCAAGAAACTTCCTTAATAATTGGCTTGTTTAGCGGTTTGAGGAAAAAGGAAAAAATCAGATAGGAAAATCATTCAGTGACAGTTTCTAGGCAGGCTTTTAGAACTGAGATTCATGAGCTCATTTCTTTATAAACCTTTGAACGTCCATTATGTGGTTATCAGTACTCAGCGAAGGTAGTAAAAGTCAGTACTGTTTTGGAATATGAGAACTTTCACCCTTTGATATTTTACCGAAATGTTTGTTAATTGTTTAGCAAAAATCTGATGGAAACGTATACATCTGAAACGTACAAGATATACTGGGTTGGATTAAAGAAAAACTGGGATATCAAAAATAATTTTAGTTCCTTTTGTGAAGCTTACTTGGTGTCCTATGACTAGTCTCTTAGAAACGGAAAGGGCTGTGTGCTCTTGGTAATTGGGAAGCCAGAGAGCCAGTTAAGGATACGATGTTGGGCTCCTTGTGACAGTTTCTAGGCAGGCTTTTAGAACTGAGATTCATGAGCTCATTTCTTTATAAACCTTTGAACGTCCATTATGTGGTTATCAGTACTCAGCGAAGGTAGTAAAAGTCAGTACTGTTTTGGAATATGAGAACTTTCACCCTTTGATATTTTACCGAAATGTTTGTTAATTGTTTAGCAAAAATCTGATGGAAACGTATACATCTGAAACGTACAAGATATACTGGGTTGGATTAAAGAAAAACTGGGATATCAAAAATAATTTTAGTTCCTTTTGTGAAGCTTACTTGGTGTCCTATGACTAGTCTCTTAGAAACGGAAAGGGCTGTGTGCTCTTGGTAATTGGGAAGCCAGAGAGCCAGTTAAGGATAGATGTTGGGCTCCTGTGTGCTCCTCTTACACTCTGTGGATAGGTTTCTGCTGCTGAGACTTGAGCTCAGCCCTTCAGTCAGGCCGATCATCTGGCAGGGCCTTTCCTCTGCAGTGATGCCCTCCAGGTGAGGCGAGAGCCCTGCGCGTGCGTTTGCCTTACCTGGGTGGGACGTAAGGGAGACTCTGAGCTCCCGCCTGCACCATCTCACCACTCACGCTCTCATCACCATTAGTGGGGGCATCACAGAAGGCCGATGAGATGATCTTCAGGATGACATCATGCACCTGTGTTGCAATGATTCCCAGGACGCCTTTTACCAGGGGTCTAGGGAGAATCCTGCTTCTTTCTTCCGTCTCACCCTCCCCTTATATACCATCTTACTTTATGCTTTCCTTTTATAGCATCTAACTCTTCTAGCCTTCCAGGATGAAGAGAAGTTCAGATTTTCCAAGTGCTGTCAATCCTCTTTAAAGAAGGTGCTTCATAAAGACCCTGTTCTCATGCTGTTGGTGAATTGCACCCTTCTGGGTAGGATAGCGAGCTCAGGCTCCCTGGGAATTCTCATCAGTTCTTCCCTCTGTAGGTCTGAAGGACACACCAACTCAGGAAGACTGGCTGGTGAGTGTACTTCCTGAAGGATCCAGGGTTGGTGTAGACCCACTGATCATTCCGACAGGTGAGTAAGCTGAGGCCCTGCCAGCCTGGGTGAGGCCTGGGGTTCTAGCTGCCTCCCCACCCTCCTCGTTTGCTTGTGGGTGGTGGGGCCTCAGCATGACATGAGGTCACAGCGGAGGTCAGGGTGAGGAGAAGAGTTAGTAGAGGGCCGCAGGATTGCCTATCAGAAGGTGCCAGGCTCTCAGAGCCCTGCTGCCTGTAGAGAGTGTTCAGTTCACAGCTAGATCACCGGTGTTTCTACTCAGATTACTGGAAGAAGATGGCCAAGGTTCTGAGAAGTGCTGGCCACCACCTCATTCCCGTCAAGGACAACCTTGTGGACAAGATCTGGACAGACCGCCCCGACGTCCCTGCAAACCGCTCATCACACTGGGCCTGGATTACACAGGTCAGAACCATGGCTGCGCCTAGCAGGCCCTGGCCATCCTCCCCTCCACTTGAAAGGAAGTCCTCTGGAGCCAGGTCATTGAGCTGATGGGAGGATTTGGCCCCGCTCTGGCACGTGGCGCGTTGGGTGCAGCAGGAGTTCAGTTTGTTTCCACTGTTGGCACCTGCTTGGGCATAGTTTACTCCCGCAGAGCTCCTCTGGGCAGACCCATGGGTGCTGCTGAGATGGCTTTTTTTTTTTTTTTTTACCACTCAGTTGCTCACTGCCCCTCTCACGCATCTGATATTGGACACAGAGCCTCGAGGTTTCTAGATTCCATGTCCTTTTCTTCTGCCAGCTCTTGTAGGTTTACCTTCCCAGGCCCCCTGCCTTCTCTCTGTCCTCAGCCCTAGAGGCCCTGGGGAGTGGGTGGGTTTCTTTGGCTTGCGTGATAGTGGTGAGTGAGGAGCAAGTTCTGTGAACAGTCTGTGGGGGATGAAAGTGTGGATTTATGAAAGAGTGAGGAGTGCAGAGGGAAAGGCCTGGAGGTGGGGCAGAGGGGAGTGAATCTTGCTGTAGAAACAGCAGAGGAGAGGTGCAGCGGGGATGTCTGGAATGCAGGCACATTGCCCAGAGGGGTCCTGGGAAGAAAGCATTACAATGCAGATGCTCAGCCAAGTTTTAAGTAGAATTCCCGAGCTGATCTTCACAGCAGCGTTTGGTTGTGGGGACGCCCCCAGCTTGCTTCCTTGTGACACTCACCAGAGGGTATTGCAGACTGGGGAAGGGGATGGGTCCAGTGAGGGGCCCTGGGTCAGCTAAACATTGTCCATCAGCATGCTTTGGATTCTCTTGAGCTGAAGGAGAGGCTCTGACCTGTTCTTTACAGAGCAGGGAGAGCAGGTTTGGCTGGTGAGATTTCGGGTCAGCAGACACGTGAGTGCCTACCATGTGCAGGGCACTGCCAGGGGCTGCGTGCATGAGACAGATGCCTGCCCTGTCATAGGTGGCTGTACCATGAGGTCCAAGTGCTGTCTCATGTCAGGCGGTGGTGGTGGTTGTGGGGTGAGCTTCTCTGGGGCCCACAGGAGTAGCAGGGAGTCGCCGGCTGTGTCTGACAGTGCATGTGTGGTTTGGAAGTGGTAGTCACACTGAGACAGGCTGTGGAGAATTCCTAGATCTTAGCACTGAAAGGCAGGTCTTGAGGCTCTAGAAATGTAAGATGGAGGGTGATATTTGCCTGAGCTCTAAAGATTCGGTGAGTTCTCTCTGCTAGTTAGTGTCTTCTCAAAGCTCTCTCTGCTTCCTCTATGGCAGCAGTCTTTATACAGAAGTGTAACTAATTGCTGGTTTAATTGTCTGTCTTCCCTTCCAGATTGTAAGCCCCATGAGGGAAGGGACTGTGTGTAGCTCAGAACTGTAACTGCCGTGACCAGCAAAGCATCTGCAGATATTGATGCCTGGGCAGGAGAGAGGTTTCATAGACATTTGTTGGATGAACAAATGGATTAATTGTGTTGTGAGGCAGTCCGGGCTCTGGACAGTCAGCTAGCTTAGACGGAGTCACTTTTCTTGTATGGGATTGGTGTCCAGGCATTCTGTCCACTCAGATAACATGCTCCCTGGGATGTGGTGCTGGTGAATGTTTGGAATGGGTTCTTTCACTTGGCTCTCAACAGTCCCCGGGACCAGACCAGAGGCTAGAATGGCAAGTATGTTTGTTTCTTGCAGGCATCTCCTGGAAGGACAAGGTTGCAGACCTTCGGTTGAAAATGGCTGAGAGGAACGTCGTGTGGTTTGTGGTCACTGCCCTGGATGAGATTGCGTGTGAGTGCTCTGGTTTCACTGTTGGGGCGTGTTACCCAGTCTCTCAGTTGGTTCTCTGAGAGTCTGTGTGTTCACAGAATTCGGTTTTCTCCGTGGTCAGAGAATAAGCAAAAGACCATCACCAGTGGGTATATGGCATGCCAAGTGGGATGGAGAAGGGATTATTTTGGATGGAGAATTACAGGGCATTGGGGAGAGATTGTGCTTGGTCTGGAGCAGTATTACAGCCAGGCACTGATGCTAAATCTGTGGTGGTGTCCCCCTCTGGTGTCCCCCCAGTCTACACAGTACTGTGACACCTCCGGGGAGGGGCACTTTCTCCAAACTTTTTGTGTCTGTCAACATTCATTTGTCTCTATAGATATGGAAGTGAGCTCATAGGAGATTTTTTTTTCTTTATACTTCTGTATTTCCCAGATTCTTCACAATGAGGCTGTTCTAGAAATATTTCTACTTCAGAAAACTCAGGAGCTGAAAGTTTTGGTACAATAGCAGTTTTTTAATCTTTAGATCTTAAACTGTCCTCATGGAATTGTTCAATGCCTTCTGGAACCTGAATGAATAAGGTTGAACTTTCTTTTTCTATTTTCTGACTGGATTTGACCCAAGGTACCTGAGAAGAGGCACTGCTTTATCTTTTTATTTTCTCACTAGAGAAAGATGGCTTACTGCACAATCTCTAATGCCTAGCCCCCAAACTTAGTCACGTGTATCAGTGATTTATATCCTTGATTAACTTAATAACATCAACATCAGAGAAAATAACATATGAAGCTAATCTCTCCCCTTGATTATTTAAATATCCCCTGTTTTCATTGTGGAAAATCTGGGAAGTGCAGAGCAAGTAGGAAAAAAAAAAGTCACCTATAATCTTGCACAAGATCAGTTAACATTTCTGTGCATATATGATTTTGTAACTTGATTTTTTTTCCACTGTATTTACTCTAAGCAGATATAAACATAATTTTAAGTGAATATTGAATATCCCATCGTATGGTTATAGTGCAATTTGCTTAACCATTCCTCTCAGGATGACCTTTGAGTTATCTCCACATTTTCTCATGATTGTATTACAGGAATGCCATCAAAATCTTGGTGCATCACAATCTGTGTCTTAGTTTCTTGATGATTTTCTTTCAGCTTTTGGTTGACTTTGGAGGTGGTGTTATGGGCTGGAGGGTGTGTGCACGGTAGGGCCTTTGACCTTATGCCATGTACTCCCAGAGAGGTTGCACAGCATGTGTGAATACACCCCTCTTGCTACACTCTCACCGACCCCGGGTACTATCATTTAAAAAGAATGCTAGCTGGGTTTGATGGGTAAAACATGTTGGCCTCCATGATGTACTTGAAGAAGCCATGGTTTTAAAATAGAGGCAGTACGTTTGATACCAGGGTCTTTTTTGCACTCTGATTCTCAGAAGAGCAAGTGTTAGGCTGCCGGAGGCCCTGGGATGAGAGCTATGCTCAGCACCGGCCCCTCTAGTTTCTCCAGCTCGCAGTGACCTCGCCAGGGCCCTGACACTGGCCGTGCAGGTCCTCCACCCAGCCGTGGCTCCGGGTGGGCCGCCGGCTCGGGTTTCATTCATGGGCCCAGAGCCCCACTGACTCACTGCTTTTGTTCCTCTGCTGGGAAGCTCCGCCTCCCCGGGGCTCCTGACCCTTACACAGAGGGCCTCATCTGGCCTCCCTGGTGGGTGGGTCGCCGTTTTTCTACCCTGTCTCTTGCCTCAGAAGGCAGCGAGTGCTTGGCTCCCGCCCCTGTACTTGGGAGTGCCAGAGGTTTTTCTGCGGCAAGGCCAGGCCTGGCGGGTCACTGCCGGGTGGACCATTTCAACTCTTTGTCTGGAGGGCAGTTCTCGGGTGTTCTAATAACTCTTTCCATTCCCTTCCCGGGATGGTGATGTGGCAGCGAAAGACACAGTTCTGGTGCCCTCATTTGGTGGATATGCGCAACTGCAGCTCAGAGGCGAGACAGGAAAGGGAGGCTCCCGGCCTCTGAGAGGTCTAGCCGGCCCTTCCCGGCCAGTGGAAGCGCTCTCTGCATCCTCCCAGCTGCCTCTTAACTCGCAGTCGGGCGGGTGACAGGAATTTTTTTCCCCCCCGCAGGGCTATTCAATCTCCGAGGATCAGACGTAGAGCACAATCCTGTATTTTTCTCCTATGCAATCTTAGGACTAGAGACGATCATGTGAGTGTTGCCCCGCACCTGAAAGTCTTCCCCACAGCTCCTTGGAGCCCAGGCCACCATCCTGGCCCAGGCCCACTGGTCTCGGCCTGATGTGCGCCAGGGTCCTGCTTTTCTCCTGCCCTTTCCTGCCTCCCTTTCCCTTCTGCCTTCCTTAACAATAGTTATTAATTTATATCCTGCCTCTCTTATAATCCTGAAAATTATTGGTAGTACTAGAAGATAAAAAAAAAAGTGTTGACATCAGAACAAAACTGGAGAGAGTAAGCTTAGTTCACAGAATTCCTGCTGTAAAGACTTGTTCAGGCTGCACATTGGACTCCTTGCAGCCAAGGCAGAGAGGGTTATGGGCTTTGTTATACACAGTCCTGGGTCCACAATGCAAATAGACTTCATCATTCAGAAAGTCAGAAGTGATGCAGGAAAAACCCTTGCGTCATGCCTTGTTGAATTATTTTGTAAACTGCTGCTTGCGGCCTTCCTGCCATTGCTCTTCTTGTTTGAGTGGCTTTCTGCATTCAGACATGTTTACTGAGTGCCTATTATGCGCTAGAGTCTCCACTAGGTGTTGGGGACAATGAGGCAGACAGGATCCTGGGTTAGAGTTGGGGATTCCGATGCATAGTTGGCACTCACTTGTCAGTGAGGCAGGTATGGATGCTATTGGAGGGGCCTGACCTGATCAGAGGAGACAGTAATATTGAGACAGAGATTCAGGGTACTTGGGAGTTAGGGAATGAAGTAGGGAATGAAGAGGAAGAGAAACAGGTGATCTAAGCTGGGGAGCAGCATGCTCAGAGACTTTGGGCAGGAGAGAGTGCAGTGCAGGTGAAGGACCCAGAGTGGTCCAGTGTGGTTGAAACCTGGAGTGGGAGACCGGCAGGTAGTCAGGGCCACATAAGCAAGGCCTGTGAGTCAGGTTCAGGAGCTTGGGCCCTTGTCCTGAGGATGCTGTGAGTTTCCACAGGGAACCACATGGTCAGGCTTGCAAATCATAGAGAGTTTATGATTGGAGTGAAATTATGGGGTGGATTATGATTATTGAAAAATAGGGTGGATAGGGAAGACTCGGAAAGGCGATGGCATCCCACTCCAGTACTCTTGCCTGGAAAATCCCATGGACGGAAAAGCCTGGTAGGCTACAGTCCATGGGGTCACAAAGAGTCGGACACGACTGAGCGACTTCACTTTCACTTTTCACTTTCATGCATTGGAGAAGGAAATGGCAACCCACTCCAGTGTTCTTGCCTGGAGAATCCCAGGGACGGAAAAGCCTGGTGGGCTGCCGTCTATGGGGTCGCACAGAGTCGGACACGACTGAAGTGACTTAGCGGCAGCAGCAGCAGCAGCAGGGAAAACTAGTGGCAGGGAGACCAGTTAGGAGGCCATGGCACTAATCCATGAGAGATGGTAGTGGTTAACCCTAACCCTAACCTGGGCAGCAAGTGGGCAAGGCTACAGTGAAAGCGGGAGAGGTTTGAGGGGTGCTTAGGCCATAAGTTCAAAGACCTCCATGAAGGAGGGAGAGAGGGGCATCAAGGAGGACAGTGCCCAGGTCCTGGCTTGGGGGACAGGGTGGAAGGTAGCATGCATGGGGCAGGGAGCACAGGTTTGGGAAGGGCGTGGAGGGAAGAGAAGCTGCTCATCTGGGATGCTGGAAGGTAGAGCCTGTCTCTTGTGTGTGGGTCTATGTTCTTGTCCTCTGATTCCTGCGCCCGCCTTTCCTTTCACCTCTCCTCTGGGCCCTCTGCAGGCTCTTCATTGACGGTGACCGCATAGATGCCCCCATTGTGAAGGAACACCTGCTGCTTGACTTGGGCCTGGAAGCAGAGTACAGAATCCAGGTGTTTCCATACAAGTCCATCCTGAGCGAGCTCAAGATCCTGTGTGCCAGCCTTTCCCCAAGGGAGAAGGTGTGGGTCAGTGACAAGGCCAGCTATGCTGTGAGCGAGGCCATCCCCAAGGTTGGTAGCCCTAGAGCTGATCAAAACCTGCCACTCTGGCTCCCAGGCCCTTCCCAGTCCTGGCATCAGGCGGCTTCTCTTTGAAGCAGAGAGAGGTTGGTTGTTCAGGCAGGTTCTCAGGACTGGGTGTCTATCAGAGGTGTTGTCCCCACAATGAGCCCTTTGGGCTCTTCGAACCCAGTGAGTCCCGTGTTTTCCAAGATGTGGCATGAGAGATGATTTTAGGTGGTGCACATTCATACTTAGGTTTATTTAAATGTATCTATTTTTAAAGCATTTTAACAGATTTAAAGAATGAACCAGTGGTTACCAATGGGGAGAGGGAAAGGAGGTAGGGCAAGAGTGGGGTACCAGATTCAGAGGTACAGACTGCTATGTATAAAAAAAAAAAGCTACAAGGATATATTATATAGCACAGGGAATTTAGCCAATATTTTATAATAACTTTAAATGGAGTTTAACCTTTAAAAATTGTGAATCGCTCTTTTATACATCTAAGACATATCATACATTGTATAGGAGAAGGCAGTGGCACCCCACTCCAGTACTCCTGCCTGGAAAATCCCGTGGATGGAGGAGCCTGGTAGGCTGCAGTCCATGGGGTCACTAAAAGTTGGACACGACTGAGCGACTTCACTTTCACGGATTGGAGAAGGAAATGGCAACCCACTCCAGTGTTCTTGCCTGGAGAATCCCAGGGAGAGGGGAGCCTGGTGGCTGCTATCTGTGGGGTCGCACAGAGTCGGACGTGACTGACACGACTTAGCAGCAGCAACAGCAGCATACTTCAATTAAAAAAAGCATTTTAGTGTGTAGTTGAAAAAAATATAATTAGCATATAAGACCATGTATTATGAAACTTATTTCTTAAGAGAGAGTTGGTTTCAATAGAACTGTTGATTCAAAGATCGTCTAAAGAGTCTTAAGTAAATAAGGGTCCAGCGAGTAGGCAACCCGGGTAAGCCCTGTGCAGATGGTGTGAAAGTGTCTGAAGTTTGGGAAACACTACTCTCTATCTCCCTCCCCCACCATATTTTATAGTTAAGGAGACCTGAGGCCCAGGGAGGGTTAGAGAGTTGGGGATTTATCAGAGGTCAAATGATAGTGATAGTGATGCCCTTGACCGAACCCTTGCTGGATGGTGCTAAGCAGCGACATGTACCTTTCATTTTCACTGAGTCCTGGGGCAGGAGTCCATGCCGCCTTAGTTGAGACTTTTTGATTGCTCTACTCTGGGCCTCTGGCTGCTGAGTGGCCTTTGGCAAAGCCAGCAATATCCTGTCTCCTCCACTAAGCAGGGGCATCCTGGGAGGAGTCCAGGCCTGGCCTTCTAGCCCGGTTTTCCCATCGCACCCCTGTCACCATCACACTGTGTGATGGAGTTACTCAGAGCTTTGCTTCCGCTGGGGTCATGCCTGCCTTTGTTTCATGAGGGGCAGGTACGCAAGAGAGAGAGAGAGAACAAGCAGTGTGGAGAGAGGGAGAGCCCTTTAAGAAGCTCCATGCAAGCGCAAGGTGGATACAAAAGTACTCCCTGCTCCCTGTAACACAGGGCTGGATTCTGACTTGTTCTCAGTTGGGGAGGCTCTTCCCCAGCCCTTTAAGACCTGACTGTTAATGGTAGCTGACCCCTGAGCATGAGGTGGGAAGGAACAGGAGCTGCCTCCCCCCTCACTGGTCACATGCATCCCCAGACAGTGGGAAAAGGCCTCCTTTGTGCAGCCGGAAAGGGGTTATTTTGGTCAAGCTTTGATCTGTTAGTGAACCCTGACCATGAGCATGGAGGTTTGAAAAGCAGCATCTTGCTGCTGGCTGGCAGCCAGCTGTCTCAGAGAGCTAAGGGGGTGGGGGAGAGACGAGAAATAGCTTGTTTGGTTTACTTTATCTTTTTGGATGAGCTCAAGCCCCTTTCTCCAGCTCAGAGTCACCACCCAAAAAGGGCAGGTCTTTGGGCCACAGGGGACAGCAGGGAGGGCCTGAGTGGGAGCTCTCTGCGATTTGTCTAAAGTGAAGAGTCCTGGCTGGAGGGGTGATCTTGGTCTGGGGTGAGTGATTCCCACACTACTGCCTCCCGCCCCAGGATCATCGCTGCTGTATGCCTTACACCCCCATCTGCATCGCCAAAGCTGTGAAGAATTCTGCTGAGTCAGAAGGCATGAGGCGCGCTCACGTGAGAAAGCAGCCTGTGCAGAAGAGGGGGTGTGGTGGTCAGAAGGCCCAACTCCCTTACCTGCTGTGTGGCTTTGACCCTGGTGCAGGTGGGAACGTGTCTGAGCCTTCCAGAGTTAATGAGAGAATGAAAATAAAATACTGGATGGCTCATGGGAATCGCCTGCATGGAAAGCCCTGACTGCTGGTGGTGTGTGGTCCTCTACATTAGGGCTGGGCCTTGGATCTGCCCATCTGATTTTCAGCCATAACTTAAAAATAATGTCTCTATTATTTGCACAGATTAAAGATGCCGTTGCCTTATGTGAACTCTTTAACTGGCTGGAAAAAGAGGTTGGTTCTTAGTCTTTGTTTAACACGTGGACATAGATTATTCAGAAATTATCTACATGTGATTCTAACTGTGACTCTGGTTGACCATGAGGTCCAAGATCTTGATCTAATTTTAGTACTCTCTTTTAAGAGTTCTTTGTGGAAATTTGTTGTGTGTGTTTTTGCAAACTGTAGAAAATGGTAACAAAGATAAAGAAAGAAATTCCTTAATAGAATGAATCCTTTCTGGGTTAAGGAATTGTCTTGTAATGAAGTGGACTTTCATTATAAGGAAAAATGACTTATAGGCAAGCTGATTATATTAAGAGAAAAAAGATCTTTGTGTATATTCTGAACTTTAAGCCATAAAACTTTTTATATTGATTCTTGGTCATTAGTTTCTTGCCTTTTCACTCCTTGTAGCTGATAGGGAGGTGATTTCTTTGTGTTCTTATTAAACGGTATCACATTCCCTTTAAATATTTTATGAGCAACTCTTTGAAAGTAGCTTACATTGGGAGAAGAAAATACTTTGATTCCCACAAGTTTTTCCCGTCTGGTGATTGTTCATCTGTGTGTGTCATTTTTTGTTTTTTTTTTTCAGCATAGGTCACTTTTATATGTCTCCCATTGTACCGCTATCATTTTGTATTCTGTTTTATTCGCTTAGTATCATAGTGTGAGCATTTCCCATTTTCTTTGAGATTTTAAATAAAGATCCAAATGGAGACTGTGTTTAGTGGCTGCTGCTGCTAAGTCGCTTCAGTCGTGTCTGACTCTGTGAGACCCCATAGGAGCCCACGAGGCTCCCCCATCCCTGGGATTCTCCAGGCAAGAACACTGGAGTGGGTTGCCATTTCCTTCTCCAATGCATGAAAGGGAAAAGTTAAAGGGAAGTCGTTCAGTCGTGTCCAACTATTTGCGACCCCATGGACTGCAGCCTACCAGGCTCCTCCATCCATGGGATTTTCCAGGCAAGAGTACTGGAGTGGGCTGCCATTCCTCCTATTTTCAAATGTTAAGAGTTTTTTTTTTTTTTGCAATTACCAAGCACCTTGTAATAATATCTTTGCATTTATCTTTATTTAGGATCTTTTTCTTAGAATATTGTAGGTGGGAATGCTTTTCAAGTTTTAAATTTAGGTGTATTAAATTTGGGGAAGTTTTAGAATATAATACTGAGGGAAATAGTTGACTGAAAAATTCAGGGGATAGAAGTCCTATTACTTTTAGATAACTTTGGTAAGAGCCTTTGGGAATTCCCTCCTTGTTGAAGATGAGACATAAGCTGTGTCCTGTAGGTTGGATAGTTGGAACATGGAGATTGAGGAAAAAGTAAGCTTTTAAAGTACTCCCTATAACAGAGGAGCCTAGCAGCCTACAGTCTGTGGGGTTGCAAAGAGTCAGACACGACCCAGCGATTAACACTTTTCATAGTATGTGGGAGACCCGTGAATTTATCACACCCCAGTGGTTTATAAGCAACTTCCTTGTAGGTGCCCAAAGGTGGTGTGACAGAGATCTCAGCTGCCAACAAAGCTGAAGAATTCCGCAGGTAAGGATCACTGTGGGGGGCCCTGTGCGTCTTGTGCTCCTGTCTTTGGCACATTCAGTGAAGCTGGGCGGGGCCCTGGTTCCTGGCACAGGAAGAACCTTTAGGCCGCTCTGCTCTGTGTGTGTCTTTCTGTTCCAGGCAGCAGGCTGACTTTGTGGACCTGAGCTTCCCAACCATTTCCAGACGGGACCCAATGGCGCCATCATTCACTACGCGTAAGGCATGCGGAGGAGCACGCTGCCTGGCTTTGCTGCTGCTTCTGCACAGGAGCCTGAGCAGGGGAGAGACATTGTTTTATCAAAGGCCCCTGCGCCCACCTCCATGTGTCTGTTGAGATTGTTCTTATGTGTGAAATAAGATCTTTGAGGTCTTCTTGTCTCTCAGTCCGAAGCCTCTGCCTTTTGGGAGCGACTCTTTGGCACCGATGTTGCCCATCGGCATTGTCCATGATGTAGTCAAACAGGTCATTCCTCTTTCCTTCTGAGACTGCAGTATCTGTCGTCATAATCCCTGAATCTTGATAGTTAGAAGTTTCAGTGTTTTTCTTTTCTGACGGCGGCAGCCTTCTTGATGCACTAGTCCAAACATCTTGTGAGCTCCATGACCTCCATACCAAACAAACTTGCCGCTAGGTTGTGGAGCACCCTGTTATGTTTAAGGAGAAAATCTGTACCCTCTCTTTCCTCCCCAGCCTATGGGATTTGTATCACATGAGCCCGTGAACCCCAGAGCCAAGCTTCCTTGCACTGTGAGACCAGGAGGGCAATGATGAGTTTGGGAGAGCTAGACCCACCTGTGGAGGTGGTGGGGAGCGGAACTCGGCTTCTTGCCTGGGCTCCAGCTTCAGCTGTGCCTGGCTCACGTGGTTTTGCCTCGTGTGGGGTATCTTGAGTTCTTTGCTTCCCATCTGTGACGTGCATCAGGATGGAGCACTCTGGCTGTCTCACTATGCTGAACTTGGGCACAAGTCCCCCCTCCACCCTTTTTACTAATCGCTTTTAGAGTGTTTAGTCTTGGGACAAATTTTGAAGCTGCTGTGTGGGAGACAGTCACAGGTGTGGCTTTCACAGTTCTCTCATATTAATGCTTCTGTTCCAACATTAAACTATCAGAAGGACTTGAGTTGTCTTATATTTAGCACAGGTGATGAGTTTTCCTGGCTGGATACGACCCTAGAACTTAAAAGAAAAAATTTCAGTCCAAGTGGGAGAATCTCACTTTCCCTTTGTGTTTCTTCATTGTGGCTGTTGGAAGCCTGTTGAGAAGCCGGGTGCTGGGCCCATATCTGGTGGTCTTTTCTAGTTATTGGGATTGAGCGCCTACTGGCCTCCTTACTGCCTGCGAATGAAGGAGAACCTCTGTGAGACCCTCTCTGCACTGCAGGGCGGAGGCTTGGAATGCTCATGTCCCGTCTAGCTTTTCCCAGTGCAGTGTATTGTCTGGAAGGAGATATGGAGGAATCAAACTACTTTAAAAAATACCTCACATCCATTTGAAAATAGTGCTCTAGTATCAGAGCATCATGATCTACTCCTTTCCCCAGCAAAAGTCCCTTTAGTTTTTCTTCCAAAGTGAGACACTCACCTTCTGCCCCTCTGGTGGTCTAGGAAGCAAGTGGGGAGGCTCCCGGTGGGGTTAGGACTGAGGGAGAGAAGTGGAGGCTTGAGGCAGGGGACTGAACCATCCTCTGCTCCCCCCCACACCCCAAATAAAGACAAATGACTCCAGACTGCTCTCTTCTCAAGCTTGGGCCTCTTGCTTCTATTGCTGATTATTTTTGTAGTTTTTACCGTTATCTCATGAACACTTATTTTGTTCTAGTCACAAATGGAGGTAGATATAAAGAAATATGTTATTCTTCCTTCTCTTGAGCTCCTTATCTAGATGGGGAGATAGGTTGACTAGTCTTGAGTAGAAGGTTAATATTACTTTCAATAATTAACCTATTGGGTAACTTGGGTTTGATATAATTTCAGGCTTACATAAGTTGTTAGACTAGTACAAAGAACTCTTGTATTCCCTCCTCTTGGCTTCAGGAAGCGTTTACATTTGTGGAATAATTAATTTGTAATTAATTTTCTTAGGCCGGTCCCTGAGACGAATAGGACCTTGTCTCTGGATGAGGTGTACCTCATTGACTCGGGTGCTCAATACAAGTAAGTGAATCGTGGCTACTGGAGAGCCTGACCCTGCTAAGTCAGGGCAGTTGAGTAGGTGGACAGGCCAGCTGCAGCTGAGATCTCTCAGCGGGTCATCTCATTCTGCGCCGGCCACTGATGGAATTGTTCCCATGTCTTGTCCTTTTCCTCACCTCTTGTTGAAATAGCCCAGTTGTGATTCTGTTCCCACAAAAGACTGTTTGTTAGGAATGTTTAGTCCTTGGCTGGAAGCTGTTAAATACTAAATAAATAACTGAAAGTAGGCTTTCAGAACCATTGGGAAGTCTTCTGTTCCAGCCCATAAACCACCTGCCAGCTCCCCAGCTTGCAGTGACCTCAGGGCCTTGGGGAATGAGGGCTTAATTTTGAAAGGATGAATGAGAAATGAGGGTCATCCCTGAGTTTCTGAATTTCTTTCTTCATGCCTTGCTGCTTTCACAGTCATCATCTAGACTAGTTTCTCAGAGAACCCACGATTTGATTGGGTCTTGAGGTGGAACCCACGAGGAGGAGCTGGAATAGGTGTTGTCTGCATCGAGAGAGCATGAGCCAGGCCTTTTAATACTCCATTTTCCACTGCAGCTGGGACTTTGCCTGGTGGAGAACCTTGTTATTAAATGAGCTCAGCCAAGTATGTGAAGCCACAATCTAGCCTGGGAAGTATGAGTTGGTGTTAATAACAGCCTAGAGCTAAGAGTATTGAGATTACTTGGGTAATGGTGTAACTTTGGGTCACTTCTACATTTTAGCAGCATTCTAGAAGTTATCCTTTTTCTGTTGGGGGTAGATTGGGGTGTTTTAAAAGATGCATTTGGGTATTTTTAGGTTCTAGTAAACTGCTTGCCATCCTGACAGGAGGAATTAGAGTTTGACCTTCTTTTGCCAGAAGGTCCATTTCCCTTTCATTCATAACCCCAGGAATAGTGTTTTCCATGAAACAGTCCTCACATTGTAGACTACGAGTGTGTGTGTGTCAAGGCCTGACTGAGTTCACTCCACTGCACTGGGCCATCCTTGCTTTCACACTGTGTTTCATTTTTTTTTTTAATAATAACTTTTTCAAAATATAATTCAACTTATTAAAGTGTACATTGATGATTTTTAGTTTGTTCATAGAGTTGTGCAACCATTATCACCATCAATTTTAGAGTATTTTCATCACTCCCCAAAAAAGAAACACTATTCCCACTGGCAGTCACTTTCCATCTTCCCCTAGCCAGGGAACCACTAATGTACTTTAGTCTGTATGCACTTGCCTGTTCTGGACATTTCATATAAATGGAATTATATAATATTAATGTATGGCGTTGGGCTTCCCTGGTGGCTCAGAGGTTAAAGTGTCTGCCTCCAATGCAGGAGACCTGGGTTCGTTCCCTGGGTCGGGAAGATCCCCTGAAGAAGGAAATGGCAACCCACTCCAGTACTCTTGCCTGGAGAATCCCATGGACGGTGGAGCCTGGTAGGCTACAGTCCACGGGGTTGCAAAGAGTCAGACATGACTGAGTGACTTCACCAATGTATGGCGTCAGGGTCTGACTTCTGTCCCTTAGCATAATGCCATCAAAGCTCATCCATGCTGTAGCACGGATCAGTACCTCATTCGTTTTCATCGCCGAATGCTGTTTCATCGCATGTATATACTGCGTTTTGTTTACTCATCAGTGGTTGAATGTTTAGGTTGTTTCCATGTTTGGGATATGAAGAGCACTGCTGCTGCGAACACGAGTGTACATGTGTTTGTGTGGACATTCTCATTCTCGGGGGTTTACTTGGGGAGTAGAAGTGCCGGGTCATAAGGTCACTCCGTGTTTAAGGGACCTTTTATGAACCAGCAGACTGTTTTATGAACCAGCAGACTGTTTTCTCAAGTGGCTGTTCTATTTCTCACGCCCGCCAGTCAGCGCACGAGGGTTCAGTTTCCTCCACATCCTCACCTGCCTCGTATTTGAGGAAGAGCTTCTTTGGAGTGAACACTATAACTTGTCCTTTCTTTTGGGCAGGGATGGAACCACAGACGTCACTCGCACCATGCATTTTGGAACTCCCACGGCTTATGAGAAGGTAAGAGAACACTCGAGAGGCCCTCTGCTTTCTCTGACCGTTCCCTCTCATAAAAGGGATTTTATAAATAAGTAAAATTACACGTGGGACAGTAAAATAGCTCATTACTGTGGTTAGTTAGTTAGTTAAATCACTCAGTCGTGTCTGACTCTTTGTGACCCTGTGGACTGTAGCCCACCAGGCTCCTCTGTCCATGGGATTCTCCAGGCAAGAATACTGGAGTGGGCTGCCATTTCCTTCTCCAGGGGATCTTCCCGACCCAGGGATCAAACCCAGGTCTCCGGCATTGCAGGCAGACATTTTAACCTCTGAGCCACCAGGGGAGCCTGGAGTCAGGCTTATCTGCTTTATGACATCCATTTAATTGATTATTGGAGAGATTTTAAGAGCATTCTGTCTGCTAAGGTCAGGCTCAGATTCAAGTTTAAACAGCTTTGACCTTCTTTGGGGAAGGGAGCAGGGTAGTGAATTTTTTTTTTTTTTTTTATGAACAGTGTCTAGATTTGATTCTGAAAGCTATCCCCCTTCTTTTTTCAGTTTCAGTGTTCCTATTTATAGGCTCAGCTCTCTAGGAACCCTCTGAAATGACAGGCGTTGCTTGGTGTCTGGGCTTTCTGGCATACAGCTATAAGGTAGAGAGATGTGTGCTAGCAGTCTAGACACTGGGCTTCAGATCTCTGCTGTTCACAGGCTCCATGACCTTGATCCTAGACACTTAAACCATTGTAAAAATGGGGGTAGAGTACTCACCTCCAAGGCTGGCTGGGAAGGTTCTGTGAGCCCAGCTGGTTCCTGGATCATAGCCACTGCTTGGCAAATACTGGTTGAATCTCTGAGTCTCTCTCTTTCCCCTGGGAGCTCCTTCAGGAAGCTTGTCAAGGGAGGAGGGCTTTGTGGGATGCTGCAGGGCAGATTTCCTAGTGCTGGTCCCTCCGTGTCCTTCGTTAGTTGGCACCAGCACCTTGGACGAATTTGACCTTGGGTCCAGATACCTTTAGTTTGGGGCTTCCTTGGTGGCTTAGACGGTAAAGATCTGCCTGCAGTGCAGGAGACCTAGGTTTGATCCCTGGGTCGGAGCAGCCTTTGGAGAAGGGAATGGCTACCCACTCCAGCATTCTTGCTTGGAAAATTCCATGGACACAGGAGCCATGGAGTCGCAAAGAGTCAGACACGACTGAGTAACTAATTACCAGGGGTTCCTGTGCTGTGTTCAGTCTGGACCAGATTGAACAGTGTGCGGTTTAGTGCTGATTTTGCACCTTACTGGCAAGCCACTGCCCATCCAAACAGCACTCTTCTTGTCTGGGCGGTCAGGACTAAACGCTGAGTGTAGATGGTGGCGAGGTGCATGGAGGAGTAGCAAGACCACCTGGCTCCAAGGCCAGATGCTGCCACTTATGAGCTGCGTGACCTGGCATGTTAATTACTTCATTCCCCTGTAAGGTGAGGGTGGCAGGAGTGCCTCCATCCTGAAGTGTGGGGTTAGACACATAGTGCTTAGTATTGTGCCTGGCACTGAGGAGTAGCTTGATAGTGTTAGGTAGTGTCATCAGTACTTCTTACCATTTTTTCTCAGTCTTTCTGAGGCTCTAATGGCAGAGAGTTCATTTCAAAGGAAAGACTAGTGGGGTCATCTCTTGGACTGTTCTCTTTTACTACATTGAATTTCAAGATTTTCTAGAAAATTGGTCCCAAGGCCAAGTTTTTTTCCCACCATTTTTTCCCCTGTTCCCCTGATTTTCTCTGTGGTATTGCTATAAACAGTAGAAACAGTGGCTGACTATTTTTTTGGGCTCCAAAATCACTGCAGATGATGATTGCAGCCATGAAATTAAAAGACGCTTACTCCTTGGAAGAAAAGTTATGACCAACCTAGACAGCATATTAAAAAGCAGAGACATTACTTTGTCAACAAAGGTCCATCTAGTCAAGGCTATGGTTTTTTCAGTGGTTATGTATGGATGGGATAGTTGGACTGTGAAGAAAGCTGAGTGCTGAAGAATTGATGCTTTTGAACTGTGGTGTTGGAGAAGACTTCTTGAGAGTCCCTTGGACTGTAAGGAGATCCAACCAGTCCATCCTAAAGGAGATCAGTCTGGGAGTTCATTGGTAGGACTGATTTTGAAGCTGAAACTCCAATACTTCGGCCACCTGATGCAAAGAGCCGACTCATTTGAAAGGACCCTGGTGCTGGAAAAGATTGAGGGCAGGAGGAGAAGGGGATGACAGAGGATGAGATGGTTGGATGGCATCACTGACTCAATGGACATGGGTTTGGGTGGACTCGGGGAGTTGGTGATGGACAGGGAGGCCTGACGTGCTGTGGTTCATGGGGTCGCAAAGAGACACGACTGAGCGACTGAACTGAACTGATTGCTATAAAACCTTAAAAGGCAAGGTTTTCAGAACTACTTGAAAACTGCAGGATGAAAGCATCTATGCCCATCTTGAACATGCCCCCTGGGTTTTCTTTGGCAGGAATGTTTCACATACGTCCTCAAGGGCCACATAGCTGTGAGCGCAGCAGTTTTCCCGACTGGAACCAAAGGTAGGTGGTGCCTTGTGTCACATGGCAGGCTTTTTCTTGTTCAGGCATCAAGCATGTCTAAATTTGGGTGAAAACACATGTCCTCCCCTTGCCATAACAGCCCCCAGACTACTCCAGGCCCAGCCTGGGCAAGTGGGGGTGCTGCTGGACTGAGCGGAGAGGACCTCCAGGGAGCCAGACTTAGGATCGGGCCCAGGGCCAGCTGTACCTCCCTCCTGACCACTTGTGTTGGGTGAGCCTGAGGGGGTGGCTCTCAGGAGAGGGCAGGAAGGCATGAAGGCTGCTGGGGAAGCTGGTGCAGCCTTCTGTCTGCCCTGAGTGTTGGGCTAGTGCTCCTTTTAGGACTCATGTTGGGATTTATTTTACTGGGAGCCTGACTTGAGAGCTAGACCTTGTTGCCTGAGAATTGGTGGGTGGGCCATTGCATGGGAAGTTGATAAGACCTGGTCCTTGAATCTGCTTAGACTGCCCTGGACTCATCTCCCCGGGTTCTACTTTCCTCATGCTTGCAGTCTGGTTAGGATCTCATTTTGTAGTTCCCAAACTGTAGGGTTCCAGCACTGGGAAGGAACGTTCGTGCCATCTACCGCAGCCTTTACCTGCCACTGGCGACGTCCCTGACCAGCATCCTCCAGCTGTAGAGTGAGCTCCAACTGGTGGGGGAGCCGTCCTGCTCAGGAACTCTGGTTGTCAGAAAGTTCTTTGTGCTGGACTGAAACCTGAATCCTCCTGTAACTTTTACCCGCTGGTTTCTGTTTCATCTTCCAGAGCCACACCTAACATATCTAATCTCTGAAGTGCTTTGCAAGTTGGAAAGTGCTGTACAGATATCACCAAGTGGTCCTTTATGTGTCTTTCAGGCCACCTCCTTGACTCCTTTGCCCGCTCAGCATTATGGGATTCTGGCCTGGATTACCTGCATGGAACGGGGCATGGTGTTGGGTCTTTTCTGAATGTTCATGAGGGTCCATGTGGCATCAGTTATAAAACATTCTCTGATGAGCCCTTGGAGGCCGGCATGATTGTCACTGATGGTAGGTGTCCCTCACCTAGAGGCTGCACTTGGATCCTCTGCCTTTTTGAAAGCTCTGTGTTGTTTCTTTGTGTGTGTGTGTGTGTGTGTGTGTGTTGTTTCTTATATTTTAATTATTATAAAGTAAACTGGAAAAATTTTGCCCCTTCTGTCACCTCGTGGTTGAGATGGTAAAGAATCTGCCTGCAGTGCAGGAGGCCTGGGTTCTATCCCTGGGTCGGGAAGATGCCCCGGAGAAGGGAATAGCAACCCTCTCCAGGATTCTTGCTTGGAGAATTCCATGAACAGAGGAGCCTGGTGGGCTACAGTCCATGGGGTCACAAAGAGTCAGACCCAACTGAGCGACTAACACGTTGACTTCTCGTCACTTTGAATTAGACAACAACCACATTTTTTGATTATAAAAGTAATAAATATTCATCGTAGAAAATGTGAGACTGTGGAATGATATAAAGAAGAAAATGAAAATCATTTGTAATCCAGCCACCCAGGGGAAACATGACTTAACATTTGGATATGTTAACTTCTTGTTTCTTTATATATGTGCATACCTTTATTGTATCATTGAAATTGCGCTGGACATATGGCCTGTATTCTGCTTTCTTGCCTAATATGTCCCTATGTTGTTACCAAATCTTGGTGAACGTATTTTAACACCTGCATCATTGTGTCTTACGGCTCTGCCCCATACTTCGCTTGGCGGATTTTCTGTTATTTTATTCCCTACCCTGCAGCCAGTTCTCAGGAATTCGAAGCCTTTCTGTCTCTGGACCTCTAGATAAAAGTGCCTCATGGGAAGAGGTGTGTCTGGGCTCTTGCAGTGGATTGAGTGGCCCTTACTCTGTTTCTCCTTCGAAGTGTGGTCATCCCAGCAGTGAGAGCTGCTCTGTGCGTGTCTTCATCACAGGCTGCTCCTCATTCAGGGGTTTGGTTTGTTTTAGAGCCAGGCTATTATGAAGACGGGGCTTTTGGAATTCGCATTGAGAATGTTGTCCTGGTGGTGCCTGTTAAGACCAAGGTGAGTAATAATGTATTTATTTTGTTTTAAAAATTCCCTTATTCCTTCATGGGGGAAGATGAGGGCTTTTGTCCTTCAAACCAAGAGCATGCCATTCTGGGGCCAAAATGAAGTCTCCTTCCCTTGGTATTGGAGTCTTTTCCTGGAATTCGTTCTCTTCTGCCAAGCCTGAAAGAAAATCCTGAGTGAACGGGGACCCTGAGCGGGACCTCAGGGAGCCTCAGGCAGGCCCCTGCTTCATGTAACGTGGGGCTCTGAGTTTACTGGAGACAGGGTCTCATCATGAAACCTTCACTGTGTGTGTGTGGGCATGGAGGGGGGTGGGTGGGGAATGCTTGTTTAAAAACTCCCTCCAGATGTTGAAACCGAATCTCCACGGCTGGGACCTGGGAACTGTTTTCAACAAATGCCCCAGATGATTGTTATCAGGTAAAACTGAGGAAGCCTGAGCTGGCCGCTGGGTCAGGTACCACAGATGGGCGAGAAGACAGATGTGGCGCCCTCTCCCCATCACATTACCAAGAGGAGGCAGGTTTTAGGCGCTGGGCTTTACCTCTAAGACTGTTTGCTCCTCCTCCACAGTTGGAGGGAAGTGACTTCCTAGGCCTGCAGGGCGGCTGGCCCCCGGGATCTACTCTCTGCTTGCACACTGACGTCACTGGAACAGCCTTGCCTCTCCCCATCCCACAGGCCCTGCCAGGAAGAGAGACCCAGCATGGCCCGTGTGCCCTGCCGTTCCATGCCTCGTGCACTGGACAGACCTCTTAACGTCACCCGAGGGGCCTGGCTGGGGCAAGGCAGGCCACATACTTAATGTTAAAAAAAAAAAAAAAAGATCTGCTGGGGGTTTACAGCTTAGCAGAGGCTTGAGAAGCAAACCAGAGATGCACCTGCTTCTAGATGCCCCGGCCCCTGCCATACCTTCTCCCCATCAGAGCAGACAGGAGCCTGGTGCACCTGCTGACCAGGTCCTCAGCACTCTGGCCTTTCCTGAAGGCGCAGGCTGTGGTCTGCACAGCGGAGCAGCTCTTGGAAAGTGGCCCTGCCCTGTTCGTGTCTCCTTCATCTGTTAGAAATGGTGACCGGCTAACCACTCTTGATTTCTTGCTACACCTGGCTGAGAGGTGGTCATGTCTGGGGGGAGTGACCTCAGGGTGGGTCATCGTGGTGAAGAGGAGTAAACGCTCCTATTGTCTTCCCTCTCCTGTAGTATAACTTCAACAACCGTGGAAGCCTGACCTTTGAACCTCTGACTTTGGTTCCAATACAGACCAAAATGATAGATGTGGATTCTCTAACAGACAAAGAGGTAACAAGGGAGTCCTGGGGCAGGGGGCAGAAGTGTGTGTGTGGGGTGGGGGCTGGAGAGCTGCCGAGTCCTCCCGTTCATCCTCACTTTTAAGTCCTTTTCTGCCCTGTGTCCTCCCCTCCATCCTCACTTTGAAGTCAGAGTCTAGGCTGGTTGAGTTGGAACATCCTTGATTTCCCAAGGACTGTAGGTGCTTTCCCTGTAGTTGCTGGGTTTTGAGGTAGATAACAGCCCTGTTTGCCCCACCCTCGGAGGCTGTAGTGTTCACAGGTGGGATGAACAGTGTGCTCTTGCCTCTAGGGAGGGCAGGAGTCATAACTGCTGGGAGGCATGTTTAGCAAACATGGACTGTGTGTCTTCCCACAAAAAGCCAGGTGGGCATGGGGGCTGTTGACTGTTGCACACACCAGATTGTTTTCTCGTGTTGCTGAAACACTAAGGAGCTGAGAAGCACAATCTAGGATCATATGCGTGGTATTCACACAGACAAGGAGGCAGGTGGTTGCTCTGGGCTCTGAAACCCTTCACAGAGCAGAAGCATGGCCGTGCTCACCTGTCAAGCTCAGAGGGTGACAGGTCTTGAAACCCCCTGAGACCCTCGGGTGGGTCCCCAGGCTCAGGTCCAGAATTCTGGAGGCAGACTGGAAGGGTCAGGCAGGCGATCAAGGTCAGAGCAGGGACGAGGGTCAAAAATGGTAGAAACAACACCACTCCAGCTATCTGCTGTGAAGTGGTCAGGCTTGAGCCAGGAAGCCAGAAGCCAGAAGGATACCAACTCCAGAGCAAGGCAGGTGGCTGGAAGTCCAGCAAAAAAACTAGCAGGAGCCAAAGGCAGGACAGTGTGGTGGGAGTAAGAGGTGGTTGTTGCCAGGGCCAGCCGCTGGCCTCATCCCAGGGCTGTGAGGGGGTACTGTATCCTCAGTGGAGCCCACGTGGGCCTTGTTCTTGGCACCAGAGGAAGGTGCCTCTGCGGGCTGAGGAGCCCTGCTAGAGGCCTGTGGGATGGGGCTCTCTCCACCAGAGGCCCCTTCTTCTGCCTCATCCAGTTCACAGGCGGCTGACAGGAAGGTCATCCATTTCTCACTCTGATGCCCTCCGTGTGTGGGCCCTTCTTCTTGACCTTCAGTGCCCTTGGTTCAGCCAAACGTTCCTGCTCACAGGACTGACACAGGCCCCCGAGGCTGCTCTGTTCAGGTCAGAGATGGATATGGAACAGGAAGCAGCACGGGGTGTGTCTCTTCAGCAGGAAGACTCTCTCCTGTGGTCCCGGGGCTCCTCCCTGGTCCTCGCAGGGGTACTTAGGTGGGAGCGGATGCGAACACAGAAGTGAGCACGGGAGCCCCCCTGCTTGCAACCCTCAGCCCCAGGGAACCAGTCTCTTCTCATGGCCCCCAAGCACAGCTTCCAGGCTCTTAGAAGAAGAGTCTCTACTAATAAGTTGCTTTGCACTCTTGGATGCTGAAGGCTGTGTCGTCTGCCAAGTAATCCCGGGTCAGAGAGGCCTTGCTCTCCATGTGAGTTGTACTGGTCAGGAGATATTTCTCCCATGTGACTTTCCATTTTATCCAGGGAAACAGCGCATGAGGAAAGTTAAGCGAGGCCAGTTTTTCCTTGAGGGAGAGTTTTGTTAAGCTGTGACTCCCTCATGACATTGGCTGGTCCAGTGTTCATGACTATATCTTATGGACTCAAATCACTGAACTATTCTTTTAGTCAGTCAGTTTTTGTAGGACAGGAATTCTTCTTACCTTCGAATCATTAGCAAGTTTCCACAAATAAGTAGAGGACAGTATTTAATATAACCAAGCAGAGTATATTTATTAAATTCTCTTGTAGCAGAAGGGTTCATTTCCCATATACCACTCAATAAATCTGGGACTTCATTCTGTCTTAAGGCATAGAGATACCTCACAACAAGGTACTGCCCGCTGGGCTTTGAAACTCCCAGTCCTTGCCCTTTACTGTCTCACAGTCTTAGCATTTTGGGGTTGGGGCTGCATTCCCATCCCTCTGTCACCAGGTGGCAGCAGAGGACTTTGGACACGAGTGTGGGCGCTGCAGGCTGCCAGGGCCTTTGTGGGGATGCTTTGGCTGCTGCCGGGCCCGTTTTCCCCCAACCAGAAGGGTCTTGGGAGTTTCTCTGTGGCCCCTCGTTGCTCCTGTCTCTTGCACTGTTGAGCTGCCTTACAGCCCTGCCTGCCTTGCTGCTGACATGTAGCAGCTTGCTTGTTTTTGGTACCACAGCCCCCCACCCCCATGCCCTCACCTCCCAGACAGACTAGTGACTCTTATCAGTGGGAGTTGGAGTCCTAGTTGGGTAAAGCCATTGGCAGCATCACCCTATCTGTCTAATGTGAAGCGGGCAGGCCCCCTTCATGGACAGTAGAGAGTGGGTTCTGCTCTAGGTAAAACTTGCTTTCTTCCATACTTCAGCCTCCCTGCCTCCTCACGAGGAGGAGATCTAACCTTTTACACATGCACAACCTCTGTTTTCAGGTTCAGCACGTCAACACCCCACCCCCCGCCACACACCCCCAAGTCCTTCCTTTTTGCCTCCTTTTTTATCTCCTGGTGTGGTGGCCTCATTCAGTTGAGTGTCTGAAAGTCAAGCTTACTCCCCACCCCACTCTGCAGCACAGCCCTTGACCACCAGAGGCTTTGGGTGCATCTGGACGGCCACACTGGCAAGACTGTCATGGACCTAGCTGATCCTGCTTTATTCAGCTTTGTAGGTGGATACAGAATAGGAAATTCACTGCCTCGGTAGGACAGCCTCAGGTGTGTCCACAGCGGTCGAGGCAGTAGGGTGGGTGCAGGAGCCACGAGACCTGCTGCCCCCCTCTCTCTCTCTCTCATCATGGCTTCTAGGCAGGGGGCTGTTGAAGGGAACTCTGGTTGCAAGTCTCCCTGCACTCAGGGGAGCCCAGAGCCACAGCCTGCCGTCAGGCGTTCACCGTTCCCCCAGAGTCAGTGAAGCCCGTGTGCCGCAGACGGTTCTGGGAACGTTTGCACCATCAGCCCTGTGGCTCGTCCTGTTTATCTCCAGGGAGGCAGAACACAAGGAAGTCGCTGTCCCTGGGCAGGGAGAGAGAGTCCTGTGCTCCTTTACTCTCAACCTGTGGGCTCTGCATGGGGGGCCCCGCTGCTTGATGGGCAGGCTTTGGTGCAGGTGTGATGGTGAAAACACGTCTGTCTTCCCTCCCTCTTGCAGTGCGACTGGCTCAACAGCTACCACCTGACCTGCAGGGACGTGATCGGGAAGGAGCTGCAGAAGCAGGGCCGCCAGGAAGCCCTCGAGTGGCTCATCAGAGAGACGCAGCCCATCTCCAAACAGCCTTAATCCTCCTTGGTTTTTATAAAAAAACAAAAAACAAGACAAAAAAACCAAACAAAAATGCTCTGGGGAAAGGAAGAAGCCCAGCACACCCCTGACGTTTCCCCCATGTCCCCTCCTTCTTCCTTACTGCCCCTTTTTACTTTTAGACTCTGAGGAGAACTGAGAATGTTCTTATCCTCTTTGATATTTTCTTGCAGACACTCAATCTTTTATGATTTTTTTTTTAATTAAATGAGCCAAGAATAAATTGCTGCCCCAGAAGGAGGGTACCTATAAGCCGAGTGCTCAATCGGGTGGGCGCCCCGAGCAGCCACAGGGAGCCCTCTGGCCAGCGCTGGTGAAGCAGGCAGTGCTCTGCGACGGCCACGTTCCCGGTGCTAGTCCCTCATTCATGATCCCCTTCATGCACACGAGACTGTATTTATGACCTGAGATTAAAATGTCAGAATGGGCTTCGTCTCTGCTGTTTCTGTCCTCCTGGCACCCTCTACCCTACTGTGTATGGGGTAGGCTCCTCTTTAGGGCACATGTTCTAGGTTGGGGAGGTTCCCTTTGGGGAGACATCCCTGGCCTCCCTGTATTTCTTCTGACTTAATTTTCAGCCTCTTTTTCTTTTATCTAAAAGCCCCATGTTTTTTTGAGTATTTTTATTTTCCTTCCCTGACTCTGGTTTTAAAATATCATTGATATACCCCCCCAAAAAAAAACCAACAAAAAATCATGTCGACAATGACAGCCTTCCTTGATCCAATCTACAGTGGACAGTGTGGATGTCCCATTGTCTCATTGCTTGTAGGAAGTGGTCTTAGGCTGGTTCCTGTGACTTCCTGTCCTTGGGCCTTCCCTGCACTTGCACATGTGGAGCAGCCTGAAGGGCTGGCAGAGCTTATAATTCTGAGGCCTCAGACTGTGAGGATTGGGTTGGGAAAATGAAGCCCTCAGTCCTTAGCCGGGATGTCCGAGGTGTGGTCTACACTGTCTCCTGGGGTTTCTCAGTGGAACTGAGCCCATCTTGCTGACGTGGGACTTGTTCAATGACACACCCTTTATTTTCTTCCTTCCCCCCTGGGACTCATTTTCCTTTTCTCCCCCTAGTGTTTCCTGGAGTCATCTCCCAAGAGGCCATTTCCATGCAAATCCTTGTCTTCGGGTCTGCTTCTTTAGGAACCTAAGACATAACTTGTAATGTATAACCACTATTTGCAGCATATTTTTTGCCAGTTTCTTTGTATTTACTATTCAGTAGCATGTAGGATGTGTGTGCACAGATAGAAGAATATTTCTGCACACATGCACACCATATGTACAGACATCGGGCCATTCTATACATACGCAATTTCCTTTTTTAACTTGGCAATATATATACCACGTTATTTTTCCATATTGGTACCCATAGATCCAATTGTTTTTATGGCTATATCTTTTTAAAACCAGTCTCATTGAATCTTAAATTACATCTTTGATTTGGGTGGTAAATCAAATCATCTTTGATTTGTGAAAGGTAAGTAGAAGCATACGTTGGCTTTTCACCAAAGCATGGCTGGCACGGGCCAGTGCCCATTACTTTCTCCAGCTGGGGAGCAGAAAATGAACTAATCTGTATTACTAGGGCTTCCCTGGTGGCTCAGATGGTAAAGAATCTGCCTGCAATGCAGGAGACCCAGGTTCCATCCCTGGGTTGGGAAGATCCCCTGGAGAAGGGAATGGCTACCCATTCCCATACTCTTGCCTGAAGAATTCCATGGACAGCGGAGCCTGGTGGGCTATAGTTCGTGTGGTCACAAAGAGTTGGACACGACTGAGCAACTAACACATTCACTTTCAATCTGTATTGAACCAGGGTGGCAGCAAAGAAAACTTGACGGATAGGGTGAACCTAAATTGCCAGAATACCTACAAATGGACTTGTCAACATTTACACCACCCCTCCTGCCTTCTTTCCTCCCAGGGATCATTGATTCCAACTTGCTGTGTGGGAGGAAGCAAGATAGACAGCCAGTTCTCAGGCTATGTTTGTAACAAAGCTAGGAAAACAGAAGCAGTGCCACCAGTAACAGATATATTTTGATCAGCCAGAGATCAATTCTTGAATGCCTTTGGTTCACCCTTGCTCATATTTCTAACATGTTCCATAAGATTAGACTTAAAACGGACGTTTTCCCTCTGATGATAGAACTTACTAATCAGCTTCTAATCCACCTGAAAGTTGGAGCCCCACCCCTACCTCCTTGAGGATCCAGACCATCTTCTTCTTTGTGACATCCTGAAACTTCCCCTTTCTCAGGAAATGGGAGCTGTGAATTGCAGCTGTTTTGGAGTTTAAACAGACTGTAACTCAAGTGTGACGGCAACTCCACTGTTCGTTCACCAGGCTGTTAAGCCTGTCACTTCCCAAGGCAGCCTCAGAGCAGAGTTTGATTTAATTGGCTCAAGCCCAAGAAACAAAAATTTCCTGGTGCCAAGAGCTTCCTGCCCGACTTGTGTGTCTTGGCATGAAGTTCAAGAGCCATAAACTAGGCGAGATGGCCCCAAAAAGACTGAGGACCAAAATAAAACTGTGATGTGCAAGAGCTCAGAGGAGATGATTAGTTAAAAATGAGGATCAAATGAATCACTCTTCTTCACTTTAAATGATAAAAGTTTGGGCGCAGAAGCAGGCATTGTGCTAAATTTGTGGAAGAATTTCAGGGAAGCTGCTCTTCTGTGTCTTTGTCTTGCTTCCTTTACTGTCTCTTAAAGTTTTAGGTACAAGATGGGATTAAAAAATGGCTATGATATGGGGCCTCTGCTGTGAATAGCCCAGAGGCTGCCTTCTGGAAGCTTGCTCACCCTCTGGTTAAAAATCCATCTGTGGGGGACTTCTCTGGCTGCCCAGTGGTTAGGCATCTGCCTGCCAATGCCAGGGACATGAGTTTGATCCCTGGTCCAGAAAGATCCCACATGACGTGGAGGAACTCAGCTCCTGCACAATTATTGATCTCGTGTACCCTAGAGTCTGTGCCCTGCAACAAAAGAAGCCACCTCAGTGAGAAGCCTGAGCATCAAGATGAAGACCCGGTTCAGCAAAAAAAAAAAAAAAAAAAATCTGTGTTGCTTATGCTGTGAGAGGGGCCTGCCCCACCATCCTCGCTTTCAGTACCTATCCAGCCTAAAGGCCGGTGCCAGCATTTAGCCACCCTGCAGTAACAACCATTTATTGTCAGGTTGGAGCATGTATTCACGTACTCACAAGCTGTCAGGGAGGGCTTGCCCTTGGTTTTTCCTGGCAGCTGGGGATTTATACCAACAATGACATAAAGACTCACAGGCTGTCTTTGGTGACACCTTTCAGCTTGAGCCCTGCTGGCTCCTAGGAAGAGACAGAAGTGGGTAGTCAGAGGGCTGGGAGAAGACAGGAGGGGTGCTTGGCAGTTTTAATGCCAGTACTCTGGTGGCTGGTTCCTGAAAGCAGATGGAGTACAAAGAATGAGAAACTCATAGGATCAGAATTTGAAAACAAAAGTTCAGATTCTGGCAAGGTGATGGCTGTTGTGTCATAGGTTTTGAATCTCTTCAAATTATTCCCTAAAAACACAGAGAAGCTGGGATAGCACACTAAAACTCATGGGTGAGATTTATACCAAGTATATGGGACATGTATCCCTACAAACTTAAAAAATTTTTTTTAATTGTAGTAAAAGTCATATTATAATTTAAACCACATTTACCTGTACATTTCAGTGGCACTAAGTATATTCACATTGTGTAACTGTCAACTATCATCCACGTCCTGAATTTTTCACCTTCTTAAACTGAGTCAGTGCAGGGTAACCAGTGTGTTGTCAGCAGCTGTGCAGAAGGACCCTGCAGGAAATTACAAAGGGGTGCTCGAAGGACTCGAGAACCCCAAAATAACCATCAGAAAAATTATTCTACCTTAAAGGAAAATGAATTCTTTAGTAGTCAAACGAATGATCCAGTCACACAGTAGAAAATATATAAGACTGCCATTAGCTTTTGCAGCAACATTTTGGAGAAGAAGAAATGGAGTAACACAGGGCTGTGGTTACAAGGTGTTTGTTATTGTTTATGAGGCCTCAAATTTCTTTCACGGTTTTGTATCTGTGCTGGATTTAACAATAATTATGTTAAAAACTAACAGTGACCAGGTGGGCAAAATTAGAGCTAATGGGTTGGACCATCAGGTAGGGGTGGGGAGATGCAGTTGCCTCTGTAACTGCACACATTTAGGGAAGGGAGTTCTTCTTGAATCGATCTTGGTGGAAGATTCCATCACAGACACCAGAGAGTTATTTTTTGAGAACTGGGAACACTGGGATTTTCTTACTTTTTTTAGTTTCATGTTTGTCCATTTGCCTCCATGGCTCCTTCAGGGCAGGAAGGAGATTAGTTTTTCTTTTGAGGTTTCTCCATAGGGTGCATGTTGAACGGATGCTGGTAGGCTGCTGCTGCTGCTAAGTTGCTTCAGTCGTGTCCAACTCTGTGTGACCCCACAGACAGCAGCCCACCAGGCTCCCCCGACTCTCCAGGCAAGAACACTGGAGTGGGTTGCCATTTCCTTCTCCAATGCATGAAAGTAAAAAGCAAAAGTGAAGTCGCTCAGTCGGGTCCGACTGTTAGCGACCCCATGGACTGCAGCCTACCAGGCTTCTCCATCCATGGGATTTTCCAGGCAAGAGTACTAGAGTGGGGTGCCATTGCCTTCTCCTGATGCTGGTATAGACAGGCTCAAACTCCACCACAAATTGTATGTTTATAGCAGCCCGGGCCATTTTCTTACCTTCTGCCCCAGAAGTCAGTGCAACATATCCTTTTTTTTTTTTTTTTTTTTTTAAACCTGAGTGCCTGTCACAAGGCACTGCCATCTCTTCAAAGTCCTGCTTTGGCTCTGAGGGCCTGAGGACACAGCCCATGGCCCATCCTCCTCTTCCCTGAAACCCTGGGCTGAGGACCATCAGACTTGATGCTTTCTTGCTCTGTTTTCTGGTCCTGTCCTGTGAGTGGGTTACAGACTTCTCCCTTGCCTGAAAAAACCTCATCTAGTCTTTCTTCAGAATCCCTTGGACTGCAAGGAAATCAAACCAGCCAATCCTAAAGGAAATCAATCCTGAATATCATTGGAAGGACTGATGCTGAAGCTGAAGCTCCAATACTTAGGCCACCTGAATTGAAGAGCCAACTCACTAGAAAAGACCCTGATGCTGGGAAAGATTGAAGGCAGGAGAAGAAGGGGATGGCAGAGGATGAGATGGCTAGATGGCATCACTGATTCAGTGGACATGAGTCTGAGCAAACTCCAGGAGATAGTGAAAGACAGGGAAGTCTGGAGTGCTGCAGTTCATGGGGTCACAAAGAGTTGGACACAAGTTAATGACTGAACAGCAATGAAAAGATGCTCTATTGCAAACATTTTGTCTGGGAAGAAAACTGGTACTTTTATGTACTGCTTAGAGGAGATAGACTTGGTATAAAAGCTCAGGAGAGTATGGTTTGTATAGTGAATCCTAAAGGAAATCAGTCCTGATGCTGAAGCTGAAACTCCAATACTTTGGCCACCTGATGCAAAGAGCCAACTCATTGGAAAAGACTCTGATGCTGGGAAAGATTGAAGGCAAAAGGAGAAGGGGACATCAGGATGAGATGGTTGGATGGCATCACCGACTCAATGGTCATGAGTCTGATCAGCTTTGGGAGTTGGTGATGGACAGGGAAGCCTGGTGTGCTGCAGTCTATGGGGTCACAAAGAGTCGGACATGACTGAGTGACTGAACTGAACTGACTGAAGTTGTTAAAATATAAAAACAGCATGAAGGACTAAGGAAGAAATGGAGGCATACTGTTTCAAAGTTCTTATAAGGACTGACATGAATTTGGGTGAACTCCAGGAGACAGTGAAGAACAGGAAGGCCTGGGGTTGCTGTAGTCCATGGGGTTGCAAAGAATTGGACACGACTTATCAGCTGAACAGCAGTCTTTTTTAAAAAGAGAATTTGAAGCTATTGTTTATGGGTCACTGTGTGGACCCAGTACTTGGAGGCTATAAATCCCTCCTCCGATTTCTCTCTCCTTTCGAGAAAAGTCAAACATTTTAGTTCTGTAGCTTCCCAGGCACAGCTGAAAATCTGTGGACTTCTTTACAGTCAGCCATTAGAGGGGGTTCCAATCAGAAAGCTGAGACTTGAAACTCTGCCTAGTACATCACAGGGCCCAGAACCCTGGAGCTCAGACCAGCAGGGCCCACCATCCCGGCCCAGTCAAATTTCAAGCCAACATAATTTAAAGAGAGAATTTGCTAAACAGAGACAAAGCCAAATATACCAATCATTAAACAAAACAAAAACCAACCAAACTTCCAGGACGCTATTACAAAATAGATACGCAAACATCTCAGAATAGAGGACAGTCAGTTAACTTAAACACATTTTAACTCATGGTAAAACTTATGATATTGGCTTCACTTTTTATTTCTCATTTTGGGGGATCGTTTTGTTGTAAACATCCTTATTACACACAGCACCATGGAAGATGCTAAATGGAAGAAACCAGGCACAAAATAGGGCACCCTCCACGAGTCACATAGAGAAAGGATGAGCATAGGTGAGGCACCCTCCAGGAGACACAGCTAAGGTTGGTCTATGTGGCCAGAGGGCAGGATCTGGTTACCTGGGCTTGGGGGTAAGTAACTGGATGGGAGCATGAAAGACTCTAAAGTTGCTGGTAATGCTCTGTTTCCTCATCTGGTGTTGGTTTCATAGTATGTCCAGTCTGTGAAAATCCAGAGAACTCTGCACTTATAAAACTTGTACTTTTCTGTATGCCTTATACAGGAATTAAGTGTTAAAAACACATGCTTCATCACTGCCTACCCTGAGTCTTTAATTTTTGGGGACCCACTGATCAAGTTCAACCTCCACGTTTGATAGAGGAGGAAATGGAGCCCCTAAGAAGGGAGGCACCCGTTCTGGGTGACAAAGCAAGTCACTGGCCAGAGTGAGTCTGCAGCTTGAAGCTTAGCTCCGGGACCCCTGGCTGTTTCTGGCTTCCTTGTTCTTTAGGAACCACGGAGCTGGAGGCTGCGCTAGTGCAGGAAGGGTCCTGGCTGCTGGGGTGGTGGGTGGGGCTCCAGGAAGGTGAAGAAGCTCACCTGGTGGGGCTCAGTGCTGGTTGATATGTGGAGTGGGTGTTGCTGATACCCTCACCGCGGGAGCTGTCCTTACCCGGAGGCCCTTCCATTCCCTCTGCTGAAGAGCCGTCTACAGCCATCGGCAACTCCTTTGCTCACAACAGCTTCATTTTATTATTTCTTTAGAGAAGAAAGTTCTCCTTTTCAAGGCAAATTCTTTGCCCACTTACACATTTGAGGGTATTATTAATTTATAATAATCAAATTGCTATTGAATTCTTTTGTATTTGCATCTTTTATCTCTCCCCCTCCTCCCCACCCCGCCCCATAGAGTCTTATCCTTCTGACTACATATATTTTCAGTGTTTTTCTCTCCAGCAAACAACCCCTTTCCCAGTCCTGATTAATGAATCAGTATGTACGTGGGAAGTGCCTACGCTGGGCCCTGTGCAAGGACAGGATGGATGGACAGTGACCCCGGTCACAGACGGCAGGTCCTGCTGCCTTGCAAGTTATTTTCAATGTTTTCAGACTTTCTGAGGAGGCTGCAGCCCTCTGCATTCTTTCTGGCTCCTTATGCCCCTATTTCTTTCCACTCACTGTTAACTGACTCCACCCTCACTACCATTTTGCTTTGTTGCTTAATTCATTCGTTTTTTTAAAGCCAGCGTCCTTTGAGCCAGATGAACACACGCGTAGGTTGCCTGGGATGGTCTCATCTTGCTGCGTTCTCTTAGCTTAACTAGAGCTAGCGCCCCGTCTAGCCCTCTCTGCAGCGCTCTGACATGGGTGCTGAGCTCTCGGGCCACACTGCCTCTTGGTAGTCGTGTGCAGTGGCCTCTTTTGCTCATTTGTGTTAACTTTGTGTCAGTTTTGGCCAAGTGTTGATTAAGAGCTCAGGCTTTGATAAAAAACAAGTGTGACTTTAAATCCCAGAACCTCATCTATACACAAACCCTGAGCTTCAGTGTTTTTATCAGAAATCAGAGGAATAAGAGTAATTGTATCTACTTCATAGGGCAGCTGCTGGCTTAAGAGAGGGAAATGCTTATAGTACTGCTGTGGCTCTGGGCATGAGGTAAGTGCTTGGTAAGTAGCTTCCCGAAGCTCCCTCCTTCCTGGATGCCTGGACTCCCCAGGGTCTCCTCTAGCTCTCTGATGCTTTCTAGATTCTTCTCTGGCTTTTCTGCCTCTCCTGCCCTAACTTGCTTGAATTCTCAGCTTCCCAATTTCTGTGATTCAGTCCAGTCTTGTGATGAAGAGTGTCGGCTGTGGCAACAGATATTCCAGTTCGAATCCTTGCGCCGTTTAACCAGTTGCGTGTGCTCAGGCACGTTGTTTGACCTCTTGGGGTCTCAGTGACCACATCTGTGACATGGGGCTGCCTCCCTCTAGCGTGGTAGTGAGGATCCTGTGGGCTGAGACTTGCACCGAGTGCCTACCACTACTGAACATCCAAGAGGTGCTGCGCTGTTCCCAGCCTCTCAGGGGTCCTGATGGGCTCCCTCCTCTCCCTTACCCCATCCTATCCATTCTGCTCCGGGCCCCCTCAGAACCCCCTCCTCTCCCTTCCCACTGCCGCTGCCCGAATTGTTCCAGGGCCTTGTCTCTTCTTGCCCTATTCATACCAGTATCTCTGCTGCAAGTCCCCTCCCTTTCCGGTCCATTTTCCATGTGAATAGCAATTGAATATTTTCTGAAGCACATTTCCGATGGCATCACTCTTCTGCTCTAAAACCTTCTACGGTCCACAGACTAGATCTCAAATCTCCAGTTTAGCTGTTTTGGCTTCACCACCTGGAGAAGGCAATGGCACCCCACTCCAGTACTCTTGCCTGGAAAATCCCATGGATGGAGGAGCCTGGTGGGCTGCAGTCCATGGGGTCGCTGAGGGTCGGACACGACTGAGCGACTTCACTTTGACTTTTCATTTTCATGCATTGGAGAAGGAATTGGCAACCCAATCCAGTGTTCTTGCCTGCAGAATCCCAGGGACGGGGGAGCCTGGTGGGCTGCTGTCTATGGGATCGCATAGAGTCGGACACGACTGAAGCGACTTAGCAGCAGCAGCAACCTGGACCCACCTGCCTAACCAACTTCATTCCACTGCTGCACCCTGCCTGTGCTGGATGAACCAGCTCAATGGACTTGATCTTTCTCTCTCACATCCTCCCTATGATACCCACCTGAGAGACTTGTCCCCTCTGCCCTCTGAGACACCCATACCTTCCCAGATGCCCAGCTTCTACCATCCTTCAAAGCCCAGAGGAAATGTCACCCTGTCCTTGTAGCCTGCTGGGATTATTACTATAACCCAAACTGGAAATTTTCTCTAGAACTCTGAATCTCTCCGATGGCTATTGCACTTCTTACTCTGCATTTTGTCTGAATATAATTTATCCACAACAGGTCACTTGCCACTGTTCCTGTGTCTTCTTGTCTCCTGCCTGTAGTCATTAGCCCTGCTGTCTCCCTTGGCATGTCCAGGACAGAAGCTGTTTAATGCCTCAGTGTGCAGGGCCTGTGTGCAGGCTCCAAGGTCGGTGCTGTGAAGACCATCCAAGTCTCTCTGCTGCAAAGGGACAGAAGGCTGTTGGGGAAACAACACGTGCACCTGCGTGCATGTGCGTGCACATACGCACACACACACACAAACGACTTAAGAACATTCTCAGAGAAGCCCATCACATACTCTTGGGCTGCTGAGGCAGCACCCAAGAGAACTGATGAGTTCTGAGAGGCTGCAGAGCGGGAAAGGCTTACCTCGTGGGTAACCAGGAGCCTCTGCAGAACAGGGGGTTTGCACAGAGACTGGAAGGCAGGGAGACATGGGGGACTGGCTGGCAGGAGGTGGGACCCTGGCAGGGGGCAGTTGGATCTGTTTCCTCATTGGTCAGAGGGACAATGCCCATCCCAGCTATGAGACCTCTCTGAGTCTCTGCTTCCTTATCTGCCTACATCATGGCCTGGTGACCACAATCAGAGGCTTGCTTGTCAGAGTGACTTGAGTTTAAATCCCGGATCCTCCTCATTATTGACCGAGTGACTTTGGGAAAGTCATGTGAGCCTTAGTTTTCTCAGCCTGCCAGGATGGTAGGAGGAGAATGACACAGTGAACTGGAGTGCCAGTCGATCATAGAAATGCTCAGTTCAGCCGAGGATGCAATTCCAGAGCCGCAAGCTCTTTGCTGTCTCTGGGGGATGTTGCAAGCTAGGCGGGGCATGCAGTGCTTAATTAAATCACAAGTTACATCCCAGAGCAAGATAGATGCCAGGATGTATGAGCATTATAGACACAGTTATGATGAAGGTCCCCATTCTTACAGGGCTTGTAGACTAATTAGGGAGATAAAGCCACCTTGAACCAGCCTGTTAAGCACCTTAATCTAGTGGTCAGAGGAGGCAGACCAAGAAGGTGAAGCAGCTGGGAAACTTGCCTTAGAGAAGTTTTAGCAAGAGGTCCGGGTAAGTAGTGGGGGGGTTGTTCAGAACTCTGGGAAATTCAACGGAGAATTTTTATTAGCAAACATGTACCTAGGCAGAGTCTTTACATGTTACGAGCAATAGGAAGAGTCTTAGCTGTTCAGATTTTCAATCACAAGGCAGAATGGACTTTGATGACTGTAAGAAAGAGCTAGAGCGTAGCTTTGTTTGTCAGCTAAGATGTATCTAGAAAAGACCATATTTCAGAATGGAAATCAAATTCTGGTGGGGAAGAACTGTCTTTTAAGGGAAGCTTTTTTGCACTGACACAATCACTTGAGAGCATCTATTTGAGTCTTTGTATCCAGAATTTACTGAAGCGTAGAATGAATACACTATACATCATCTGCCTTAGGCATTGCATTGTAAATATTTCACAGCTTTAAATATATGCCGTGATTAGGTGTGTGTTTTGGTAGTTAAATGAATATGGGTTTAAAGCAATGAAAGGAAAATATTTCAAGTTCAGCATATTTTCATCTGAGGGCTTTAAGAATATGTCAAAAAATTCTATCTTCAAAGCTGAGGTTATCCTGGCACTTCCCTGGTTGTCCAGCGACTAAGACTCCATGCTCCCAGTGCAGGGGGTTCAGGGTTCAGTCCCTGGTCAAGGAACTCAATAAATTGCAACTCATGCTGCATTAACTCTGGGCACAGCCAAAAAAGAAAAAAAAGCTGAGTTTCTCCTGGTGATAGCACAATTGATGATGGCTGAGAGATCCTGAGTCTTGGACTTTAGGTTCTTATTTTTCTTTTATAAAAGAAAATTCCCTAAAATGTTCACAGAGGTTCTCAGCTATTTTACAAATTTGTTTTCATATTAGCTAATATTACTCCTTGGAGAAGGCAATGGTACCCAACTCCGGTACTCTTGCCTGGAAAATCCCATGGACAGAGGAGCCTCGCAGCCTGTAGTCCATGGGGCCGCTAGGAGTCGGACATGACTGAGCGACTTCCCTTTCACTTATCACTTCCATGCATCGGAGAAGGAAATGGCAACCCACTCCAGTGTTCTTGCCTGGAGAATCCCAGGGACAAGGGAGCCTGGTGGGCTTCCGTCTATGGTGTCACACAGAGTCGGACACGACTGAAGTGACTTAGCAGCAGCAGCAGCAGCATTATTACTCCAAAAGCCAGTTTTAAAATAAATTAACCAATAAAGATGGAAGACAAGGTTTAAATGTTGAAGTGGCCTTGAAATAAAATGAAAAAAACCAAATAATGTTCAACAAATTTTATTGAGCATGTACTATGTTTATTATCCAATTTGAGATGACACTTAGCAGCTCCTGGTACCTCAGAGATCAAGTTTAGATGGATTTGAATCCCTAAATCCATGGCCTGTGAAAGTCCATATTCCTCTAGCCTTAAAGGAATGTACCATTTAAAAGGGGAAATAAGGCAGGTTCAGGAATAATTATAATACAGGAGAGAAGTCAATTCTGTAGAGGAGAAAGAGGCAAGTGTGTAGGAGAAAGAGAGAAATTCTTACTGGAAGAATCAGAGAACACTTGGAAAAATGGAGGTGGGTTTAGATGAACAAAAAGGATACAACTTTGGACTGAGGGTTTAGTGTGAGCAAGGGCATGGCAGAGGAACACGTAGGCAGGTGCATGAAGGGGAGAGTGAAGGTTAGACTAGGGAGGCAAGAGAAGGCCAGACGGGGGGATTTGGGAAGTTAAGGACTTTGCCCTTTAACCTGTAGTCCGAGAAGAAATTATCCAGATGTCCTGTTCATATCCTCTGATATTAAAGACATTCATAGATGATTTAAGCACCTATTTTCAATTTTTTTGTGCAAATACCCAGAAGTGGGCAAATTCCCTTCATCCTCACCTGATGGATAGTCCCATTCCATTTTCATAGTTTGGTCCAATATCCATCCTTCCTGAACAACTCAAAAGCACCATTTCCCTGTTTGGCTTGAATGTTCCCTTTAAATAAGATTCATCTTCTCTTTGTTGAGAGACAGTGTGGGATGGGATAAGGGACACATGATTAGAAGCCAGGAGACCTGCAGCCCAGGACCAGACTTATCACTGTTTAGCTACCTGTGTGTCCTTCACCTTAGCTAAACCTCAGTTCACTGGGCTCAACACTTTATTCCTCTCAAGGCTGTGATTAGTATCAAGGCCAATGGTGTTTTGGAAAGTATTTCCCAAATATGAACAATTGCTCCATGGAGGTATGTACTGCTACTGCTAAGTCGCTTCGGTAGTCTCCGACTCTGTGCGACCCCATAGCTGGCAGCCCCCACCAGTCTCCCCCATCCCTGGGATTCTCCAGGCAAGAATACTGGAGTGGGTTGCCATTTCCTTCTCCAATGCATGAAAGTGAAAAGTGAAAGTGAAGTCGCTCAGTCATGTCTGACTGTTAGCAACCCCATGGACTGCAGCCTACCAGGCTTCTCCATCCATGGGATTTTCCAGGCAAGAGTACTGGAGTGGGGTGCCATTGCCTTTTCCAGGAGGTATGTACGAGGGCCTTAAAATTTCAAGCCAGAAAGGGTTTTTAGAGATTAACTGCTGCAAAATGCTGTCATCTCACAGATCTAACTGAGGCTCAGAGGAGTGGGCTATTTAGGGGCTGAGCTAGGGGTAAACTCCAGGCGTCTGACGCTGAGTTCTGGGCCCTTTCAGCCACCACACAGTCAGATGTCTTTTGGAGGCTCAATCAAATCCTTTTCCTTTCTCTTCTTACTGGGAAAAAACAACAGCGAAATCTGTTCTTCTGTGTTGTTCATTGAGTCAGTTTAGCTCAGATTTATCCCCGAAGTCTGGCTGTTTTGTGACCTTTCTTGAATTCCATTCTCCAGGTGTGGGAGGGAAGTCAGCTCTTCCTCAGTGCCCCCACCCTTGCTTAGTATCACTGGGAATTCTCTTATTTGTATTCCTCTCAGTGCCACATTTAATGCACCAAAGCACGTGTTTAAAGCAATAACCAGCCTGAAGTTTATGAAATAAAAGATTGATATCAGCTTCATGAAACTCAGGCAAAAGCAATATCTTTTCTGTATCTTGCTATGCCTTTAACTTCAGAAACCTTCATACTTGGTGGCCACTGAAAAATGAAATAGCAATAATAATAATGACAATAATAAAAAAAAGTGATGTCTTTTAAGAACTACAGTTTCGAGTAATGTTGTCTTTAATTTCTTTATTGATTTAATGACAAGGGAAGATTAGACTTACTGTTTTCTTCAGTTTCCAAGTACATTTCACTTTAAAAGAAAGATCATAGAATGTAGCTTAAAGGTGAACGTTTTGCTTGTCACCTGGCCTATTTATGCAAGGTGGGGGCTCGGGCAGCTGAAATGCATGACCATAGCCACCCTGTTTTCTCATGAGGAAACGGAAAACCAGGAGATGGGAGAAATATTTGCTTTTCTTATGAAATAAATTATTCTGGAAAGTAAGTCAGCTTTATATCTGTTCTCCCAGAGGTCATTTCATTTTACAAGGTAGACTATTTATTTGCACACAGAAGGTGCAAGTATAGGTTTTTGGCCTCTATGATGCAACATAATCTGGCTTCATCAAACTTCCCAGGCTTATCTCTTGTTTCTAACCTTTCCAAATCTGATGAGTTGGTTAAACTGGACATTTGTCATTTCCCACGTGATTCTTTTCTTTTTTAGTTTTATGAGAAGATGTTTTTATTTTGCTTTTTGATTTTCTTTTTTCCCCTCCTGTATCTTTATTTATTTAATTGAAGTATAGTTGATTCATATTATATAAATTATAGGAATACAATATAGTGATTTACAATTTTTAAAAGTTATGTTCCATGTATAGTTATGATAAAATATTGGCTATATTCCCTGTATTGTACAATATCCTTGTAGCTTATTTTATACATAATAGTTTGTGCTTCTTAATCCCCTACTCCTATAGCGCCCTCCCCCGCCACTGGTAACCATTAAAAAAATAAAAAAACATAGTGAATATAACAAAAAGAGAAGTAGACCCACACGATTATTTCCAGTTTTACTTTTATCCAGTCAAACACCCTCTGCCCTTTACTTGGAGTGTTTGATCTACTTACTTTCAGCTGGGTTTGAGTCTAGCATCTTGCTGTTTGTTTTCTATTTGGGCCATCTATTCTTTTACCTCCTTTCCTGCATTCTTTAAGATTAATGGAAAATTACTTAGGGTGTTATTCTATCTCCTGTAATAATTGTTTTAAAGCCCTTTCTGCTACTCCCATTATGCCTTTCATTTCTGTATTTGTTTCTATTGATTGATTTCTCTCTTGGATATGGGTCATGCCAGGCTCCTCTGTCCATGGAATTCTCCAGGCAAGAATACTGGAGTGGGTTGGAATTCCATTCTCCAGGTGATCTTCCCAATCCAGGGACTGAACCTGACTCTCCTTTGTCTCCTGCTTTGCAGGCAGATTCTTCACTGTCTGAGGCACCAGGGAAACCCTGACAAACCTAGACAGTGTATTAAAAAGCAAAGACATCACTTTGCCAACAAAGGTCCATACAGTCAAAGCTATAGTTTTTCTAGTAGTCATGTATGGGTGTGAGACTTGGACCATAAAGAAAGTTGAGCACCAAAGAATTGATGCTTCTGAATTGTGGTGCTAGAGAAGACTCTTGGGAGTCCCTTGGACTGCAAGGAGATCAAACCAGTCAATCCTAATGGAAATCGACCCTGAATATTCTTTGGAAGGACTGAAGCTGCAGCTGAAACTCCAATACTTTGGCCACCTGATGTGAAGAGCGACTTATTGGAAAAGACCCTGATGCTGGGAAAAATTGAAGGCAGGGAGAAGGAAAAGGGGAATGGTAGAGGATGAGATGGCTAGATAGCATCAGCAACTCAATGAACATAAATTTGAGCAAACTCCAGGAGATAGTGGAAGACAGAGAAGCCTGGCCTGCTACAGTCCATGGAGTCACATAGAATCAGACAGAACTTAGTAAATGAACAACAGAAATTTCCCAGCATTGCTTGTCTGTTATTGGGGATAAACAAAGTGATTAAAAATAAAAGAGGAGAGGCAACTAGAATTTCTGCCCAGATTTCAAACAAAGCTTGTTTTTCAAAGGACTTCCTCAGCTTACAACTCTTTTCCTTCTGGCTCAGGCCTCCTAACTCTCTCCTCTCAAGCCTGGGCTAGAAACATAGGCAAAAGTGTGTCAGGAGAAAGAATGATTTCTGAGTGAGCTGCATTCTTTTCTTGGGACCTTAACCCAGTGAGCCTCAGGTACAGGTTGGCGGTTGCAGAAACAACCTGTATGTGGAGTTTCAAACTGTAGGGGTGGTGAGTAATGGATCTCTGCTGCGTAAGCAAGGATCAAACCAAATTGTAACGAGAATATAAAAAAGAATGGATATATGTATAAAAGGGGCTTCTCAGGTGGTGCTAGTGGTAAAGAATCAGCCTGCCAATGCAGGAGACTTAAGAGACGCTGGTTTGATTCCTGGGTTGGGAAAATTCCCAGGGAGAGGGCATGGCAACCCACTCCAGTATTCTTGCCTGGAGAATTCCATGGACAGAGGAGTCTGAAAAGCTATAGTCCATGGGGTTGCACAGAGTCGGACATGACAAGCAACTTAGCACGGCATATATAAAGAATGTATAACTGAATCACTTTTTATACAGCAGAATTTAACAAAACAATGTACATCAACTGTACTTCACTAAAATAAGCTAAAAAACAAAGAAACAAAATCTAAATGACAATGACTTCCTTGACTAAAGCTCCTTGGATCACAGTCCTTGTGACCACCACCTTCTCCGAGTAGATGTGCAGAAGCCTCCTTTACACTCGTGGCTTCTCACATCTTCAACCCTGGTGCAGAATTACCAGTGTGACATTTATACTGCAAGTTTTAAAGTCCAGTAACCCTAAAGGTAATTCTTCCATTTGGAAGCTCCTGTCTTCTGTCTCTTGTTTTCCAGTTTACTGCTGCTAAGTCACTTCAGTCGTGTCCGACTCTCTGCGACCCCATAGACGGCAGCCCACCAGGCTGCCCCGTCCCTGGGATTCTCCAGGCAAGAACACTGGAGTGGGTTGCCGTTTCCTTCTCTAATGCATAGCGAGCTGAGTCAGGGACAGAGAGCAGGAATAATCTTTCTTTGAAGAGACCACTGGCCTATCTATCTGTCTGTCTATTTATCTATATTGCATGTTTTCTTTCACTCAGTTTGACAGTGTTGAACTTTACCTGAGCCCTGGGCTCCTGGAAACAGTGACAGTTAAGAAGTTCCCCCAACCTTTGCATCCCTATAGACAGTTTACCACAAAGAATTAGCCTTCCCCACGTGGCTTAGATGAAGCCGACAGTGCACACTTCCCCAGGACTCTCACCAGACTTGTGGGTGGCTGCCTTATTTACCTGTGACAAGGCCAAGCACAGACCTTGCCCCCTTTGTCTGAGCCTGCTGACAAGGCTGGACACAGCCCCTCCAACTTCCTGGTCTTTGTCTCATGATTGATCAGCTGAGGTTAGAACTGTTTGTCCCCCGAAACTAGCTAACCACAGAGAAAAACATTTCCTGGTCTGACAACTGATTGAAACTTGCCCTGCTTGCAAAACAACCTGACTGTAAATCACCTTATCTGTAACTTATTTATGCTCCTTTGCTTCCCATTAAAGAGCAAAACAACCCCCCCCACCCTGCCCCCCCCGCAGAGACATTCTGATCGTGGGATCTTTTTATTGTAATAGCCTGAATACAATCAGTCTTCATATTCACTTGTTTTCCTCCCCCAGCTTTATTGAGATATGATTGACTGTTTCTTGCCTTTGACAAGCTGCCAGGCTTTACTGAACCTCTAATATACTTGTGGGGATGGGGGCAGCAGAGATAACTATGACTCTCTTCTCTCAGAGCTCACTATGGAATTGAGAAAAGATTCATGGATCAAAGGAATCTTTGTACCTGGCAGACTGTAAAAAGCGCTCAGCTAGGTGAAGAGTACCCAGGTAACTGTACAGATGGAAAGAGGACTTTACCTGGGGAATATGAAATTTAAAATGGGTGTGGAAGAGCAACGGGGCCCCCTGCTAGCCATACTGAGGCCTGAACTGGGAGAGTTCTCTTTTCTTATTATTAATAAAAAGGTTTTTTTGGCCACACTATGCAGCATGTGGAATCTTAGTTCCCTGGCCAGGGATTGAACTCATGTCTTCTGCATTGGAAGTGCAGAGTCTTAACCACTGGACCACCAGGGAAGTCCCTGAGCTGTGTGTGTGTGTGTGCTAAGTCACTTCAGTTGTGTCCAACTCTTTGTGATCCAATGGACTGTAGCCTGCCAGGCTCCTCTGTCCATGGGATTCTCCAGACAAGAATACTGGAGTGGGTTGCCATGTCCTCCTACCCTGAGCTGGGAGAGTTGTAATTCCACCTTGCATCAGCTTTTCTCAGGTCATCCCAAGCAAACACATGATTGGAGTAAACCTAGTGTCCTTGACATGCGAATATAGCTTCAAAAAAAGTCTTCTGGCCCCTATTCCACCCAGACTGCCTCTTTCCATAGAGCAGATTAGTGGCAGATGCTGTCTGCTTTCAAGAGTCTGAAAGCTACCAGAGCAGGCAGCATAAAACCAGCTGACATGGGGAACATAGTGTCCACCCAGCCTCAGAGAAGTGATAAAGGGACTGCTGCTACTGCTAGTCACTTCAGTCGTGTCCGACTCTGTGTGACCCCATAGATGGCAGCCCACCAGGCAAGAACACTGGAGTGGGTTGCCATTTCCTTCTCCAATGCAGGAAAGTGAAAAGTGAAAGTGAAGTCACTCAGTTGTGTCCGACCCTCAGCAACCCCATGGACTGCAGCTTCCAGGCTACTCCGTCCATGGGATTTTACAGGCAAGAGTACTGGAGTGGGTTGCCATTGCCTTCTCTGGATAAAGGGACTGAGGGAAGGTAGTTTACACAGAACCAGTCTGGTCCTGCTGATGGAAGGTGGATTGAATGGAATTATCAATTAGTGGTTCATCATGGCTTCAGCCTGGGCTTTCCAGGTGGTGTTAGTGGTAAAGAACCCGCCTGCCAATGTAGGAGACAATAAGAGACACAGTTTCAGTTCCTGGGTCAGGAAGATCTCCTGGAGGAGGGCATGGCAACCCACTCCAGTATCCTTGCCTGGAGAATCCCACGGACAGAGGAGCCCGGCAGGCTACAGTCCATAGGGTCACAGAGCATCAGACGTGACAGAATCAGCTTGGCATGCACGCACGCACACGGCTTCAGCTTCGCCTTAGTACGCCTGGGCTCAGGTAGCAGCAAGTGGTTGGTTTCCCTCCCTTTCAAGCTTGAGGATGGGGGGAAGGGGAGATAAATGGTCAAACAAAACTGGATTGCAGTGTAGTCTATCACAGCTTCCAGGGAATCATAAAGGTCACCGTCTTTATCATAAATCACAAATATGCATGAACTTAAATGCACATTACAGTAGCTGAAGCCTGGCCTAAACTGGTGCATTTTGTTTCAATAGCATTTGATTATTCTTGTGATGTTATTATTATGATCCTAGCTGTTGCAATTTGCCAGTATATAGAGATGACTTGTCCGGAGAGAGGCAGCTTGAAATCAAGAATAACAGAGATGATTTGCCGTGAGCACCCATTTGGAGGGCAAATGGGCTGGCAGCATTCCATTTCAGGAAGCTTACTCAGTGTGTTTGGGAGAGCCTGGCATGCCCCACTAGGGATAAAGATGCCATGGAAAGAGAATTATCCTTAAAGTCAAGCCTTGAAGAGCAGCAGGCTCTTGGATCCAAGACACTTAGCCCTGCCCTCAGGATGAAGTTTTTGAACACTGTTCATTAAACCAGCGCTGCCAGATCTCTGCATACCTGTTCCCTCTGTAGAGAAAGCCCTCTCTCTCTAAAGCTTCGTCCACATGGTGAACTGTCTTCCTTCAAAAAAGAGCATCCAATCATTAGACTTTCCCCTGGTCTCTCTGGGTATAGCAGATGACTAAGGGCAACCATCCACATTTATTAATACCACACATTAAGGTAGTCTGGTGTTAGCAGGGTTCACTTATCACAGAATTATTTACCTATTTGTGTGTGTGTTAGTCGCTCAGTCATGTCTGACCCTTTGCAACCACATGGACTATAACTTGTTGCCAGACTCCTCTGTCCATCGAATTATCCAGGCAAGAATACTGGAGTGGGTTGCCATTCTCTTCTCCAGGGGATCTTCCTGACCCAGGGATCAAACCTGAGTCTCCTGCATTGCAGGCGGATTCTTGACATCTGAGCCACCAGGGACGCTCTGTCTATTTGCTGACCAAACTTCTTTTTTTATTATTATTATTTTTTTCTCACACCTTCAGGAGGGGTGAGTTAAAAAAAAAAAAAAAGAAGTTTGGTTCCAAGTCTGAGATAGCAGAAACTTGTGGTGATGAGGAGGGGTCTTCCCCAGGAGACAGGATGTGGAAGACATGGCAACAGTTCTCCATTTAGACCTCGAGCTGGACATGGGGTTTCCTGTGGATCCAGAACAACCTGTCACATTCCCTCTGCTCCGTGACTGAGTCTGCACCATGGCAGCTGTACAGCCCACTGGGACATCATCATCCCTTGGGTCAGGTGCAGTGTTTCAGGTTGGATGGAAAATAATCACCTCTCCAAGCTGCCTGGAATCATTTTGTTGCTACTGTTTCAGGGGAAAGCCATAACAGCATTTCTGAGAGGAGAGTGCTTGCTTCCTTTGTTGTTACCAGATATTTCTTTTTTTTTTCTTTTTTTTTAAATTAATTTTTATTTTTTTAGTTTGTTTTGCTTTACAATACTGTATTCGTTTTGCTACACATCGACATGGATCAGCCACGAGTGTACATGAACTCCCAATCCTGACCCCCACCTCCC
>SJXQ01006487.1:281150-308834 GCA_006408695.1 Aepyceros melampus
TACATGAACTCCCAATCCTGACCCCCACCGCCCCCCTCCCGCCCCACACCCTCTCTCTGGATTATCCCCGTGCATCAGCCCCAAGATATTTCTTACTGACTTTTTTTTCCAGCATGCTTTCCCACCAAACTTTCTGTTCAGTTCAGTTCAGTCCAGTCGCTCAGTCGTGTCCAACTCTGTGACCCCATGGACTTCAGCACACTAGGCTTCACTGTCCATCACCAACTCAAACTCATGTCCATTGAGTCAGTGATGACATCGAACCATCTCATCCTCTGTCTTCCCCTTCTCCTCCTGCCTTCAATCTTTCCCAGCATCAGGGTCTTTTCCAAGGAGTCAGTTCTTCACATCAGGTGGCCAAAGTATTGAAGTTTCAGTTTCAGCATCAGTCCTTCCAATGAATATTCAGGGTTTATTTCCTTTAGGATTGACTGGTTGGATCTCCTTGTAGTCCAAGGGACTCTCAAGGTCTTTCCCAACACCACATTTCAAAAGCATCAATTCTTTGGCACTTAGCTTTCTTTACGATCCAACTCTCACATCCATACATGACTATTGGAAAAATCAAAGCTTTGACTAGACAGACCTTTGTTGGTAAACTAATGTCTCTGCTTTTTAATTTGCTGTTTAGGTTGGTTATAGCTTTTCTTCCAAGGAGCAAGAGTCTTTTAATTTCATGGCTGCAGTCACCATCTGCAGTGATTTTGGAGCCCCCCAAAATAAAGTCTGTCACTGTTTTCATTGTTTCCCCATCTATTTGCCATGAAGTGATGGGACCTAATGCCATGATCTTAGCTTTCTGAATGTTGGGTTTTAAGCCAACTTTTTAACTCTCCTCCTTCACTTTCATCAAGAAGCTCTTTAGTTTTCTTCTCTTTCTGCCATAAGGGTGTTGTCATCTGCGTATCTGAGGTTATTGATATTTCTCCCAGCAATCTCGATTCCAGCTTGTGCTTCATCCACTCCAGCATTTCTCATGATGTACTCTGCATATAAGTTAAATAAGCAGGGTGATAATATACAACCTTGAAGTACTCCTTTCCTGATTTGGAACCAGTCTGTTGTTCCATGTCCAGTTCTAACTGTTGCTTCTTGACCTACATACAGATTTCTTAGGAGGAAGGAGGCCAAAGGGAAAGTGTTGGTGGCTCCCTGGGAGCCCAGGCACTTCCATCAGAGGAATCTGAGTCCAGCTTAACTGAATTCTCAGATGCCTTTTCTTTGGATACAACACGAGACAGTGAACAGGAAACTGGTGATTTTCTAAAATGGCACAGAAGAAGCACATGTGCTCATCTTTCTGTTTAGAGAGAGACACAATTGAAGTCCATTGCTGATTAAATTTATGTCTGATTAATAAATAACTATTCAAATCAAAACAAAACAAAACTGGTCTTCCCTGGTGGTCCAATGGTTAAGAGTCCATCTTGCAATGCAGGGGACACAAGTGCGATCCCTGGTCAAGAAACTAAGATCCAACATGCTGAGGACAACTAAGCCCGGGCCACAACTACTGAGCCCACATTTCACAACTAGAAATGTTGTGAGGTTTTTAGACAGTCTGTGTGCTGCAACTCTCGGAGCAGCCAAATAAATAAATAAATGCATTTATTTAAAAAACAAGAGGTTTGTGTGGTTCCACTTCATATCCACCACATAGTGTTGGCCCATGAGGAAAACTTGGTAAATACTGGTTGAATAAATTTCTTCCTCAGTATAATAAAAATCCTCATAACTTTGTGGCAAGGATCAAGAAAAATTCTAAGTATTAAAGTTCTGGTAATGAAGTATACACAAAGAAAACATTCCTGTAATCTCCTAACTGGATAAGAAGAATCTGGATGAGAAATCACGACACTGCTCACAAACCCAGCTGGTGTCTGTCAATCCTAGTCTTTGAGAATCCAGAGCTCCTACTTCACTGCATTAGCAGAAAAAGACCATACTATCTTGTGAGTCAGAAAGGGAAAGGTGTTGTCATAAAAAAAAAAAAAGCAAAGCATGGAGAGATATAGTCAATGGCAAGATAGAGTGATGCTTTGAGACAAAACCTACCCATCAAAAATTGCTTGTTGCCATTGGTTCTGCCACACTATTAGATGTTACTTGGCTGGTTGGCCTCTGAAATCTAGGGTCTCCTCCTTCTTGGAAGGTCCAGGGGATGAGCACAGTTGCTTCCTGGCACTAGCTCCTTCAACAGGGTGGAGGGAAACACAGGGCATCAGGAAGGACAGAAAAAGACACCCAGGGCATCAGGCAAGCCACATAAGACACAAACCTCGCCCTCAGAGGACGTGTCACCTGTGCAAAGATGAGAGCAACACAGACATGGCAAGTCAAGAGGGAGAACAATTAAGTCAACCACTACAGTGCTGAGGACTGCTGAGAAATGAAATGTGTTGATGTCGGGATCTTCTGGAGTGCAGTAGCTAGAGGAGGTTTTCAGCGAAGACAGTGATCAGGGAAGGCCAGGGTGACTTAAAGAGGGGGAGCAGAAGGGAGAGGGGACATTTCAGCAAAGGTACTATGAGTGAGCTAGGGGCAGAAAGTGCGTGATGTGTATGAAGGAGCTGAGAGGCAGGCTGGCCCGAGGTGGGGCTGGACCAGTGCGTCTAGACAGGGATGCCAAGTCGCGGCGTGTGGAGGTGGGCAGGCAGCGAGAGGAGGGGCCTGGCTTAGCAAGGGACCGAAGAGGCAATCGTGGACTCGTGCTTGGATGACTTTGATAATGTCGTTTAAAAAATGTCAGGCAAATCGCTCACTTGACTTAGTACAACTGTGTGTGTACTGCTGAATTCAGAATGTGTTTGCAGAAAACCTCAATGCACAGAATTATCTTGGAAGCAGAGACATATTTGCCTTGGACTCCTAGTCCCCACAGGCATTACCACCTCATTCCTCTAGGGTTAGAACCTCAGAACTAGAAGACTCTAGGTCCCTCTAGCTACCAAAATTCACAATTTTAAAAACAGAATTGAAGCAGATGGCTCCTTTGAGACTGCCCTCTCCCCCCTACAAATCCACATTCCCTTTCCTTGTTTCACCGTATTCTGAACTGAATGTCAGTTTCTGATGAGGAAGCTAAGTGAAAGTAGTGAAAGTGTTAGTCACTCAGTCATGTCCGACTCTTTTCAACCCCATGGATTGTGACCCACCAGGCTCCTCTGTCCATGGAATTCTCCAGGCAAGAATACTGGAGTGGCTAACCGTTCCCTTCTCCAGGGGATCTTCCTGACCCCAGGATCAAACCTGGGTCTCCTGCATTGCAGGCAGATTCTTTACTGGCTGAGCCACTTTATTTAGTAAATCCTTGAGTTCAGTAAAGTATCCTTCATTGTCTGGTTTATTTCTTCCTGTCACTATGCTTCTCAGCATCCCTGGTACATTTAAGTGGAAAATATTCATGAAAAAGTCCTTTCAGCTATGTATCTTCTCTAAAATCATACCATGACCCTCTCTGGGGATGCCAGCTAAGTTACTTGCTTCTTGATAACAACTCAGTAAAAAAAAGACTGCAAGGAGAATACTTATTCATACTGCTTTTTTTTTTTTTTTTTGCAGGGACATCTTAGTAATTAGTTTTATAATTGCTAGACCTCTGTTGGCTCCAGTAAAAAACTGCTTGCCATTTTAAAGCATGGCTGAGTTATAGACATGACTAGATGTTGACAAGTGTGAGAATTATGTGGCAATGGTGATATATAACACTTTTGGTTTCCCTCTGCATAATCGGCCAGCTCTTTCTGCTCTATCCTAACAAACTGGGAGAAGGTCCGCTCACTGCTAGGGGCCAGAGAGCAAGTCTCCCTTGCTTACAGCCATTGGGAGAACATATTGGTTATGCTGACAAGGAAGTTACTCAGTCTTTAAATCAGAATGCCATCTTCATCCCCCAGGACAGGAAAGCAGAACTTCCATCCTTCCACTGTTCATAGACATAAGACCCATTTAAAGGACATCTCAAAGACATCTCTCAGGCACTGCTTGTGACAGTTGGATGTCACTAAAAGGAAGCTGTCAGTTCGGCACATGGGCTCATCAGCACATTCAGCATTCTGTCCTTTGGAAGGACCAATACCATGTGAAAAATCTGAGTAATTGGAGGAGTAATCTGGGGAGTAATCTGAACCAGGAAGAGTATTTTTAACCTTGCAGCTGACTCTTCTTTTTTGTTGTTTTTCTTTTTAAAAACCAACTTTATTGTAATTTATAAATGCACGTGTTCTAAGTGTACATTTTGGCAAATATATGTCTCCATGTAACCATCACCATGATCAAGATACAGAACATTTTTATCACCCCCCCAAATGGTTTCATGTCCCTTTCCACTCAATGTCCCTCACTCCTAGCTCCAGGAAACCTGTGGGATTTGTTACTATGGATTATGTGTACCTACTCAAAATTTGTAAATGAATGGAACAATATGGCATACACTCTTGTTTCTGGCTTCTTTTATTCAGCCTGTGGTTTCTGAGATTCTTCCATGTTGTGCATTTCAGTAGTCTTTTCCTTTTTTTTTTTGAGTGGTATTCCATTGTATAAATATACCACAATGTTCCATTTACCTGTTCAGGGACATTTGCGTTGTTTTCAGTTTTGGACTACTATGGATGAAGTTTCTGTGAACAAATGTCTTTTTTGTAGACATACATTTTCATTTCTCCTAGGTGAGTATCTAGGAGAACTACAAGATCATATGGTAAGTGTAGATTTAAATTTTTAACAAATTGCCAAATGGTCTCTAAAGCGATTGTACTAATTTATGTTTCCATTAGCAACACACAATAGTTCCAGTTGCTCTGTATCCTCACCAACACATGGTATCATTAGCCTTTTAACTTCAGTCATTTTAGTGTATGTGAAGTGGTAATTGTGTTTCTATTTTCCTAGTGCCTAATAATATTAAGCATCTTTTCATATGCTTATTGCCCATTCACGTAACTTCTTTTGTGAAATGTCTGCTTCCACTTGATCATAATTTCTTGGCTTCTTAATATATTGCTGAATTTACCTTCTAAATAAAAAAATAATTTAAAAAATCCATGTTCAGAAGGGACATCCGCCTGTAGTTGTCTTTTCTTATATCTTTGTCATACAGATTTTTATGTTTATCATTTAAAAATACAATCTAAGTTATAAGTTTTCCTGCAGACATTTCTTTTTATTTTATTACTTATTTAAATTGAAGTATACTTGAGCTACAACATTACATGTTTCAGGTGTACAACAGAGTGATTCACAATTTTTAAAGGCTGTACTCCATTTATAGGCTTCCTATAAGCCTGCAAAGAATCTGCCTGCAATGCAGGAGACGCAGGTTCGATCCCTAGGTTGGGAAGATCCTCTGGAGGAGGGAATAGCTACCTACTCCAGTATTAATTCCTTGGACTGAGGAGCTGGGTGGGCTACAGTCTATGGGGTTGCAAAGAGTTGGACATGGCTGAGCAATTAACACATACACACTCCATTTATAGTTATTACAAAATATTGGTTATATTCCTTGTGCTGTACATGGATACATTGCAGATATTTGTTTACTCACATCACACATATTTTGATATGCTGTTTTAATTTTCATAATGCAACATGTTTCTCATTTCTTCGATGATTTCTTTGACATATAGGCTATTTAGATGTATGTTATTTAACTTTTAAATACGTGGTGAGTTTTAAAGATATCTTTTTGCTATAATATCTAATTTAATTGTATTTTGGTCAGAGAACATATTTTCCTGGATTTCAATTTTTCAAATGTGTTGATTCTTATTCTATGGCCTAGCATCTGATCTATTATGGTGAGTATAAGATGTGAAATTGAAAACAACGTACATTCTGCAGTTTGGGGTGTTCTGTGGATATCCATTAGGACAAGCTGGCTACAGAACAGAATAAAAGATAGGATGCTATAGCTATTCTGTTACAGCCAGGAGCAAATCTCTTTGCTTTACATTTGAATGTACATCCCATAATTAAACCAGATTGAAACAGGTCCCCAAAGCCCTCTTGAATCAAATGTAACACTAATCCATATTTAGAGATCATTCCTGATCCAGTGCTTTTAGCTGGTTCCTTTATAAAAAGAAAAGCTTCTTGGTATCAACATAATGTTTTTCCCACTGAAAACAAGTAAAATAGTATGTCCAAATTATCACTTCTGGCTCCAACACCATGTAGAACTGTGTATTTAAAAAAAAATGACCAAAGAAAAGTTTATAATTTCTAGATAATATTACATTTTGTGGATAGATAATTTAATTTTATTAATAGCTATAATTCAGAAATTACATATTACATGACAAAGGAATTGAAAATTATCATCAAATAGTTTCTTACCTCCACCATATATCCAGAATCCCATTAAAAATAGCTCTATTAAAATAAATTTTAAGAACCTGTCAATTAAATTAGACTGTTATCAAGTTCATTGACTAAAATGTATTTTGCAATAAATGATATGGTGGCTGAGAAAAGGGAAGAAGAGACAGGAGAGAGAGGATAATAACCTATTCAGTCTTTTTCAATAAAAAGTTACTTAAGTTTAACTGCTCTAAATGATACATACTTGTTTAAAGCAAATACAGTAACAATATTTTGTGTGTTCTAGCACACATAAAATTAAAATACATGATAATGATAGCACGAAGGAAACAAGGGAGTAATCGCAAATACATAGTTCAGTTCAGTCGCTCAGTCATGTCCGACTCTTTGTGACCCCATGGACTGCAGCATGCCAAGCTTCCCTGTCCATCACCAACTCCTGGAGCTTACTCAAACTCATGTCCATCAAGTTGGTGATGCCATCAAACCATCTCATCCTCTGTCGTCCCCTTCTCCTTCTACTTTCAATCTTTTCTAGCATCAGAGCCTTTTCCAATGAGTTAGTTCTTTGCATCAGGTGGCCAAAGTATTGGAGTTAAATACGTAGTTAAGAGGTCCTTAACAAGTATAGTTTAACTAGATTTCTACTCACTACTTTTATTATGAATACTATGCTATGTGTATTTTACCACAGTAAAAAAATGGAAAAAATAGGCTATTTTGAAGAGTGAGAAAATTAGATGTAGATAAATATAGGTCCTACAAAATCTTATATCATCTTAGTGTTTGGAGAGGGCACAGAATTTTTATTGTAATTTTCTTGGTTGCACAGATGTTCTTATGCCTTTCTTTGATTTTTCTAAAGGGCAGTATTTCTCAATATTGTCTTTTTAAAGTGAGAGCAGAAATCTGAGCACATAGTTGATTATCAAATATCACTATCTAAAAGATTCTTTATGTATTATTGAAGTAGTATGTAGTCGTCAAAAAAATTTATTTGACTTCAAGTCAAGAAATTTGGTCTTGATATATAGTTTGTCACCTACTTGAGGGTTCTTTTCCAAACACTGTAGACTTTATTAATTCATAAAGAAAGTGTGCTGGACTAGAAACTCAATGGGTTCTTTTCAACCCTTAAAAATCTATAATTCTGATTGATCTATGTTGCTGTGGAGATCAACCAGGGAAACCAGACCTCTGAGTTTGCCAATGACATAATATCAGTGAGGATAACTCCTGTTGCAAGCAACAGAAAACTAAAAAACAATGCCCCACACCATCATCTTAATCTTAGGAGATGAGTTTGTGAACGTGGATGTTTACTTCACCAAGTCCAGCTGGGAATAGTATCCCACCACCTTTGCAATATTCTATTAGTTAGAAGCAGGTGTCACGTCCTACTTACACTCAGGGATAGTGATGAACCTTGTTGAGATTCCCTTCAGGAGGGCTTCCCTGGTAGCTCAGGCAGTAAAGAATCTGCCTGCAATGAAGGAGACCCAGGTTTGATCCCTGGGTTGGGAAAATCCCCTGGAGAAGGGCATGGAAAGCCATTCCAGTATTCTTGCCTGGAGAATCCCATGGACAGAGGATCCCGAAAGGCTATAGTCCACGGGGTTGCACAGAGTCGGACATGACTGAATGACTAACACTCCCTTCAGTAAGGCATTAATCCTACATTCATAAGGTTGCTTCCTTTACTCTTTGCAACACTTAGGGTCAAGTTTTGGCAGTGTTTGATGGTCCCTGGAAATGGCAGAGAACCAGTCAGCTGCAGGAGACAGGAAGTTCCTGCTCAAGGCATTGTGTGGATTTACATTTCTTGATCTCCCCTTTAAATCTCATCAGCAGTAAGCTCTTGTTACTCCAACACACAGTGTTCTCAGTACTAGGGGAACACTTGTAGGTGCCCTGGGGGTGTAAAGAGGCCAGGAGGAGAGGGTCCTGAAAAGGGAACAGGCAGAATGGATCTTGTTTTCAGGGACCAGGTGAGTTCCTTCAACCCAGAGACACAAAGTTCAAATTAATTTTCATACTTGATTCCCCATGAATGAAAAATATTTGAGAGTAGATAAGCAGCTATTTCATCTGGGTCAGTGATTAGAACACTGTTTTTATTGATACAACCTGTCTATTGGAGGGTGTAGGATTTTGGTTTGAAGTATAGAAAAAACGCAGTCAGCATCTAAAACTCATCATCTGTATGTTTCTAGTCTGAGGCTCCCTTAACTCCCCAAGAAGGGCAAAAGGGTAGAATGGGAAGAACCCAGGATTTTGGAGACAGATCCAGGATTTTGTTCCAGTCTGCCCTTGCTATCTCTGTATCTACACTGAGCAAATTATTTCCCTGTTTTTGAGCTTCAGATCCTTCATTCAAATTGAAGATCAAAAGAGTGGATACTAGTGAAAGAGTTTATAAAGTACAAGTGCTTCAAGTATGAGGTACTATCTGATTATCCAATCATGGTAGATTTTTCATTGATGTCTTGGGTCAAGTAGAGGGATATGTTTATCTGTTGATGCTAAGATAGAAAACCATAACATCTTTGCTTGGACCGTAGAGTGCTAGGTGGTAGGACATTGATCTGCCCCAATACAGAAATGCTCATATTTCATACATTTTAACTCTGAAAGTTTTCTGCAATGCTCTGCAAAGCTGTATAAAAAAATGGATTTCAGAAAAATTGCCATAAACATGTAATGGGAGAACACATGCTGTTTGGGGGATAAAATTTTACTTGTTGATGGGCAAAAATTATATGCAGACACTACAGGAAGCTATGTATAACATAGAAGTTTTTAACTGTGAAATGTTAGCAGAATTTACCCTCCTGACTCCAGAAAGTTTTTCCTTTGATCACAGAAGCAGGACAGGCCAAGAATGAGATCTCTACTGATTTTCTCCCATGGGACCATGGTGTTTCTTGATAGGTGAAAAAGAGAATCTTGGGACTTCCCTGGAGGTCCAATGGTTAAGACTCCATGCTTCCAATGCAAGGGAATTCCATGGATTTGATCCCTAGTTGGGGAACTAGGATATTTGATGCTGTGCGGTGTGGCCAACCAAGGTAAAAGAAAATAAAAGAAAAAGAGATTCTTTAATATCCCCCCTCCTTGCTTTTGTTCTAGTTTCTGATAAATTTGGCTACAGAAAAGTAGTATATCTTGCTGTCTTTGGGTAGAACTGATTTCAGCATGAGTTAAAGAATTCACCCTAGAGAAAAAGTAAGATGAAGAGAGAAGAATCCGATTAGGATAATTTTCTTCATTCCAGTGCGGCTGAGACTAGGGCCTTCCTGCCAGCACATCGTCTGTGTCTTTGTCCAGTTGATTTTTAAATAACTTGAGGATTGGTCTCATTATTTTTCTTGGGAACTCAATCTACCACGTACTGGACCTGATGCTGAGGAGGTTCTTCTTGACATAATGTTGTTGTGTACAGTTTCTTCATACATTTTCCCCTTTTTATTTCCATTCTGTAAGGAAGTCATTGAGAGTTAAAAAAAGAGAAAAGAAAGTAGTTAGGAGACAGCCTGGGTAGGTGAGCAAGAGTTGTTGGTTGGTAAGAGGAGGAGAGGAAGTGGGTTGTGCCAGGAGGTGCCTGAAGAAAGGGCAAGAGGAGGGAGATGGTCCTCGGGGATGAACCAAAAAAGGCAGCAGGGGTTCAGAAGCAGCAGCAAAGTTTCATTCTTAATTTTGAGCTCTAAGCTGAGGTTTGCCTCAAGACACTGATTCCACTCATCTCTTTGGATTTCCTCAATTTTTAGGTTGCTAACTTTAAATGGATACTGAATTATTGCCCAAACTCCATAGCTGTCCATGTTAGTTGGCGTAACCCAAGGTTTGACCACCTGTCCCCAAAGGGCTGGGAGTGGGGGTAAGGAAGGTCCAGTTGCCCTCCTCCACGTGGGAACTTGACCTGACCCGTGCCAGCTCCCTCGGTCACTTCCCTGGTTACTCCATGATCGAGCTCCAGCTTGAGGGGTAGATTTCTGAAGGAAGCACAGGAAGGCCGACGTACAGCACACAAGAGAGCTTACTTGCTCCAGAGCCAAAGCAGAGCCAGGTTCACCCCGTCTGGGCAGTCAAGAGCAGATCCCATGAAGATGTTGAGAGTATAAAAGCCTCCCCTGAAAAAGTTTTAAGGTTCTCCTGTAGAAAGACATACACACCTGTGAGAGATATTCAAAGAACTATTTTGTGTTGGTCAGATGCAAGCCTACTTTGAACATTCATGCCTTGCTCCACTCTTCATAGATACTGCACCACAAATTCAGTCGTTTAACACACCCCAGTGGCTCACCATTGTTCCAAAATTCAAGATTGTCCATGTGAGCCCCAAGACCTGCCTGACCTGGTCCTGCTTTGGCCTTGGGACCCGTATCTCACCAGTCTTGTCTGCGTTCTAGTTACACTGATCAGCATTGTCCAGTTTTCTCAAATGTGTTACCGTTCCTTTGCTAATGGACGTCCAGATGTTGTCTCCCCATCTCCACCTCTCACACCAATGCTTCATCACCCATTTTCAAAGAAAACTCTGACCACTTCGATTCCTGGACTAGTTTGTTTCCCTGTCCCTCACCTGAGCTCTCCCAGGACTCTACCTCCAGAGCAGGTGTAATCTGACACACAATCACACAGATACACAAGTGAACGTGTCCACTGCACTCTAAACTCAGAGAAGACAGTGACCTCGTCTGCTTTGCTCACCACTGTATCCCCTGGACCTTTGAATTTCTGTCCTTTCTGGAATCTTACTCCTTTCTGTAGGAAGAATGTGTAGGTTACAGGTCATGCTCAGCGACAAGCCCACTTGTACAAAGGTATGACCCTTCTGGAAATGGCCAGAGATTAACCACCAGGATCCAGAGACCTGTGGGTGGACTGGTCAAAGTATTTAGAACAATTAACATCAACTGTTTAAACTGAGTAAAGGAAACCTTTTCCATTTGGAAACTAGTTTGCTGCTGGTTTAAGTCATCAAAGCAACACTCCAAGAGTTTCAAAAGTACCTTCTGGTGGGTTCCCAGGTTTGTTAAACACATGCCCAGAAACACATACCCCTCCATGCATCTCAATAATTCTTACAAAGTAATTAACAATCTCTTGGTATTTTATTTCCTTTCCTGTTGTGCTTTCCCTGACTTCCTAGAAATACTATGTATATACATATATGCATGTGTATTTTCTTTCTCTGATTTAAATTGTTAACTCATTGAAACACACCTTTGTTTCTTCCCAGAAGCCAGTGCACTGTTAAATAATACAATAATACTTAAGGATAACAACCTTGGAGTATGTCTTGGGGAAACTAAGAGGCTTTTAGATAACTTTTAATTTTTCTTATATTGTGGGTAGCTCACTGGGATATTTAAGTCCAAGTTAAATCCGTTTAGAAGAGTGAAGAGATTCGCTGATGTTATATGGATAAGCACAAATCATCAGTTACCCAGAAGCTGCATCATTCAAAGATATGAATAAAGGAAACTAGTGAGTAGAAACCCTCAGTGGTTGCAGGAGTCCATGAGGCACATCAACAAGCTAATAATTTGGGGGAGGAAGGAGACTGTTTCAGAGGTGTTTTGGGGAAAGGGGTCATAAAGATTTGGAGAAATGGGGATGAAAAATGTTAGAGGCCTTGCGAGGAAGACATGTGGCTTGAAGAGTGTGCTAGCAGGACCATGATACCATCATCACCATATGGTGTTAAGGCTGAGCTGGTGAAGAGCCTCCCAGGCAGTCTTGGCCAGTGTTGGGAACATGAGGAGGTGGCAGAGGAGCAGGAGCTTATGTTCCCAACTTTTCTATCAGTCCTGAGTAGGAACACAAAGAGGGCAGTAATGGAGGAGACTACAGTGGCCCTAAATGAACTATCAAGGTGAAGTTCTAGGCCCAGGAGCAGTCAGGAAGGCGAGAGAGTCAGGACCTCTGTCTAATTAAAGTTCTCCTTCAGCTCCACCCCAGGGAGTCTTTGCTCAGCCGGACTCCTCCTGCAGTCACTGCTGTTTCACTCACTGGGCACTGGGCTTTGATGTTCCTGGCAGTTAGTAGCATCAGTGTGGGGCTGCCTTGTCTCTCTCCAGTGAGACCAAAGAGACGATGGTCTACCTCCTGCCACTGTCTTGGCCACCTTCGGGCATGGTACAGAGATGATGCCACACAAGTCTATCGGGGTAAACAGTCTTGCCCTGCATCCAAGTCACACGTGTAGAAATCACCGGGTCCCTCCCACTGAGCTTTCCTGACATCGTTTGGACTTAATGCTAAACCTTCCCACAGAAGAGCTCTGTATTCTCAAGCCTGGCTGCTTGTTGCGGATTCACTCCAGTAGAATATCAAAGAAACTGTAGCATGCCTCTCTCTGAGTCAACTACAATAGTGGGATTTTCTTTCTTTTTCTTCTCTCAGGGCTACGTTGTTCAAACAAACCCTAGTTATTGATGATGCAGGTGTGCCAGCTTCATTCCCTGCTGCGCACTTTAATTTGCCTCCTCTTTGGGTCACATTGTTGGCCTCCTTCTGGATGTTTCTGGATGCACAACCATGCGGGTGGTCTGGGAGGGCTCTTGTGTTTCCTTACTGGATTCTGCAAAGATTATCTTTGTTTAAAAAGTGTTTTGAGTTCCATGGAGTTTCGCTCTTGCTGCTCTCTGAATACATCCATAATCACGTCTATTCCATTGTCCTCTGATTTAAAAACAGGTGCATGATCTGGAACCAAGATGAAGTGGGAAGAGAAATCAGATTCTTTTCCCCTTTTCAAGCTAAAACTAAAGTTAACGTTTAGCAGGAGAAAATCCTGGTGTCTTCAATTTCAGCTATTAGGATAACAGAGAGGAAGATGAACTAGAATAAATTGTAATCTGTGCTTTGCTTCCACCTGGCCAAATGACTTTGAATTAGTTATCTCAGCTTTTTCTCATCTAAAAAAATAAAGAGCTTTCATTAAGTAGACCAATTTGAAGACCCATTCTGGCTGTAACATTCTAGAGAGATGGTACACAAACCTCAAAGGCTTAAGGAATGTATCTGTTCAGTGGGGGAATTTGATCATTACTAATAAAAGGATTACTGGAAACTGGAAAGTCATAAGGTTGTGCCTTTCATTTTCCCCTGTGAAAATGAATCCCACCCTTGGGGTTCCTGTGTGCAGTGATATTACACAAGGCAAGTAAAAGAGATAATAGAAAGTGAAAGTCGCTCAGTTGTGTCTGACTCTTTGTGACCTCATGGACTATACAGTCTGTGGAATTTTCCAGGCCAGAATACTGGAGTGGGTAGCCTTTCTCTTCTCCAAGGGGTCTTCCCAATCCAGAGATCGAACCCAGGTTTCCCCCATTGCAGGCGAATTCTTTACCAGCTGAGCCACAAAGGAAGCCCAAGAGTGCTGGAGTGGGTAGCCTGTTCCTTCTCCAGCAGATCTTCCTGACCCAGCATCAAACTGGGGTCTCCTGCATTGCAGGCGGATTCTTTACCAACTGAGCTATCAGTGAAGCCCCAAAAGAGATCAAAGAAGAAGAGACAAAAAAAGTACTTCTCTATTAGTAAGCATAAATAATTGTATGATAATTTTCATAATAACTCTATAAGGCAGATATTATTATCTCCACTAAACAGATGAGAAAACTAAGACTTAGAAGGGTTAAGGAAAGCTAGGTCAACTGCTTAAGACAACAAAATATACAATAAGTAATTTACCTCAGATTCAAGCTCAAATTTTTCTGATTCCAAAATTTCTACTTCAAAATAGAATACTATACACCAAAATCCGTGCCTCCAGCTTAGATTTATTTCAAACATTTATGCAAGGGATTTTGAGTGATGGGCAAGAGGAGAAAAATGTTGCCTGCTTTTTGTAGTAGGGAAGATTCTTGGAGGAGATGGTCTTTTGAGCCCTCTGCAAGCCTCCACAGTATATCCATCTCATTATTTGAGAAGGACAAATCTGTCACCATCATCATCACCATCACCATCATAAACAGCGGCAGTAAGAACAGAATCAGCATCATCTCATATGAAGTGGGGTGTAGGAGAGCAGTCCCCCTCCTCCGCCCCCACAACCACGCTTAGCACCAAGACCAAAGCCAGAGCATGACCCCAAGACAAAATCGCACAGCAAACAAAAGTCACGGTCTTTGTTACATTTCCGAAAAGACTAAGGTGTTACAGAGTAGGCTCCAAAATCACTGCAGATGGTGACTGTAGCCATTAATTAAAAGACACTTGCTCCTTGGAAGAAAAGCTATGACCAACCTAGACAGCATATTAAAAAGCAGAGACATTACTTTGCCAGCAAAGGTCTGTCTAGTCAAGGCTATGGTTTTTCCAGTGGTCATCTATGGATGTGAGAGTTGGACTATAAAGAAAGCTGAGCACCGAAGAATTGATGCATTTGAACTGTGGTGTTGGAGAAAACTCTTGAGAGTCCCTTGGACTGCAAGGAGATCCAACCAGTCCCCTTAAAGGAAATCAGTCCTGAATATTCATTGGAAGGACTGATGTTGAAGCTGAAACTCCAATCCTTTGGCTACCTGATGCGAAGAACTGACTCTCTAGAAAAGATCCTGATGCTGTGAAAGATTGAAGGCAGAAGGAGAAGGGGACAACAGAGGATGAGATGGTTGGATGGCATCACCGACTCAATGGACATGAGTGTGAGCAAGCTCCAGGAGTTGGTAATGGTCAGGGAAGTCTGGAGTGCTGCAGTCTATGGGGTCACAAAGAGTCGGACACAGTTGAGTGACTGAACTGACTGCTTACTGAGTAGATCCTTTTATAACCAGACCAAAGTGTTCTTGGAAATATTAAGGCAGTGGTGCCACCTAGGCCCAGGTGGCGGGTGCTCCTGGTGCCTCACCCAGATTCCCTTGGTCGGGTTGGTGCCCACCTCCCCCTGCTGCTGCTAGTGACTCATACTTGCACTCTCTTCCACATGATAACCCCTGGCTGACTAGACCTGTCTCAATCTTCCTTCAGCTTATGGCCTTTGTCTGTTCATTCAGTGGCCTTTCCACAGAGAATTCCCAATGACTGCAGACTTAAAACAAGAAGGCAGAGTTTCAAGTAGAAACCCAGTGCAGTTCTAGAAGTAAACTCATCAGCAAGGGTGTAGAAAAGGGAGTCTGCTTTATCTGTTTACTGCATAGTGACATCCAAGAAAAATAATCCCACCGCATTTAAGCATCTTTCCTCCATGAGATGTAGATAAAAATAATACCCCTGTCATAGACATCATCCTTTTTTTTTTTTTTCCATTTTCCCTGATACTTTTGTGAGGCTTAAAGAAGAATAGGAAAATGCCGCATCTATACAGAGCACTTCTCACAAAGGCAGCTCACAAATGCTCAGTGACTGTAACAAAAGGCAACTGATGTGAACAGCAAGAAAGGGAGTCATTACTACCCAAAATATCTCAACAGGGGAGTGTGGCTGACCTTCTGAGGCAAAGTCTAGAAGGCTGTAAAAGTGGAAGCAGCCTCCGAAAAAACATGCTGCTCTGTTCAGTGTAAAGCAGCGGTTCTCTTTCGTTCTGACTGTCACAGTTTCTGTGGCTCTGTCACCACTCTTCTCCCAAAAGGAACTGGTGTGAAGAAAGGCCATTGCTCCCAGGAACCCACTGAGTAAGGACTTGTCCAGGGCCTTCTCAATTTGGCCCCTAGCCAAGCTCTCTAGCCTCCTCTCTCATGATGCTTCCCCTTCTAGTGGTCACGTATGGATGTGAGAGTTGGACCATAAAGAAGGCTGAGCCCCGAAGAATTGATGATTTCAAACTGTGGTGCTGGAGAAGACTCTTGAGAGTCCCTTGGACAGCAAGGAGATCAAACCAGCCAATCTCAAAGGAAATTAACCTTGAATATTCATTGGAAGGACTGATGTTGAAGCTGAAGCTCCAGTACTTTGGCCACCTGATTTGAAGAGCTGACTCACTGGAAAAGACCTAATACTGGGAAAGATTGAAGGCAGGAGGAGAAGGGGATGACAGAGGGTGAGATGGTTGGATGGCATTGCCAACTCAGTGGACATGAGTTTGAGCAAACTCCAGGAGACAGTGACAGACAGGAAAGCCTGGAGTGCTGCTGGACACAACTTAGTGACTGAACAACAAAATTCATCTTGTCTGTGGCCTAATCATTTTTTAGGTTCAAAGATACCTAATTTAGAGGTGTGAGGGTGAGAGGATGAGTGCATAGATGAGGGAATTAAGAGGCACAAACTTCCAGTTACAAAATAAGTGAGTAATGGGGATGAAAGGTACAGTGTGAAGAATATAGTCCATAATTATGCAATCTCTTTGGTGACGAAGGCAGCCGGCGGATACAAACTTCCAGTTATAAGTACGAGGGATATAACGTACAGCATGGTTAGTAAAATTAATGCTGCTATCTGTTATATATGAAAGTTGTTAAGAGAATAAGTCCTAAAGTTCTCATCACAAGGAAAAATATTTCCCCTTTTTCTTTTCTTTTTTTATCTATAGAGGTAATGGATGCTCACTAGGCTTCTGTGGTAACCATTTCTTGGTGTATGTAAGTCAAATCATTATGTTGTACACGTTAAACTTACACAGCGCTGTATGTCAATTATACATCAATAAAACTGGAAGGATAAAACAGCAAAGATACCTAACTCCGTTCTTTAAGTGGAGCAGAGTGATACTTCCTCCAAGCTCTTTTGGAATGCTGCAGGCAGCCTTGTTAATGACTTTGCATTGCATATAGAATAAAATCCAAAATCTCTTCCTGTCTTGCAGTGTCCTGAATAATCTACATTGATTCCTATTCATGCACCACCTCGTGTCTCAGAAGCCTGTAGACACACTAGCTTCTAATTCTTCAGAAGCAGGAAAGCCTCAGGGCTTTCGTCTATTCTATTCTTTCAACCCAGAACAGGTTTCTCCCTATTGATCATTTGTCCAATTTCTACTCATTCCTCTGGTGGTGTAATGGCACTTTCCTATCTGATTTCTATTGCTTATAGTATTTGACCTTGGGGAATCTGCTTAACCTCTCTAGGCTCTGGTCTCCTCCTCTATATAATGAGAATAATGGTAGTAAGTACTTAAGAGGATTGTTAAAAGGCTTAAACAAGTAACCCAAGGGAGTCTGGGAAAATGGCAATGGTGGCATAATTTTGTCATTTCTCTGGAAGGAAATGGCAACCCACTCCAGTATTCTTGCCTGAAAAATCCCATGGACAGAGGAGCCTGGTAGGCTACAATCCATGGGGTCACAAAGAGTTGGACATGACTGAGCGACTGAACACAAGTATACCTATAAAGTTGTAGGAAAAACCCCAACTCCTCCAAATTTATAGTCAACATGCAAAAAAGCTAGTTGACAAAGTATCTGCATGAACAGTAAATATGAGTAGGTAGAGTCAAACCATCAAAATTCCAAGACTGGGTTTATAGCCACACGTGTGTTGGGAAAGCGAAGGAAAGCAGCGTTCAGAGTTCTTCCATTTCATTAGGAACATGAGTTCTCCACTGGAGTCCGTAGCTCCAATAATCCGCTCTGGTTCCAAACCTCGGGCAAAGCCTCGTGGCTTTTCTGACTCTTCTTTCTTCTTCTTTGGTTTGCTCTCCTCCCCCTTATCTTCCGAATCAGAATCAGCTTTGCGCTTGCCTCCCTCTGATTTATCTGTCTCGTGTGCTGTTTTCTGTGACTGCAGAAACTCAGCAATGAGGTCAGGGCAATCCAGGTTCTCTTCTGGTTCCCAGGTGTTATCCTCATCTGAGAACCCCTTCCACTTTAGGAGATACTCCACTTTGCCCTTTACCACTCGACGGTCTAGAACTTTTTCCACCACATATTCTTCTTCCTCTTCTTCTAGCACCTCCTCCACTTTCTTCTTGTTTTGTTTTTTCCCCATAGTGCCCGCCAGCTTTCTGGTATAAAGGATGACGCTGCTCGGGTCTTGCAGTCGTCAACCCTCCCTACGCTGGTTCAAGCGCCCAGGCTGCCCGTCCGTCCTCTTCCCAATTTACTGTTTTCTCTCCAGCCCAATCCCCCAGCCGTCCACCCAACCCACGTAGCATTGTCCTGCTCTACTCAGGCCGAAGGGCGACCCGCAAAAAATCCCCAGTGAACTTTCAATGCTAACCAGACAAAGTTCTTTCTAAGATGACACCCCTCACTGAATTGAATCTGCTGGGAATAAGATTCAAAGTGAGCAGCAGGGGTCAACAGAGGCAAGGAAGGAAGTTCCGACAGAAGGAGGAGAGACCAGGGTGAAATTTTCAGAAAGAACATGTTGTGAACATTTCACAAAAACAGCAGAAGAGGGAGCTCGAGAGCCATGAAGCGAGGAAGGAAAACAACCAATTCCATATAAAAATGAATGGCAAAAAGATCAAGATCAAATTTCATATAAAGGTGTTAAAAAAAAAGGGAATAAGGAGCAGCATAAGATTCCTACAGTCAAAGCAGGCCAGGGGAATATGTTTACACAGCTGATGGGAACATATTCTCAGGCGTAGAGAGAAAACAGGAAGAGGAGCTCATCAGTGTGGCATCTGCCAGGGAAGGCTGCGGGAAAGGGAGGGTGAAGGAAGTCGTGGGTGTTTTCTCATCCTCTCCCTCGTGGAGAACCAGGCGGAGCCTGCGGGGGTGCCTTGTCAGCCAGAGGCGGAGTTCCACAAAGTAAACTGCAGCAGTAGTTCCGAGAGGATCCAGAGCTGGAGGCATGATGTCGCATGGATAAAGGAACTGACACTGTAGACCACAGCAAAGATGATAAGAGCCCCGCAGAGTTCTGCAGGGTGAGGAGTCAGGCAGAGCCACAGCAGCAGGAGCGATGTGGGAAGGTGGTCACTGATGGAGCCTGCTCAGTGCCTACTTCATCGTCAATGTGTAGGCGGCTTAATGGGCATCAAGCTGGTTTAAAGCTACAGAGTGGGTAACAACATCCATGGAGAGGCTGGTGCGGAAAAAGGAGGGGAGGTTTTGGAGCAGGGCAACACAGCACCATAGCAAAGGCTTGGGATCGGAATGTGGAAGGTCTCTGTCTCTTAAATCCACTTGCTGACAACTATCATCTTCTGTGCTTCCATCTTGCCTACTCTGAATCTGGTACCTGAGCAATTACATAACCTCATTGTTGCTTTTTGATTTCTTTCTTTTTTTTTGCACTGGGGTCTTTGTTGCTGCATGTACGGTGGGCTTTTTCTAGCTGCAGAGAGTGGGGGCTACTCTCTAGCTATGGTGCACAAGCTTCTTGTCGAAGTGGCTCTTCTTGTTTCGGAGCATGGGCTCTAGGTGCGTGGGTTTCAGTAGGTGTGGCATGCAGGCTCAGCAGTTGCTCAAGGGCCCTAGAATGTGGGCTCAATAGTTGTGGTACAGGGGCTTAGCTGCCCTGTGGCATGTGGAATCTTCCTGGCCCATGGATCGAACCCGTGACCCCTGCATTGGCAGATGGATTCTTAAGCACTGGACCACTGGACCACCGGACCACCAGAGAAGTCCCTCACTGATGCTTTCAATTCTCTTATGCTATTAACGTTTCCCCTGTTTTCTTTGCTCTTGTGTCCTTTCTTCCCTTCTCACTCAGTCAGGCTCCAAGGTTCTAACCTGCAAACACTGTCAGTCCCTTTCTCCACCGTACTTAAGCAGGAATCTTGGCCCTGGTAAACCAATCTATAAATCAATAATTGTGCAATATCTTTTTCCCGCTCTGACCTTTCCTAGCAATTCCATCTGCTTTCTTGACATTTCCACTTCGATGTCTAAGAGACTTGAAATTTAACTTCCCAAAACATCATCGATTTCCCTCACTTTCCTACTCCTATCAGTCTTCCTCATGTCAATAAACAATGCTGCATTTACTAGGTATGCAAGTAAAAAACTAGTTGTTCCCTTTCCCTCAAACACCACATTCAGTCTGTGAATACATCTTTGGTATCTTCTTCCCAAACATGCACTGAATCCATTTGCTCCTCTGCACCTCACTAAATACCTCTGGTAAAATTCACCGGACTTCCCTGGTGGCTCAGGTAAAGAATCTGCCTGAATTCAGGAAATGCAGGAGATGCGGGTTCGATTCCTGGGCCAGGAAGCTCCTCTGGAGAAAGAAATGGCGACCCGCTCCAGTATTCTTGCCTAGAGAATCCCATGGAAGTGAGCCTGGCCGGCTACAGTCCATGGGGTCACAAAGAGTCAGATACAACTGAAGGACTTAGCACATAGCACAACAGTGTTCCAACAACCTCCCTGCTTCTAAGGTTGCCTCCTACCTCCATCCATTTCCACACAGTAGCTGGAGCAATTATTTACAATATAAATCCACTGTACTGCCCTAAAACCTCGGTGTTTTCTGATTGTCCTTAGAATAAAGTCCTGAATTAAGCTTTCCTGGGCCTGGCTAATTTGCCTCTCTGACCTACTGAACCCTCCTGCCCAGTCACACTCATAATTTAAAGGTATCCAGAAACTGTCAAGCTTGTTGTGATCCGAGACCTTTAGGACAAAGAAGGAATGGAGGTGTGGTGCATGGTTCTGGGGAGCCTCCACTAGGGAGCAGGACCTTGTCTTGGGAGGCAGGGAGGATTTCCCTGAAAGAGTGACATTTGTCCTGGGATAAATAGTCGTGAAAGAGATGGGAATACCAGACCACCTGACCTGCCTCCTGAGAAATCTGTATGCAGGTCAGAAAGCAACAGTTAGAACTGGACATGGAACAACAGACTGGTTCCAAATAGGAAAAGGAGTATGTCAAGGCTGTATATTGTCACCCTGCTTATTTAACTTATACGCAAAGTACATTATGAGAAAAGCTGGACTAGAAGAAACACAAGCTGGAATCAAGATTGCTGGGAGAAATATCAATCACCTCAGATATGCAGATGACACCACCTTTATGGCAGAAAGTGAAGAGGAACTAAAGAGCCTCTTGATGAAAGTGAAAGTGGAGAGTGAAAAAGTTGGCTTAAATCTCAACATTCAGAAAACTAAGATCATGGCATCTGGTCCCATCACTTCATGGGAAATAGATGGGGAAACAGTGGAAACAGTGTCAGACTTTATTTTTGGGGGCTCAAAATCACTGCAGATGGTGATTGCAGCCATGTAATTAAAAGATGCTTACTCCTTGCAAGAAAAGTTATGACCAACCTAGACAGCATATTCAAAAGCAGAGACATTACTTTGCTGACTAAGGTCCATCTAGTCAAGGCTATGGTTTTTCCTGTGGTCATTTATGGATGTGAGAGTTGGACTGTGAAGAAGGCTGAGAGCTGAAGAATTGATGCTTTTGAACTGTGGTGTTGGAGAAGACTCTTGAGAGTTCCTTGGAGTGCAAGGAGATCCAACCAGTCCATTCTGAAGGAGATCAGCCCTGGGATTTTTTTGGAAGGAACAATGCTAAAGCTGAAACTCCAGTTCTTTGGCCACCTTATGCGAAGAGTTGACTCATTGGAAAAGACTTTGATGCTGGGAGGGATTGGGGGCAGGAGAAGAAGAGGACGACAGAGGATGAGATGACTGGATGGCATCACTGACTCAATGGACGTGAGTCTGAGTGAACTCCGGGAGTTGGTGATGGACAGGGAGGCCTGGCGTGCTGTGGTTCATGGGGTCACAAAGAGTTGGACATGACTGAGCGACTGAACTGAACTGAAATTGTTGTGGACTATTAACTATATTAAGGGCTGAGGAAGAGAGCTACAGATAGATACAAGAGCAAGTGCAAAGGCCCTAGGGTTGATGACAGGGTGGTGTATTTGAGAAGGGAGACAAGTATCACAGGTGGACATAAGTCAACCTGGGCAGAGGCTGGATCCTTGTGTCTAAGAGGCCATATCAAGAGTGATTTGCCTGGGACCAGCCTACTCGTGGGGGCTTCCCAGGTGATGCGGTGGTAAAGAATCCACCTTCCAATGCAAGAGCCTCAGGAGGTTATGTTCAATCCCTGGGTTGGGAAGATCCCCTGGAAGAGGAACTGGCAACCCACTTCAGTATTCTTGCCTGGGAAAGTCCACGGCCAGAGGAACCTGGCAGGCTGTAGTCCATGAGGTTGCAAAGAGTTGGACATGACTGAGCAAGAGCGTGCACGCGTGTCAGTCTACTCATAAGGCTGGCTATTACTAAAATCCGATTCTTAGCAATTCATTCTTTTAGATTTAGGACTTGGTCTCCATTAAAATGTGAAAACACGGAGAAGAGGAAATTCCACTGATAACTTGGTATAAATGATGTCTCTGTGAGCAGGCTGTGTTAGGGCAAGAGTGGGAGTCCTGAACGGAAGGACAAAGAGCATGGGGCGGGGGCCATTGCTTCTTACTTCTGCCCATAGAGGCCCTTATAGCACTGCCTCAATGGAACCAGGAAGAAAATATCTCCCGGCTGCTCCTATTGGTTAAAGCCTCCTCCTCTCCAGAGGCCCTGATGGCGCCCATGGGGCAGGAAGGTGTGTGTGGTCTGAAGAAACAGCAGGAGCTCAGGCTAGTGGGTTGTGAAAGTCTGCTGAATTGTGCTGGTGTCTGGGTTTTTCCATTTCAGTAAATTGTAGGGACCCCAAAGAAGTACCTCTTAAAGTTCCTGAGCTTTTGAAAATGAGAATAATATTTGGGCCAAGTTTGCCACACTGTTGAGCAATTCTAGACATATTATGGTTCTAGGTTTCAACTTCTTGCTCCCTTTGATTCTTTAATGAGTAAAGAGTTCATTTTCATTTTTCTTCTGTGGTTATTTCTGTCTTTCACTTATTCCCTTGCTTTTGCTTCAGTGTCTCTCTTGTCCCTTCCTCTTACTTTGCAAGTGGATTAGATAAGCCAGTTCTCATTGTGTGTCTCTGTATCCTCAGCTTGACCACCAGCCTTCAATCTCTAAATCTCATTTCTGGCCACATATAGAAGATTTGATTCCTGCATGCTTCCCCATCACCTGCAGGAATAGCTGAACCTCGTGACTCAGGCGTCTGCCTACAATGTGGGAGACCCAGGGTTGATCCCTGGGTGGGAAAGATCCCCTGGAGAAGGAAATGGCAACCTACTCCAGTACTCTTGTCTGGAAAATTCCATGGATGGAAGAGCCTGGGAGGCTACAGTCTGCTGCTGCTAAGTTGTTTCAGTCGTGTCTGATCCACGTGACCCCATAGATGGCAGCCCACGAGGCTTCCCTGTCCCTGGGATTCTCCAGGCAAGAATACTGGAGTGGGTTGCCATTTCCTTCTCCAATGCGTGAAAGTGAAAAGTAAAAGTGAAGTCGCCCAGTTGTGTCCAACTCTTTGTGACCCCATGGACTGCAGCCTACCAGGCTCCTCCTTCCATGGGATTTTCCAGGCAAGAGTATCGGAGTGGGTTGCCATTGCCTTCTCTGAGGCTACAGTCTACAGGGTCACAAAGAGTCAGACATGACTGAGCAACTTCACTTTCACTTTCTCTCTCCCTTTAAGGTAGACCTGATGAAGTATAGATCCCTCTGCCTCTCCTAGTTTCCCTTATGTGAACCTATTTTCCAAACCTGGACTCCATTAGAGGTCGTTAAGCCTCTGAAAAGTGAAAATGTTAGTTGCTCAGTTGTCTCTGACTCTTTGTGATCCCATGGACTGTAGCCTTTCAGGCTCCTCTATCTACAGAATTCTCCAGGCAAGAATACTGGAGTGGGTAGCCATTCCCTTCTCCAGGGTATCTTCCCAACCTAGGGATAGAATCCCGGATCTCCCACATTGCAGGTAGATTCTTTACCGTCTGAGCCACCAGGGAAGCCCCTGAAGCCTCTGAGACAATGACAAAATTCCTGTCTGTGCCCTAAACACCAGTGGCAGAGAAAGGCAGTACCAGGTCCTTGGCCCAGACCCTTCAGTTCAGCGTGATGGGCTGACAGGAGTCCCGAGGCCAGCAGCTCACTTTAATGGGCAGGATGCATTTTCTAGTGATTGATCACTTCCTCCATAAATTATGGATATGCATCTCTGCCGAGGCTGGTGACTTATGGAGGGGCCCTTTAAGCAGTAAATCCTATCTCCCTCCATCCTCTGGGCAGTAATGACATTGCTCAAGTCACAGAGAAATACAGGGCTGCCCTTTGCAGGGCACTTTTTTAAAAAGCAAATTTTCACTTGTTAAAGCCTCAGCAGGGAAACTTTGGGGGGAAGATGCGCACCTGAGTCTGGAGAGCCTTGTTTGCCTTCATTCTCACTTAGCAAGGAGGCCTGGCTGGAAGCAGGGCACAGATTGATAGGAATCAAAACACATGGCTTGGGTTCGATCTGGGAAGATCCCACATGCTGTGGAGCAACTAAGTTGCTGTGCTGCAGCTATTGAAGTCTGTGGGCCCTAGAGCCTGTGTTCCACAGCAAGAGAAGCCACCACAATGAGCAGCCCACACGCTACAAGTAGAGAGCAGTTCCCCCTCGCCATGACTAGAGAAAAGCCCCTGCAGAGCAACGAAGAGAGTGCAGCCAAAAATAAATAAATAAAAAAAATAAAAATTCTTAAAAAAAGTGCATGGCTTTCGGTTTGTTGTTGTTATCTGAAGGCAAAAGAATATCTATTTGTGAGCTGATACAGGAAGAGAAAGAGAACGTATCAGAGGGAATGGAATGCCGTCCGCCCCACCCAGAGAAGGGACCATGGAAGAGAACGGCCAGGAAGGTCTCTGTTTCATCCATCAGAGCAATCTGCCTATTCCCCTGCAGAGCTCCATAGGACCAACCTCATTCATTTCTCTTACCAAGTCAACATCTCCCCCTGGGCCAGTCCAGATTTCATACCAAAGACATGCAGACACCCAATCATTTGACTTAAAATCTCCTGTGAATGGTTGAGCAGCTCTCACACTGGTGCACACTCTCTCCAGATCACACTCCTTGAAGCCCGTCACCTCCTCTTTCAGTATTCCATCCTCATCCTCCTCAGAGGTCACCTTCCCTTTGCTCAACCACTGACTTTCTCTGCATTCTATGCCTGACTCACGCCTCATTGACTTTATCCAGCTGCATGCATGAATTTATCAAGTGAATATATTCTCTGTGATCCTATTTTTCTTTTCTTTTCATATCTTCCTATTCTCTATTAGTCTCCTTATACAATTCAATGAGGTTTTACTACAGAGGAGATATGCAGATACCACTCAATGAAATCAGAAGCTTCACAAGGAAATAGTCCTAGAGTCAAAGAATTATTTATCACCTAAGGCTCTAGGAGTATGACTCTGTCCTAGGAAAAGAGATCAACCAGAACTTTGAAGGAAATGTTTCTGGAATTTATTGCACAGAGCAAGTAAATCCCATCAGCTCATAAACGTATCCATGATATTAAAATTTCATTTGTTGTTCAGTCACTTAGTCTTGTCCAACTCTTTGCAGCCCCATGGACTTCAGCATGCCAGGCTCTCCTGTCTTCCACTATCTCCTGGTTTGCTCAAACTCATGTCCGTTGAGTCAATGGCACTATGTAGACATTTCATCCTGTGCCGCCCTCTTCTCCTTTTGCCTTCAATCTTTCCCAGCATCATGGTCTTTTCCAATGAGTCAGCTCTTCGCATCAGGAGCTTCAGCTTCAGCATCAGTCCTTCCAGTGAATTTCATTAGAGGAGGGTAATTAGTAAAAATTGTCTGAAAGGGCTCTTTAGGGGGATAACAATGGAAAAAATGTTTGAAAACACTGTTGTAAAGGAAGTAGGTTTGAGCTTAGGATTAGAGCAAAGATATAGATTTCCCACTTGCCTTTCAGTTTGACTAATTCGTACAGATGCCACATTGAGTTGTGAGAAAGAAAAACAGAGCTAATTGATAGTCTAGAGATCAAGAAAAAGAGCCTTAAGAAATCTAAATATATCTGTGGATGAAGGTTTAAACTAGACTCTTCATATTTGAGAATTGTTTGGTTTTTCTTTGTCTTGTTTGTTTTTTAAGCCTGATCATTCCTCTGCTCATTTTGTCACCTGATTGCCATCAGTGTGATCAAGAAAGCAGGAGTGGACATAGGAAGCAAAGAGACCTCAAAACCGGAGAAAATAGTACTTCCTCCGGGACCATGTGTTAGAGTTTACAGAAGTGAGCTGCAGAGAGGTTGAGCACAGATGATGCAGGAAATGCTCATTCATCAAGACCTGATTGCCTATTTTTCAAACAGTTCAGTGACAATATAGTCGGAATTTTCTTTTTTCCACCAGAGTCTCTCACACTAAGCATCTTGAATGAGACTTTATGGGCATCTCTCCTGTAGATTTACTGCTTTTCCTGCGAGAACATCTTCCTCCTTAAACGCTGGGCAGAGGGAACTTAACCGGAGAAAATAGTACTTCCTCCGGGACCATGTGTTAGAGTTTACAGAAGTGAGCTGCAGAGAGGTTGAGCACAGATGATGCAGGAAATGCTCATTCATCAAGACCTGATTGCCTATTTTTCAAACAGTTCAGTGACAATATAGTCGGAATTTTCTTTTTCCACCAGAGTCTCTCACACTAAGCATCTTGAATGAGACTTTATGGGCATCTCTCCTGTAGATTTACTGCTTTTCCTGCGAGAACATCTTCCTCCTTAAACGCTGGGCAGAGGGAACTTATTCTGTGAACAGCTGTGCCTGCTTGTCAAGGATTGTGGCAAAGGCAGAACCAAATGCCAGATGTGTTGTTCTCTGGAAGCCACTCTGGTCAGACTATGCTTCATGTCAGCTATGAACTCTGAATTTTCACAGTGCACACATTTATTTTAGAATGTTTCCATTCCTCTCATCCCACTTCTAAAATTAATACATGCACAAATACACACACCACTTTTAATGAAATAAAAAGTAAGTAATAAATGGAAAAATATTTGCAACTTCTATTAAGAGGAATTAGTTGCTGTTATTAATGTTCATAAAAATTATAAATGTTCAAAAATATGGACTCATAAATCACAACCAAAGAAATGCCAAGAACTATAAAATTATTGTAAATGTCACTCCTCACTAAAGATATATAAATTGAAAAATTAAAATGTATTCAACCATTCATTCACTCAAAAAGTTAAAAACAGAATTACTATGCAATATAGCAATTCTACTTGTTGGAGTATTCCCAAAAGACTCGATCAGTTCAGTTCAGTTGCTCAGTCGTGTCTGACTCTTTGTGACCCCATGAATTGCAGCACGCAAGGCCTCCCTGTCCATCATCAACTCCTGGAGTTCACCCAGACTCACGCCCATCGAGTCAGTGATGCCATCCAGCCATCTCATCCTCGGTCATCCCCTTCTTCTCCTGCCTCCAATCCCTCCCAGCATCAGAGTCTTTTCCAATGAGTCAACTCTTCATATGAGGTGGCCAAAGTACTGGAGTTTCAGCTTTAGCATCATTCCTTCCAAAGAAATCCCAGGGCTGATCTCCTTCAGACTGGACTGGTTGGATCTCCTTGCAGTCCAAGAGACTCTCAAGAGTCTTCTCCAAC
>SJXQ01006487.1:309288-393527 GCA_006408695.1 Aepyceros melampus
CACTCTCCTCTTTCACTTTCAACAAGAGGCTTTCTAGTTCCTCTTCACTTTCTGCCAGAAGGGTGGTGCCATCTGCATATCTGAGGTGATTGATATTTCTTCCAGCAATCTCGATTCCAGTTTGTGCTTCTTCCAGCCCAGCGTTTGTCATGATGTACTCTGAATATAAGTTAAGTAAGCAGGGTGACAATATACAGCCTTGACGTACTCCTTTTCCTATTTGGAACCAGTCTGTTGTTCCATGTCCAGTTCTAACTGTTGCTTCCTGACCTGCATACACATTTCTCAAGAGGCAGGTCAGGTGGTCTGGTATTCTCATCTCTTTTAAGGCTTTGCCATAGTCAATAAAGCAGAAATAGATGTTTTTCCAGAACTCTCTTGCTTTTTGAGGTCAGTTTTCATTCCAATCCCAAAGAAAGGCAATGCCAAAAAATGCTCAAACTACCACACAATTGCACTCATCACACATGCTAGTAAAGTAATGCTCAAAATTCTCCAAGCCAGCCTTTAGCAATATGTGGACCACGAACTTCCAGATGTTCAAGTTGGTTTTAGAAAAGACAGAGGAACCAGAGATCAAATTGCCAACATCCGCTGGATCATCAAAAGAGTTGATAGCAGGGGCTTAAATAGGTATATGTATATGTTCACAGCAACGTTATTTACCATAGCCAGGAAGTAAAAGCTACCAAGTGTTCACTGTTGAATGAATGGATAAACAAAATGTGGTAAATGCTTACAATGGACTGTACACATTAAATACGTGTACTTCTTTGTACATCAGTGATGCTAAATAAATACATAAGAGACTCACAGTAATCCAAAGCGAAAAAACTCAAAAAATTCTCAAACATTTAAAAATGAACTACCAAAATAATCCAATTAGAAGTGAGCAAAAGAACTGAATAGATATTTTCCAAAAGAAGATGTAAAAATGACAAATAGTTTTACAAAAAAGTGCTTAACATCGCTAATAATTAGGGGAATCCAGATCCATTGAGATACTGCCGCACATCTGTCAGAATGGTTGTCATCAACAGGGAACTCTGCGCAATGTCACGTGGCAGCCTGGATGTTGGGAGTTTCGGGGAAAATGGATGCATGTGTATGTATGGTTGAGTCCCTTTGCTGTTTACCTGAAACTTTTACAACATTGTTAATTGGTTATACCCCAATACACAATAAAAAATGCAAAAGTCAAAAAGCAGTACAGGGTTGTTATGAATCATAAATAAAATAAAACCCAGATTTATAAAAAACATAAGAGATAACAAATACTGGTGAGGATGTTGAGAAAAAGGAACACTTATACAGTGATGGTGGGAATGTAAATTGGTGCAGTCAGCTGGAAATCGGTATGGTGATCCTTCAAAAAATTAAGAAAATAACTACCATATGATCCAGCAATTCTAGTTCTGAATATATATCCAGAGGAATTTTAATCATCTTCTTGAAGAGATATCAGCACCCCCACGTTCACTGTGGCATCTTTCAGATTAGCCAAGACATGGAGGCAACCTAAATGTCCATCAATGAATGGCTAGATGAATAAAGAAAATACGGCATATATGTACAATTGAATGCTATTCAGCCTGAAAAGCTGAAAATCTTGCCATTTGGGGCAAGATGGTTGAATCTGGACTGGAGTACATTATACTAAATGAAATAAGCCAACCATAGAAGGGAAAATGCTGTGTGATACCACCATGAAGAATCTGAAGTATTTAAACTCATAGAAGCTGAGAACAGAGTGGTGGTTGCCAGAGGCTGGAGGAAAGGGTAAGTGGGGAAGTATTAGTCAAAGGATTCAAAAAGCTTCAGGTATATAAGATGAATAAGTCCTAGAGAGTGATGGTTCAGTATAGAGCCTTAGTCCACAATACTGTACTGTGTACTTAACAATTTGCTAAGAGTATGGATCTCATGTTAAATGTTCTTTTCACTACACAAAAATAAAGAGAATGGAGGAAAAAAAAGAAATAAGCTTCCAATTTCAGCTATGATATCATGAAAAGTTAAAAAAAATCACACTAACTTTATGAATTTTCTTTTAAATATGGAAAAGATTTAAATATTTTCCAGCTTGTTTGTTATGTTTTCTTTCCAGCAGAGTCCAGTGTGTGGCTAACCTAAAAATAAAAGTAATAAAAGGAAAAGTAAAGAGGCAAACAATAATGTTTACTTTGAAAGACATTTCAGGATAGAATTTTTCAGTAAACCATATAGTCATCTGCCCTAAGAGAAGATGCGACACTATATATATACGTAAACTGGATTTATGCAGTTTAATAGTGGAGAAGGACATGGCAACCCACTGCAGTATTCTTGCCTAGAGAATCCTATGGACAGAGGAGCCTGGTGGGCTGCTGTCCATGGGGTCGCACAGAGTTGGACACGACTGAAGTGACTTAGCAGTAGCAGCAGTTTAATAGATACCTCCTTGCAGTATCTGATGTGAGAAGACTTACCTCTTTGTTTAAAGAATGATAGGATGAGATAAAGAGTCAATATCTGATTCTTTCATAACACCATTCCATAGCCATATTATATTAGTAACTAGTATTTGTGAAAACCTGAAGCTACCTTGACAGTAAATGGAAATAGAACCAGGTAATTCACGCATGCCCTGAAATGCTACACTCTGTGCCATGAGGGTTAATTTCAGCAGATCTGGAATCAGGCTGAGCTGTTTTACATGGCACTAACCCCTGATCAAGGCATGAAGTGTACTGATTAATAATGTTGTTTTGCAATCTTGGGTCTGAGGAGTTTCAGGGCTGAGTGCCAGTGTTCTTTGTTTTAACAGTGAGACTGATGAGTTGCAACTGGTCTCAGTGAGCCCCCTGGAGGGCTTTGCTGTGGAGGCTGGTTATTTAGCAGAAAGATGCCTATATGACTAGGAAAATATGAAAGTTCCCAGCTGAGACTGCATTTTAGACTTCCTGGCTCTGGGGTGTTCTTTGCACACATCAGTGGTTACTGATCTTTCTGAGAAAGTATATTCGGCCGGGGCCTTCCGGTGGGGGCATGACCAGCTTTCACCTGGGTGCTCCAGACTCTGGCTGTGATGCATGTCTTTATTCAATGCCCTTGCTATCCTGAGTGTGCATTTTCTGTAGCGAACTGGGGATCTGCAAGCATCATCATTTTGGGTTCTGTCTGGTTATTTAGCAGAAAATGCCTATATGACTAGGAAAATATGAAAGTTCCCAGCTGAGACTGCATTTTAGACTTCCTGGCTCTGGGGTGTTCTTTGCACACATCAGTGGTTACTGATCTTTCTGAGAAAGTATATTCGGCCGGGGCCTTCCGGTGGGGGCATGACCAGCTTTCACCTGGGTGCTCCAGACTCTGGCTGTGATGCATGTCTTTATTCAATGCCCTTGCTATCCTGAGTGTGCATTTTCTGTAGCGAACTGGGGATCTGCAAGCATCATCATTTTGGGTTCTGTGAGTCTTCTTCAGCAATCCAACGTTGTTGCAATCATACACAGTAATGTGCACCAAAGTTCCTTAATACAAATGTAAAAGCCTGATGACTCCTTTATAGTTTCTTCAAATATATAATTCAGAAGATTAGAAAAATTTATTTGTTATACTTGATTCAAAATTCCACATTTCTTACTAGCGATTCAGATAAACAATATAAGGAACTAAATTAAAATAATATGTTATCAAAAAAGGGACTTCCCTGGTGGTCTAGTGGTAAGACTCCATGCTCCCAATACAGGGGGCATGGGTTTGGTCCCTGATCAGGGAATTAAGATCCCTCATGCCACACTGCATGGTCAAAAAAAAAAAGGAGGAAAGAAATTCTGACATGCCATTACATGAATGAAACTTGAAAATATTATGCTAAGTGACACGTGTATACCTGTGGCGGATTCATGTTGATGTATGGCAGAACCAATACAGTATTGTGAAGTAAATAACCTCCAATTAAAATAAATAAATTTATATTAAAAAAGACAATGTTTGACTCTATATAAGTTAAGTAATATAGTCAAATTCACGGAGATAGAAAATAGAATGGTGGTTGACAGAAGCTAACGTGGAAGGGAATGGGTAGTGAGTGTTTCATAGGTATGAAGTTTCATTTGGGAAGATGAACATTCTGGAGATGGATGGTGGCAAGGCGATGGCACCCCACTCCAGTACTCTTGCCTGGAAAATCCCATGGATGGAGGAGCCTGGTGGGCGCAGTCCATGGAGTCGCGAAGAGCTGGACATGACTGAGCGGCTTCACTTTCACTTTTCACTTTCATGCGTTGGAGAAGGAAATGGCAACCCACTCCAGTATTTTTGCCTGGAGAATCCCAGGGACGGGGGAGCCTGGTGGGCTACCATCTATGGGGTCACACAGAGTCGGACACGACTGAAGTGACTTAGCAGCAGTGAGTGTACAAAGTAAGACCTCTGAATACTGCAATTAAAAATAATTGAAATAAGTTTTATGTTATGTATATTTTACCACAATTAAAAAAAATGTTTTTACTTATATTAGCAAAATTGCTTTTTCCCCCATTAATGATAACACACTGTGAGTTTGCTAATGTACTTCTGACAGGACAATGAAAGTGAAAGGTGAAAGTGAAGTCGCTCAGTTGTCTCCGACTCTTTGAGACCTTGTAGACTGTAGCCTACCAGGTTCCTCCATCCATGGGATTCTCCAGGCAAGAATACTGGAGTGGGTTGCTATTTCCTTCTCCAGGGGATCTTCCCGATCCAGGAATTGGACCTGAGTCTCTTGCATTGCAGGCAGACGCTTTAACCTCTGAGCCACCAGGGACAGGACAATAAGTTGGTATAATCTTTCGAGAAAGCAGTGGTCCTTAAAAAATGTGTGTGTGTGTGTGTGTGTGTGTGTGTGTGTTTGTCCATTCGCTCAGTTATGTCTAAATCTTTGTGACCCCATGGACTGTAGCCTTCCAGACTCCTCTGTCCATGGAATTTTTCAGGCAAGAATACTGGACTGGGTTGCCATTTTTTCCTCCAGGATTTCTATATACACAATGACCTAATTTTCTCTCCTAGGAGATTATCATAGTTATCAGACAGTTCAGTTGCTCAGTTGTGTCTGACTCTTTGCGACCCCATAGACAGCAACTTGCCAGGCTTCCCTGACCACCACCAACACCCGGAGCTTACACAAACTCATGTCCATCGAGTTGATGATGCCATCACACCATCTCATCCTCTATCGTCCCCTTCTCCTCCCACCTCAATCTTTCCCAGCATCAGGATCTTTTCTAGTGAGTCAGTTCTTTGCATCAGGTGGCCAAAGTATTGGAGTTTCAGCTCAGCATCAGTCCTTCTAACAAATATTCAGGACTGATTTCCTTTAGGATTGACTGGTTGGATCTCCTTTCAGTCCAAGGGACTCTCAAGAGTCTTCTCCAATACCACAGTTAAAAAGCATCAATTCTTCAGCGCTCAGCTTTCTTTACAGTCCAACTCTCACATCCATATATGACTACTGGAAAAACTATAGCTTTAACTAGACAGATCTTTGTTGGCAAAGTAATGTCTCTGCTCTTTAATATGTTGTGTGTAGGTTGGTCATAGCTTTCCTTCCAAGGAATAAGCATCTTTTAATTTCATGGCTGCAATCATCACCTGCAGTGATTTTGGAGCCTCCAAAATAAAGTCTGTCACTGTTTCTATTGTTTCCCCATCTATTTCCCATGAAGTGATGGGACCAGATGCCATGATCTTCATTTTCTGAATGTTGAGCTTTAAGTCAACTTTTTCACTCTCCTCTTTCACTTTCATCAAGAGGCTCTTTAGTTCTTCTTCAGTTTCTGCCATTAGGGTGGTGTCATCTGCATATCTGAGGTTAATGATATTTCTCCTGGCAATCTTGATTCCAGCCTGTGCTTCATCCAGCCCAGCATTTCACATGATGTACTCTGCATAGAAGTAAAAAAGCAGGGTGACAATATACAGCCTTGACATACTCCTTTCCCTATTTGGAACCAGTCTGTTATTCCATGTCCAGTTCTGACTGTTGCTTCTTGACCTGCATACAGATTTCTCAGAAGGCAGGTCTGGTGGTCTAGTGTTCCCATCTCTTTCAGAATTTTCCATAGTTTGTTGTGATCCACACAGTCAACAGCTTTGGCATAGTCAATAAAGCAGACGTAGATGTTTTTCTGGAACTCTCTTGCTTTTTCAGTGATCCAGTGGATGTTGGCAATTTGATTTCTAGTTTCTCTGCCTTTCTAAAACTAGCTTGAACATCTGAAGTTCATGGTTCCTGTACTGTTGAAGCCTGGCTCGAAGAATTTTGAGCATTACTTGGCTAGCAGGTAAGATGAGTGCAATCGTGTGGTAGTTTGAACATTCTTTGGCATTGCCTTATCATAGCTATACTTATAGACTATTCTATTAAGAAATGTACTGAAGCAATTTTTTTTTTACAGTAAATGCTCTAAAGTTTCCAAAATTGGCTAAGTAAATAATGATGCATTAAGGGACACGCTAATGCTTGCTAAGGAAGCATTAATATTATTTATGTGAATATTAATGATATAGAAAAAAGTTGCCAGGATATAAATTAGTAAAAAAGTCTACAAACAGTTATGAAACTCTAGTAAGCTCCATTTTTTTTGTTCAAGGAGCAGCAGGTTAGCAGCTAGAACAAAATATTATTATCTATTGTTACATATGTATATACAGAGACCTAGAATTAGAAGAGCAAATACTTATGCTTTTGTGACAGGAATACAGCTCATTTTTATTTTCATTTGAGAGCTTTTTTGCTCATGTAGTTTCTAAATATTCTTCCTTAAATGCCTATCCCCTTGCTAAAATCATGGTGAAGTAATGAGAGTTATTAACATACAAACTGCTTTTCCAGGCCAGGCTTTCCTAGGGTGTTTCCCAATCTCTTTCTTTTGTCAAGGTGAAAGGCAGAGCACAGTTGAGGTTTAGTTTGGGATAAACAGAGGCATTGGACAAAACTTTCAAGGAAACTCTGGGTCAACCAATGACTGTTCTTGGCAGAAGAGAAACGTGGTTCTGGTAAGGCACCCTGCCGGGAGGCAGGATGGTGTGGGAAACTCTACTGTCTTGGGCACTGATAAAGCTCTCTCCTTCTAATTTTATCACTGACTCAAGAGGGACCCTTGGAAAGTCACTTTACAATTTGGGACCTCCTGGTTCTCACTATAAAACAAATTTGGTTCTTTTAGGCCTTCCAGCTTGATTGTTTTGCAATTTAATGTGCATTGTTTGAGGCTGGCTGGTGTCCAGGCTGGGAAAGATTAAGCTCTGCTTCTTGTAAACAGTTTGGAACGTCGTTACTCATTGTTTTTTGAACATCAGTTCAGTTCAGTTGCTCAGTCGTGTCTGACTCTTTGAGACCCCACGGACTGCAGCATGTCAGGCTTCCCTGTCCATCACCAACTCCAGGAGCTTACTCAAACTCATGTCCAAGTCGGTGATGCCATCCAACCATCTCATCCTGCTGTTCCCATCTCCTCCTGCCTTCAATCTTCCCCAGCATCAGGGTCTTTTCAAATGAGTCATTTCTTTGCATCAGGTGGCCAAAGTATTGGTGTTTCAGCTTTAGCATCAGTTCTTTCAATGAATATTCAGCACTGATTTCCTTTAGGATGGACTGGTTGGATCTCCTTGTATTCCAAGAGACTCACAAGAGTCTTCTCCAACACCGCAGTTCAAAAGCATCAATTCTTCAGTGCTCAGCTTTCTTTATAGTCCAACTCTCACATTCACACATGACCACTGGAAAAACCATAGCCTTGACTAGACGGACCTTTGTTGGCAAAGTAATGTCTCTGCTTTTTAATATGCTGTCTAGGTTGGTCATAGGTCTTCTTCCAGGGAGCAAATGTCTTTTAATTTCATGGCTGCAGTCACCATCTGCAGTGATTTTGGAGCCCCAAAAGTAAAGTCTGTCACTGTTTCCATTATTTTCCCATCTATTTGCCATAAAGTGATGGGACTGGATGCCATGATTTTAGTTTTCTGAATGTTGAGTTTTTTAATTATTTATTTTTTCTATTGAAGGATAATTGCTTTACAGAATTTTGTTGTTTTCTGTCAAATTTATTTACAGGCCAGCAATGAAGACACAGACGGAGAGAATAGACTTATGGACATGGGGAGAGGGGAAGATGTATGGAAGAGTAACATGAATGTTGAGCTTTAAGCCAACTTTTTCACTCTCCTCTTTCACTTTCATCAAGAGGATCTTTAGTTCTTCTTCACTTTCTGCCATACGGGTGGTGTCATCTGCATATCTGAGGTTAATGATATTTCTTCCGCAATCTTGATTCTAGCCTGTGCTTCATCTGGTATTTTGCATGCTGTACTCTGTCTGCATAGAAGTAAAAAGGCAAGGTGACAATATACAGCCTGGATGTACTCCTTTCCCTATTTGAAACCAGTCTGTTGTTCCATGTCCAGTTCTAACTGTTGCTTCTTGACCTGCATACAGGTTTCTCAAGAGGCAGGTCAGGTGGTCTGGTATTCCCATCTCTTTCAGAATTTTCCACAGTTTGCTGTGATCCACACAGTCAAAGGCTTTGGTGTAGTCAATAAAGCAGAAGTAGATGTTTTTCTGGAACTCCCTTGCTTTTTCAATGATCCAATGGATGTTGGCAATTTGATCTCTGGTTCTTCCGCTTTTTCTGAATCCAGCTGAACATCTGGAAGTTCATGGTTCACGTACAGTTGAAGCCTGGCTTGAGGAATTTTCAGCCTTACTTGGCTAGCGTGTGAGATGAGCGCAATTGTGCTGTAGTTTAAACATTCTTTGGCATTGTCTTTCTTTGGGATTGGAATGAAAATTGACCTCTTCCAGTCCTGTGGCCACTGCTGAGTTTTCCAAATTTGCTGGCATATTGAGTACAGCACTTTCACAGCGTTATCTTTTAGGATTTGAAATACCTCAACTGGAATTCCATTACCTCCACTAGCTTTGCTTGTAGTGATGCTTCCTAAGGACCCCTTAACTATGCATTCCTGGATGTCTGGTTCTAGGTGAGTGATCACACCATTGCGGTTATCTGGGTCATGAAGATATTTTTTGTGTAGTTCTTCCGTGTATTTTTGCCACCTCTTAATATCTTCTGCTTCTGTTAGGTCCATACCATTTCTGTCCTTTATTGTACCCATCTTTGCATGAAATATTCCCTTGGTATCTTATTTTCTTGAAGAAATCTCTAGTATTTCCCATTTTATTGTTTTCCTCTATTTCTTTGCATTGATCACTGAGAAAGGCTTTCTTATCTCTCCTTGTTATTAAAATATTATTATTGTTATATATCATTACAAAAATAGAGACCGAAAGTTCATAGAAGTAGTCAGAGGAGCAAGTCTGGCCACCTGTTTAGGAAGAGTAGCACTATAGACTGACATCACAGAAAACACAGAAGTGAGTCTCACATAAGGAAGGGTCAAAATGTCAAATGCTACTAAAATGTCAAATAAGATGAAGATAAGGATCTATCCATTTATTTTAATGACAAGGTAATGAGGTAAGTCAGACTCTTCTATTAATCTATTTAAATTATTTAAATAATCCTCACTCTTTGTTTAAAACCATGACAGTCAGCTATCTCCTGAGAATTAGGCAACACTTTTTTCCTCCAGATAGGAAGACATTTCATGATTTCAGAACTGAAGATTCCTGAGACATGACTTCAAGTAAGTACAACATATTTATCAATTAACTCTACAAAGGAGAAACCTGGCTGGCACCAGAATAAGGGATGAAAGTTCACAGCTCTCATTGCCAGGCTCATGGATATGCTGCTGCTGCTATGTGCCTCTTGATATGAGGCACTGAGACCAGCGAAGCATAATTTCTATGGGCTTCCTGTTTAAACACAAAAATCACGAGGGAACATTAGAAAAACTTACGGGACTTTCTAAATGGTGAGGTCATGAGAGGCAAGGAAAAACTGAGGAACTGTTACACACAGAGATCAAAGAGATATGTTGTTATTTAGGTGCTAAGTCAGATCTGACTCTTTTATGACCCCATGGATTGTAGCCCCACCAGACTCCTCTGTCCATGAGATTTTCCAGACAAAAATACTGGAATGAGTTGCCATTTCCTTCTCCAGGGAATCTTCCCAGCAGGGGTCAAACCTGCATCTCCTACACTGGCAGGCAGATTCTCTACCACTGTGCCACAAGGAAAGCCAAATAAATATGATGTGACATTAAAACGCAATACACGATTCTGATTTGCACATCATGTATACCTGAATGATATAATTGTAATGCCAGGTATTTATAAATCTTGAATAGGTACACATAATTACTTTCTGATATAAAGAGAAAATACTTCTGATATAAAGAGCAAATACTCATATTGCTTTCCATTTTGAAATTTTGCCTATCCTTCCTTGAAAGACAGATTCTGTCAATGCTATGTTGGTTTATACTGGTTTACTTTCCATAAACTTGTACTTTGGAAAGAGTGGGTTGTTTTAAAAGGCTTTGACTATTATATAATCATGTGAATTGAAATTTGGGGAATATTTTTTCCCTTTTATTTTCACACTGGGGTGATAAACTGATTTTTAAAATTACTGTAAATGAAAATAAGCTCTTAGCAGCAAATACTCATATTGCTTTCCATTTTGAAATTTTGCCTATCCTTCCTTGAAAGACAGATTCTGTCAATGCTATGTTGGTTTATACTGGTTTACCTTCCATAAACTTGTACTTTGGAAAGAGTGGGTTGTTTTAAAAGGCTTTGACTATTATATAATCATGTGAATTGAAATTTGGGGAATATTTTTTCCCTTTTATTTTCACACTGGGGTGATAAACTGATTTTTAAAATTACTGTAAAAAGTTCATTAGGAAGAAATATAATAGTATTATTATTATTATTTACAGTGATGACTATTCTTTACTTGCTTGATATAAACCAGGTACTGTACTAAGTGCTTTGCATACATTCTGTTATGTAGTTTTCAAAATTATGCTTGTTATTATGGCCCTAGATTTACATATGAAGATTATAAACTTGGCGTGGTTGAATAATTCTTATCGTCACAAAACTATTAAGGTGACAAAGCTGAGACTGAATTTCAGCCCTTTTGTCACAGAGGAATCAGGGGAATGCTGTGGAACTGACACCAGACTGTTCCCTGAGAATCAATGTCACTGAATACCCCTCTGTAGCTCCTAGTATGTAGCACATACCATCAAAATCAAGCTCTGACGGTAGCCCAGAGAATGGGCAAGCAAACCGTCATTTTTTTCTTCTATTAAACTTGTTTGGCTGCACTCAGCCTTGCCCTTTCTATTGTCTCTCTCCTTATGTAGCTTATGGAAATGTTTCAGACTATATTTCATTCCTAAGAAAGATTCAAATGATTCAGCTGGTGCTCGATAGTTAAGTACAGTGAGAACAAAAGGTAAGATTCTGAGCACATTTCTGTCCTGATGTTTCTGGATGGTAAAACCACAACATGACATTTATGAATCTCATATTAAATTTCATCTCACACTGAATTTTACTCTCATATAGAAGAGAGAGGAAGAGGTGATCTAAAAGTCAAGAACAGGTCTCTAAATAAGATGGCAGTGTCAGCAATATGGGCAGAGAGGTTATTGGCACTTTTGCCTCCTAATTCATACTTAAGGAAGCTGTTGGCAGCCAGACACTGATAACCCTCAAGGAGGCCACCAAGCTGAGAAAGGAAGCTCAGGCTGATGAATGGTACAACAGAATAATGGCAAATAAGCTTCTTGGCTTTTTGCTGAGTGAGCCAATGGAGATGGATTTTGTCATCACAGTAATTTTGCAGCTGCAACGTGGATATCTTCACAATAGTGTTCTGGACCCCTGGAAATATCCTTGTACTTTTGGGATATCTTTGCAATGGAGCACTTCAGGGGAGAAGAAGGGTTCAGATGACATTCCCCAGGATGATTTATGCTTACAAGTTTAATTTCCAATGCTAGGTTTCTCTGATATAAATCATACTGTTTCAGGGAGAGAACAAGTTATATACTCTTCATATATGTTTTCTCAATTAATGATCTTACGTGGCTTAAATTATACTGACAGAAAAACAACTGCAGTAGTTTTTAAACTAATGATACAATCCATGGATAATTCCATCTAAAATAGCTCAGAGATGTGAATGAATGAATTGTATATCATTGCAGGAAGCAATTTCCCTCAATGAATTCTACCTGATGGAATCTTAATACATATCAGATTGGGTAAAAGTTTTCAATTGAAATAAGTCTCTGAAACTGGCTCTGGAGCAAAACTCAAACCCTGAAGGGAGACAGCTGTGAATATATTTAGAACTGCCCACTTTCCAGGAAGTCTTGTGTTACAAATATCTCTTTTCTGTGCACAGCAACATGTTTTGCGAAGGAATCTAATGACATGGGTGGCTTCAACAATTCTTTCCAAATTTCATTCCCCTTAATGTGGGTTTCTTAATGGGTCACCATCCTGCAATGTCTTCACTCTATTTACCCAGAGCTTTATTTCTTTCTGATGTGAAGATGTTCATGAGGAAGCTAAGGCACTTTGACAAACCCAATGGCAGCTCCTAGGACGTTGTCATCAGAAGTAAAGTGATGCCTCCCAGGCCTAGACAGGTTTAAAAATAATGGAATACATTTTCCTTCCAGTTCTATGATGCCAATACTCTTGGGGTATGTGTGTGTGTGTGTGAGAGAGAGAGAGACAGAGAGAGATAGAGAGACAGAGAGGAACTTTTTCTCCAACCTAGGGCAGATTTTCAGTCGGCGATCCTATTCATCTCTGTTTGCCTAAGAGTTCCTTTTGCTCATCTTGTTTCTAGGTCTCTTCTGGGAGAGGAATAGCCAAAATCCTTTTGTGAGTAACTTGCTATCAGAGAATACAAATGAATTATACAAAATCAAGCACCTGATCTACATGCATTAGGTTCTAATACAAGTCTTCTAATGCTTCTTAACATAGTGGCTATGAAATTATATCTAGTCTAGGCTGCTGTCATTGCAGTCATTCTGTCTCCTCCAAAGAGACGATAGACAGTATGAACAGAGGTGATTCAGGGTCACCCTGTCCCCTACACAGAGTTAATGTTTGATGCCCTGCAGAATGGCTTTGCTCAATACAGACTTATGACAGATGAAAGGGGTTACAGGTGACATAGTTACTTTTAACTCTCTGATTCAGGTTTTGGGGAGATGTGGAACATGTAATAGACTCAGCCTGTAATATGGAACCACAGTTTGTTGTCAGAAATCTTAAAATCTGGGCTCTGGTTTCTTTTCTGATACTTAACTGGTTAGATGCTGTTTGATGACCTTGTCGACTGAAAGGGGACAACACCTGTTCAAATGCACCACCTGGCTGTTGTAAGGATGCAAGAGATGTGGATGAAAACACTGTTCAGTGCCATGCAAATGCCGAAGCATCACTATTGACATGCTGTGCTTTCTGGGGCTCTACAAAACCACAGGGATAATTACATGGTGCAGGAAAGCAAAGACAAGTAAAGGTACAAGTCAGTGAAAGGACTGATGGGCACCTGCTTTTCCATATCTGTAAGGAGATTTTTTTTTAGTGCCTGAAATAACCCAACATCCTTCTACAAATACCTGTTTGTCAATTACTATATTCCAGGCATTTTCACATGTTCCACTAATCAGAGTAATATAGATAAGAGCCACCATTTATTAAAAGTTCTTTAAGTACCAGCCACTCCCCCAGCAGGAAACATTAGGTGTAATCCCCACTGAACTGAGTTGGAATTGTTATTCCCAGTTTACACAGGATGAAATTAAGGCTGAGGAAGTAACTGCCCTACACCATCCAGCTAATAAGGGACAAAAAGAGCCAAAGTCACAAGGGATCGACACCGGCCTCTATGCCATCTTGGCTGCCTTCCTGTTCTGGTGGCTTTGTGGTTTATGTGACAAGGGGTCATTTCCACAGTGACCCATTTGGTTCTTTACAACATGAAGTGCTATGGGTACCAGTTCAGAGGCCCTGTTGGTGCAGCTCATGGTGTGTCAGATCAGGGCAGGGTCTGACCCTGCTGCTAGTTCTCTGAAAGATGTATGGCTTGAGATGCACCTAACCCTGGGGAAAACAGTAAGTTCAAGATTGGTACCGTCTTTTGGCCAGTTCCCAGAGACTGTAAACCACGGATGACAAGGTGATTAGATCCAGGGTAACAAGACAGACACAGGAGATCAGTGCATTGGGAAAATAAGTACTGTGTGGTCAACAGAGGGCACTTGCACTAAATCCAGAGCCATCTTGAGAGGCTGCCAAATGAGTCCTATGATTCCTGCTTGCTGGGTAAAATGAGGCAGTCAGGGGCATCTAGGTGACCCCCTATCTCTGATTAGGAAAAAGCGGAGCCCCCAAAAAGCCCTCACATGGAGAACTCAGGTTAGATATGCAAGTGGCAGGCATTTCTATGATGGCATGGACCTCTCTTGAACTCCAGAGAGTTTTATATCTCAGAGCAATTCCAACACCAGCGCTCAGACCTCAAGGAACTAATGGAAAGTATTAATAAAATGAATGACTTGCTTCCAAGGTGAGTGGTAAGATGCTAGGGCTTCTGTGGTGACACCAGAGTTTGCCTGCAGACACATGGTCCAGGCCCAGGGAACATCTTACATCTCCTTTCCTCCTAGAGCTGAAAGTAAACACGAACAAACCAACCAAGCTGCACCCAGTGATTCGCTCCACCTTATATTTCAAGGAAAGTTGAGCCCTTGCTTTTTATTTTGGGCTTGATACACTTAATGCTTCTTGCACTCAGTACTCTGATTTCTTTGCAGCATAGATGCCACCTTTGACAGAGAAGAGACGTCATCTTTATTAAGTATTTCTAAACAAGGGAGGCTCAAGGCTAATGAATCCTGCATACAGCAGGCAGCTACTCCCCCTCTCTCCCCCTACTCAGAAGGGAAAACAATCTTCATTGTTTATAGCCCCTGGCTACCCAGGAATAAAAGGCCAAGTTATTTCAGAATTATCCATTTCTTGTCCCAGCTCTCACAAATCATTAGATTTTGCTGTTTAACCCATCTGCACAAGTGTGTATGTGAGAGAGTTAATCCTCCTGCAAAAGGCTGTAAAGCTATAAAGTACAAATTAACACACAGGCATATTTTAAAAGCATTTAGAACTGCGGATGTTGAAAATGTTAGTAATATTTAGTCACCATTTTTTCATTCCAGATGTCTAATAGGCTCTGAATGCAAGAGTAATATTATTTCTACCACAAACTACTTCTGGACTTTCTGTATGTCATTTAATGATAATGGATATCCTTGGAATTATGACTCAAATAGTATGTATGTATATCATTTCCTATTTAGTTTATTGCCATCATCAGCATGATACAGGTTGTAAAAAAAGATTGAAAGTTATTTTTATCTTGGATGTGATAGAACACTGCCCCATCTCCTGGACTTGCTCAGTTTCTGATAACATGTAATGACCAGTAACATCCCCACCAGCTTTCCACAAATCGTTGTAACAACGACGACAGAGCCTTCCTTCAGTGCATTCCTTGGTTTGTTTGTGAGGGACAGCAGAAAAGAGGGCTGTAGTCTGAACCAATACGTTCTGATATAAAGTACTCTTGGGGGGAAAAATAGCTTCCAAGTGCTTTTCCAACACAAGGCATTAGAATGACTGATGAATGTACCGCTATCATTGTTACACCTCTCTGCCAAGGATCGTGACACTTAGACTGAAAAAGAAGCACAACACAGCATGAAATCACCTCTGTGCAGGATTTCAGCTGTCGTGCAAATTGTCTGAAACAGCCGAGGCCTGAATTGGTGCACCTGCCAGGATGATGGGAAGCAATGCATCCTGGGAGGGAGAGGCGAGGATCCCATGGGAGCTCTGTGTCCCATGAACCTGGAGCTGGGGTGGCTTCCCTCCCTTATCTTTAGCCACACTCCTGGAAGCCAGGTTCTGTGCCTATTTTGCCCCAAGCTGTGTCTTTTTCCACACAAATTCCTTCACTGTGAATGGTTACACTGTTGTCTAAGTTCCTTGTGTCTCTTTATCTTGAAGAGAACTTTGAGGTCAGTGACTTATCCTTTTTATTTTCCTCATTTTCCTCTTTAGCTCTAGGGAGGTGCCTGGCACAGAGTAGATGTTAATAAATACATACTGAATAAATGAAAATACAGATGGATGAATGAACAAGTAAATCTTACTCTTACTTTTTAGATTAAATAAAAAAAAACTGCATAAAAGTCTGGATATGCAAAAAGATATAAAGACTAATAGGATGAATTATATTATAGTGATTCATACCTAAAATGTCTAATGTGGTTCCCTGTACAAATCTGCCTCCATCCTTCTCAGGGAAGCTATTGAACTTAGGGTACATCATTTATATCTTTACTACATATGCATGGATCTCTAACAAAAATTATGGTATTTTTCGACCTGTTTTAACAATTTACAAGATATTACCATACTGTATCAGAGAAGGCAATGGCACCCCACTCCAGTACTCTTGCCTGGAAAATCCCATGGGTGGAAGAGCCTGGTAGGCTGCAGTCCATGGGGTCACGGAGAGTCGGACACGACTGAGCGACTTCACTTTCACTTTTCACTTTCATGCGTTGGAGAAGGAAATGGCAACCCACTCCAGTGTTCTTGCCTGGAGAATCCCAGGGTCGGGGAGCCTGGTGGGCTGCCGTCTATGGGGTCGCACAGAGTTGGACACGACTGAAGCGACTTAGCAGCAGCAGCGATACTGTATTCTTCTGAAACTTGTGTTTATAAAAAAAGCAGATCTGTGAGTGTGGAAGAGCCTGGTAGGCTGCAGTCCATGGGGTCACGGAGAGTCGGACACGACTGAGCGACTTCACTTTCACTTTTCACTTTCATGCGTTGGAGAAGGAAATGGCAACCCACTCCAGTGTTCTTGCCTGGAGAATCCCAGGGTCGGGGAGCCTGGTGGGCTGCCGTCTATGGGGTCGCACAGAGTTGGACACGACTGAAGCGACTTAGCAGCAGCAGCGATACTGTATTCTTCTGAAACTTGTGTTTATAAAAAAAGCAGATCTGTGAGACAAAAGCATATTGATGCACATCTTTTTTTGTCCAGCATCTTCTCCTTTGTGCGAATGTATTACGATTTATGCATCCATTCTTGTGTTGATGGAATGACAAACAGTGCTGCTAGCACAGTCTTGCCCGTGTTTCCGTGGGCACCTGTGGCCTGGATTCTATCGGGCCCATTCCGAGGAGAAGGATTGCTGGGTCACAAAAGGTGCATGTCCTCAACTTTACCCAGATTGTTGGATAATGATTCAGAGTGGTTGTACTAATTCACATGCCCACGAATTCATATTTCTAAGACTTCAGTTTTCTAACACTAATGTGTGTCTTTTTAGGTGCTGACTTCTGCTGGAGGATGTGCTTTGTTGCCAAGCCTGCCTTTGCTCTGGGATATGCTGAATCAAGGGCTGGGGCTGTGACCCACAGTGGTTCAAGAGATTTCCCCTCTCCCCCACTCTGGAGCTGTTTTAAGCTAAGGCTGTTGTGCTGCCTCAGTGTCTGTAGTACTGAGTTTCTTCCTCCTAACCCTCAACTGTGTTGTGACAAAATGTGATCCATTGGAGAGGGGAATGGCAAACCATTTCAGTATTCTTGCCTTGAGAACCCCATGAACAGTATGAAAAGGCAAAAAGATAGGACACTGAAAGATGAACTCCCCAGGTTGATAGGTACCCAATATGCTATGGAGATCAGTGGAGAAATAACTCCAAAAGGAATGAAGATATGGAGCCAAAGCAAAAACAACTAGTTGTGGATGTGACTGGTGATAGAAGCAAAGTCCGATGCTGCAAAGAGAAATATTGCATAGGAACCTGAAATGTTAGGTCCATGAATCAAGGCAAATAAGTGGTCACACAGAAGATGGTAAGAGTGAATGTTGACATTTTAGGAATCAGGGAACTAAAATGGACTGGAATGGGTGAATTAACTCAGATGACAATATAAATATAAATCTACTACTGTGGGCAAGAATCTCTTAAAAGAAATGGAGTAGCCATCATAGTCAACAAGAGTTTGAATTTGTGGATGTGACTGGTGATAGAAGCAAAGTCCGATGCTGCAAAGAGAAATATTGCATAGGAACCTGAAATGTTAGGTCCATGAATCAAGGCAAATAAGTGGTCACACAGAAGATGGTAAGAGTGAATGTTGACATTTTAGGAATCAGGGAACTAAAATGGACTGGAATGGGTGAATTAACTCAGATGACAATATAAATATAAATCTACTACTGTGGGCAAGAATCTCTTAAAAGAAATGGAGTAGCCATCATAGTCAACAAGAGTTTGAAATGCAGTACTTGGATGCAATCTCAAAAACGACAGAATGATCTCTGTTCATCTCCAAGGCAAATCATTCAATAGCACAGTGATCCAAGTCTATGCCCCAACCAGTAATGCTGAAGAAGCTGAAGTTGAATGGTTCTATGAAGCCCTACAAGAACTTCTAGTACTAAAACCCCCCAAAGATATCCTTTTCATTATAGGGGACTGGATTGCAAAAGTAGGAAGTCAAGAAACACCTGGAGGAACAGGCAAATTTGGCCTTGAAGTACAGAATGAAGCAGGGCAAAGGCTAATAGAGTTCTGCCAAGAGAACACACCAGTCACAGCAAACACCCTCTTCCAACAACACAAGAGAAGACTCTACATATGGACATCATCAGATGGATGTATACAGAACTATACAAAAAAGATCTTTATGAACCACATAGTCATGATGGTGTGATCACTCACCCAGAGCCAGACATCCTAGAATACAAAGTCAAATGGGCCTTAGGAAGCATCAGTTCAGTTCAGTCACTCAGTCGTGTTTCCTTAGGCCCACTTGACTTCACATTCCAGGATGTCTGGCTCTATGTGAGTGTGAGTGATCACACCATTGTGATTATCTGGGTCATGAAGATCTTTTTTAGGAAGCACTACTATGAACAAAGCTAGTGGAGGTGATGGAATTCTAGTTGAGCTATTTCAAGTCCTAAAAGATGATGCTGTTAAAGTGCATTATTCAATATGCCAGCAAATTTGGAAAACTCAGCAGTGGCCACAAGATGGGAAAAGGTCAGTTTTCATTCCAATCTCAAAAAAGGGCAATGCCAAAGAATGTTCAAACTACCACACAATTGCACTCATCTCACACACTAGTAAAATAATGCTCAAAATTTTCCAAGCCAAGCTTTAACAGTAAATGAACTGTGAACCTCCAGATGTTCAAGCTGATTTGAGAAAAGGCAGAGGAACCAGAGATCAAATTGCCAACATCTGTTGGATCATTGCAAAAGCAAGAGAGTTCCAGAAAAACATCTACTTTTGCTTTATTGACTACACCAAAGCCTTTGACTGTGTGGATCACAGCTAACTGTGGAAAATTCTTAAAGAGTTGGGACTACCAGACCACCTGACCTGCCTCTTGAGAAATCTGTATCCAGGTCAGGAAGCAACAGTTAGACCTGGACATGGTACAAAAGACTGGTTCCAAATCGGGCAATGAGTATGTCAAAGGTGTATATTGTCACCCTGCTTATTTAACTTATATGCAGAGTACATCATGAGAAAGGCTGGCCTGGATGAAGCACAAGCTGGAATCAAGATTTCAGGGAGAAATATTATCCTCAGATATGCAGATGACACCACCCTTATGGCAGAAAGTGAAGAGGAATTAAAAAGCCTCTTGTTGAAAGTGAAAGAGGAGAATGAAACAGTTGGCTTAAAACTTAACATTCAGAAAGCTAAAAACATGGCATCTGGTCCCATCATTTCGTAGCAAATAGATGGGGAAACAGTGGAAACAGTGACAGACTTTGTTTTTTTGGCCTCCAAAATCACTGCCGGTGGTGACTGCAGCCATGAAATTAAAAGACGCTTACTCCTTGGAAGAAAAGTTATGACCAACCTAGACAGCATATTAAAAAGCAGAGACATTACTTTGCCAACAAAGATCTGTCTAGTCAAGGCTGTGGTTTTTCCAGTAGTCATGTATGGATGTGAGAGTTGGACTATAAAGAAGGCTGAGTGCCAAAGAATTGGTGCTTTTGAACTGTGGTGTTGGAGAAGACTCTTGAGAGTCCCTTGGACTGCAAGGAGATCCTACCAGTCCATCCTAAAGAAAATCAGTCCTGAATATTCATTGGAAAGATTGATGCTGAAGCTGAAACTCCAATAATTTGGCCACCTGATGCGAAGAGCTGATTCATTGGAAAAGACCCTGATGCTGGGAAAGATTGAAGGCGGGAGGAGAAGAGGATGACAGAGGATGAGATGGTGGATGGCATCACTGACTCGATGGATGTGAGTCTGAGTAAACTCTGGGAGTTGGTGATGGACAGGGAGGCCTGGTATGCTGCGTCCATGGGGTCACAAAGAGTTGGACACAACTGAGCAAATGAACTGAACTGAACTGAACTGAACCCTCAAGAGTCTACACTCCATTTATTGCAAACTTAGGCTGCACCAAAATAGAAGGTGAGCCCTGTTGGAGCTTAAGATGAAACAGAACACCTGCCTTCTAGCAGTCAACTGCTGCAGTCACCCCTCAACAGTGCATGCTGAGGAGACTCAGGATGAGTAAACACCAGACACTGGCCCCAGATAGCTGTGGTGCATGTCAAATGCATGGTTTCAATGAGCTCAGGCTTTGCATCTTTCCATACATAGAAAAACGCTGATTTTATTAACCTGAGATGTCTTGTTTTCTTTAATTAACAGTAATCATTTCCTGTTTCAACTACCTGGTCTTTGTTGATATATAAGAGTACATATATACTCTTGTATATCCTGGCCCCTCCATCTGCTCCTGGTCCTTTGCATCTTTGGAGCAGTTCCTCAGAGCAATCTAAGATTTCTGTCTCCCAGTCTTGAAGTCCTTAGAATGTCCACGAAAAAAAAGCATAACTCCCAACTTTTAGGTCACACATTTGTTTTTTCAATCGATGAGAGTTAATATTAGTGCCCAGGGCTCTGCATTTGTTTCATCAGTTGACCTGAAGAGCACAGGCAGAAGTTGCCTACCCTGGCCAGGCAAGATAGTAACACTTGCATGGGTTCACTTAAGAGAAGAGGTCCTGGTAAGGAATGTGGAGCTAACAAGATGCCACCAACCAGAAGACTTTGGGAAAAGTCAAAAGGAAAGAGGAAACACCAGTTCATATGTCCTACCAACCTCCTAGGATCCTTCTTGCTGGATTCCACCTTGGCTGAACAATGCGGGAGTTACCAGGAAGGACTTGGAGTCAGAATGACTGGCCAGAGACAATATGGAAACTAACTCCAACACCATAGAACCCCGACTGTGAGCCATGTGGCAGAGCAGTTCTCCTGGGTTCCCTTACTCTGCAGCTGTCTGCCCGGGCCCCGCTTCCCAACAAAGTCTCTTGGTTTGTTAGCATGCGTATCTCCTCTGACAAGTTATTTCCAAGTGTTAGACAAGAGCCCACTCGGACCCTGGAAGGGACCCCCCTTCCTGCAGCACAGAGCATTTGATAATTATACTTCCGTGGACTCATTAAGTAGCTAACTGAAATATCCTCCACCATCTTTCTAGGAAGTTAGCTACAAAACATTTTAAGTGCTGTCCTAGAGAAAGAGAGAGGAATCTTTCAGGGGAGTGGGTGGAGATTTGCCACATAGGCACTTACTTCAACTCTAGCCACTGGGGGTGAAAATGAGCCTTTTGTTTATTTATTTATTTATTTATTTATTTTTTCGTGGATTTTAATGATTTTATTTTTATTTTTTTTTCTTTCTTTTTTTTTAGGATTTTTTAAAATTAATTTTTATTTTTTTAGTTTGTTTTGCTTTACAATACTGTATTCGTTTTGCTACACATCGACATGAATCAGCCACGAGTATACATGAACTCCCAATCCCGACCCCCACCTCCCCCCCTGCCCCACGAGCCTTTTGTTTAAAGACACCTATTCCTTAATGACATTCATGGGTACACACATATGCATGCGCACAGGCAATGCACTTATATGAAAACACACACACACATGCACACACACTCTCCACAGAAAACCAGAGCCTCAATCACAGAGGCTCATCAATCCTCATTGCATGGTAACAAATTCTCTCGATTTCTTTCAGGTAGATCAGGTCTAAAGTTACACACTTGAGCTTTTCAGACCAATTTTTTTTCTTTCCAACCCTTAGATAATTATTTAAGAGAAAAATATAATATGTATTAAGTAAATAATTTATTTTCTAGGCACATCTCAGGCTTGAAGCACTTTTAAGTAGGGAATTTTAAGAAAGTAACTGTGGAATCAGGGAAACTTTCTCACTAGTCAGTAATTATTTTTACTTAGACATATAAAATTGATTTAAAAAGAGGGACATAAAAGAGGTTATTAAGAATTTTACTGGATCAAATGAATTTTTCAAGTTTTGTTAGAGAAAAATAAAGACTCTAATAGGACTTGGTTTTATGTACCTGCATCTAGTCAAGGTTATGATTTTTCCTGTGGTCATGTATCGATGTGAGACTTGGACTGTGAAGAAGGCTGAGCGCTGAAGAATTGATGCTTTTGAACTGTGGTGTTGGAGAAGACTTCTTGAGAGTCCCTTGGACTACAAGGAGATCCAACCAGTCCATTCTGAAGGAGATCAACCCTGGGATTTCTTTGGAAGGAATGATGTTAAAGCTGAAGCTCCAGTACTTTGGCCACCTCATGCAAAGAGTTGACTCATTGGAAAGACTCTGATGCTGGGAGGGATTTGGGGCAGGAGGAGAAGGGGATGACAGAGGATGAGATGGCTGGATGGCATCACTGACTCAATGAATGTGAGTCGGAGTGAACTCCGGGAGTTGGTGATGGACAGGGAGGCCTGGCGTGCTGCGATTCATGGGGTCGCAAAGAGTTGGACACGACTGAGCTATTGAACTGAACTGATGTTCATTTTAAACAGGGCAGAGAATGAATTTGGGGAAAAGCCTCATCTAGTTGGAATCTCACTAACTTGTGCTTGAACTGCCTTTCAGCAATAAACAGGTGACTTGTACTCACATTAGAGTTTGAGAAACAGCTTTTTATACCAGGATGACTTGACTCATGCCATTCCCACTAGCCACAGGTGACCTCCATCCATACCTACCTGTGCAGCTCTACATGCTTCATACAAAAGGATAACAGAGAAGACCAGTACAGCCTTCTGCCTCCATGAAGGCTTCTTTAATCAACCATGTCCCTTTTCTGAAGCACATAATTACAAAGCACTTGGGTAACACTCAGCAAAGGGTGTGATCATGCCTATGTCTGTCCTGTCCTCTCTGTCACAGGAGAGGTGGTGGAGTGCAGTCGTTGGTCTCATGAACACTGAATCCAGATTCGTTCAGTTGCTAAATCATGTCTGACTCTTTGCCACTCCATGGACTACAACATGCCAGGCCTCCCTGTCCATTACCAACTCCTGGGGTTTACTCAAACTTATGTCCATTGAGTTGGTAATGCCATCCAACCATCTCATCCTTTATCATCCCCTTCTCCTGCCTTCAATCTTTCCCAGCATCAAGGTCTTTTCCAGTGAGTGAGTTCTTTGCATCAGGTGGCCAAAGGATTGGAGTTTCAGCTTCTACACCAGTCCTTCCAATGAACACTCAGGACTGACCTCCTTTAGGATGGACTAGTTGGATCTCCTTGCAGTCCAAGGGACTCTCAAGAGTCTTCTCCAACACCACAGTTCAAAAGCATCAATTCTTCCACACTCAGCTTTTTTTTATAGCCAAACTCTCACATCCATACATGACTGCTGGAAAAACCATAGCCTTGACTAGATGAACCTTTGTTGGTAAAGTAATGTCTCTGCTTTTTAATATGGTGTCTAGGAATCCAGATTGCTGGTACTCAAAGCCCAGCAACTCCAATCACTAGCCAGTGATCTTGAGTAAGTTACTTAACCTCTCTGTGTCTCAGTTTCCTCATAAGTACAGTAGTGATAATAATAGCATCTACCTCATTTTAAAAATTAAAGTACAGTTGATTTAAGAAAGCTGTGGTATATATACACAATGGAGTATTACTCAGCCATTAAAAAGAATATATTTGAATCAGTTCTAATGAGGTGGATGAAACTGGAGCCGATTATACAGAGTGAAGTAAGCCAGAAAGAAAAACACCAATACAGTATACTAACACATATATATGGAATTTAGAAAGATGGTAATGATAACCCTGTATGAGAGACAGCAAAAGAGACACAGATGTATCGAACAGTCTTTTGGACTCTGTGGGAGAGGGAGAGGGTGGGATGATTTGGGAGAATGGCATTGAAATATGTGTAATATCATATAAGAAATGAATCGCCAGTCTAGGTTCGATGCAGGGAGGAGGATGCTTGGGGCTGGTGCACTGGATGACCAGGAGGGATGGTGGTGTGGGAGGAGGTGGGAGGGGGGTTCGGCATTGGGAACATGTGTACACCATGGCAGATTCATGTTGATGTGTGGCAAAACCAATACAATATTGTAAAGTTAAAAAAAATGAGTTAGTTTCAGGTGTACAACAAAGTGGTTCAGTTATGTATATATTTTTTTCAGATTTTTTTCTATTATATGTTACTACAAGATATTGAATATACAGTATTCAACATATACAGTTTCCTGTGCTGTACAGTAAACCCTTGTTGAATATCTATTTTAGGTATAGTAAATTGTATCTGTTAATCCCATACTCCTAATTTATCTCTCACCACCTCCCTTTACACTTTGGTAGCCATAAGTTTGCTTTCTATAACTGTGAATCTGTTTCCATTTTTAAATAAATCATTTGTATTATTTTTCAGATCCCACATACAAGTGATGCATCTTCATCTGACTTATTTCACTTAGTGTGATAATCTCTAGGTCCAAGCATGTTGGTGCAAATGAAAATATTTCATTCCTTTTTCAGGCCTGGTAATATTTCACTATATATATACATAGCCACAGTTCCTTCAGCTCCTCACACCAGGTGCCCTGCTGCTTTTCACAGGACTTCATCTGCTAGGCACTCTCCTTTTTCTTTTAGTTCTGAAGTTGTTCCTACGAATGATCAACAAGACTGCACATTCTATTGACCCTAGCCATGCTCCATCCCTTTTAGAAGTTGTTAAATGGGTGTTTGTCTTGGAGAAACTTCCAATTATTACATAGCAAATATTACCTTCTGGAAAAAGAAAACAATGACAACAGTGATAGCAACAACAAAGAGGGTTTATTTAGCTCCTGCGGCTGGAAGTCAGCATTTTAAATCTTTTCTTTGTGGACACATCTGTTCAGCAGGGGAGCCTGGGCAACAGTGCATGGGGCCTCAAAAGAGTGGATCACGAGTGAGTAACTGAACAACAGTCCAGCAGTGGTTGAACAAAGTCATTCAATCCTCTGGGTCTTTAAATAATATCATGTTATTACACTCCTGTCTCCTGATAACTCTGAAGTCCTTTGAAATACTCACAAATGGGATGAAATGTGCATTTTAAGTTATCTTTTTATCCATGGGGTTTACAACTGATGCTCACACTGTAATCCTGGCATGGGCATTGTATCAGAAGGAGAGCAAACAGTTTCACTCTCTTCCCCTTTCCCTGTGGGAAAGGCTATTTTTCCATCCACTAAACTGAGGACTTTAGGTCAGGCGCCAGTCACTCAAGGCTCTGTAGTGGTGGAATGGTCTGCACAGATTTTCCCTACAGATTGCAGAGGGCTCTTTGACTCTTCTACTTCCTGTCCTATAACTGAGACACAGCTGTGCATGTGGATAGAGCTGAAAAGTGCTGATACTCTGCTTTATCCATATGAATATCCATATGGATAAATTTCTATTAAATGTACTGTTAATTGCTATTACTAGTCAATAGTGTTTATTTTATGTAAAGTGCTTAGAATGGTGTCTGGCACAAAATACTTTTATATATTGGCTAGTTTCTCTCTATATTATACAATTCCCTGGGATGTACTTTATTCTTTTTAAACATTCCACGTTGATTATAACTGTTATTTTGTTTTTTATTTTCTTCTCAAAATCCTTTATAAGGAGGGAAAAAAAAATATTGGCTCCATGTATTTAAGGAGAAAACAAATCCAGAGAGGTATTTGGGGAATTTGGAACATAAAGCAGAAACTGACTTTCTGATTTTGAAGCTGGCACTTTCCATAAGTAAATCCTCTCCCAAGAGCTGGAAGGATAGGGGGCTGGATGTGTTCAATGATTAATTTTCCTATTTTTCGGAGAATAGCATTTTCCTCAACTAAGGAAAAAGCATGTCCATAGAAGACCAGGAAATCAACCATTTGGAGGCACAGACCTCTCTCTCAAAAATGCAAATGCTAATCCTATGCTAATAATGATTCTAACAAAATAATAATAAATCCAATGCATCAGAGAAGCTTGGTGTGCTGCAGCCCATGGGGTTTCAAAGATCGGACATGACTTAGATGCTGAACAACAACAGCATCTGAACATAAAAAGTCAGTTTGCTCCAAAGTCAGGGTCCCAGGTGGGAGCTCTAATGACGCACTTATGACACACTCATAAAGGAGCGCTTGGTGGGTCACATTAGTGATGGCAGTGGTGGCTGATGCCTTCCGGGGGTGAGCTGCTTATCTGACAACATCCTCTTATGTTTTGTGCACAAATCTTTATATCAATTGCTTCTAGAATTATTCACAAATCTTCTAAGGTATAATCTAGTTTTATAAAACATTTTTTTTACGGACACCACAGAAGCGATTTGGCTGCCACACATTTAATGGACAAAGATCCTGATGGACTTGGGTGAAGTGTATCTTTCATGATTTACTATGGCTATTATTTCTACAATGATTCCAGTGGTTTGCAAGGATGTAGCACTGTTGAGTTGAAAAGCTCCTTTGTCTGACCAGTGACCTGCATTCTTTTTGCACGACAGCATTATACGTTAGACATTGGGTCTCTTGCAGCTGCGGGCACTGAGGTCACAGGAGTTAAGTGATTTGGCTGCACAGTGGACTGGAGAGAGAGCACGGACTGCCCACTGGACCATGAGGACCAATGTCTCTGGATGGCGAAACACTGTGGCAGCCTGCTGGTGTCAGAAGGTGCGTGCCACTGCAAGGCTAGAGGTGTATGTCTTGGCCCTAGACTGACTCCTTTTTGCTGTGGGGTCTTAATCAAGTTACTTTGCTCCCTGTATTTTAGGTTATTTCCCTGAAAAGTGAAGAGGCTGGATAAAGAAGCCCTAAGATGCACCCTCCTCCTCATCACTCTCACTTTCAGAAAAAACACACTGACAGTGCCAGGCATGTGCCTTCCTTTCTCTAACCAGCATATAGCAGAGATTTAGAAAAGTGAAGGGAGAATGGAAAAATAAAAGCCAGGATGCTTAGTGAAACCACCCTCAATGACACAGTCTTATCCACTTCCAAACTCCCCGAGGCATTTCCTAGAAATCCATGTGTGTGTGGTGTGTGTATATATATATATATATATATATATATATATATATATATAGCTGAGAAGCATGGCTGCCAATCAGCAGGTCATGTTTGTTTGGAGGCCATAAGAAACAATGGTTTAGATCCTGGAGACCACCTGGTCTAAAGCCTAAATAAGGAACCTGAGTCTCAGAGGGAAAGAGAATTTCCCAAGGTCATATGGTAAAACAGAGATAGAGTTGGTGACTTTATCCACTGCCCTTCTAGGATGGATGACATTTTCCAATGAAGTTCAGTCTTGGCCTGCTACTAGGTCTTATCTTCATGGGCCCAGGAGCTGGACTGTCTTTCTTGCTCTTATATCTCTAGTCTCTAGCACAGGGTCCAGAATAGGTGGCTATTGAGGAAATAACTGCTGAATAGTTGAATAAATGAATGAACTGATGAAAAAAATGGTTGCACAGAAGGATGCACAATTTAGATCATTCTTCTTATTATGTGGGCACAGATGGCCTACACTTCAGTCCCTATTCCAGCCTCTTTATATGGACTTTGATGTTGAGGTGTTCCAAAAAATAGAGTGTGGCTACGTTTATATACACCCATTCTTGTTATTCAAAAACTAACCCACAAGGCTGGGTGAATGTTCCACATTATTAGAAACCTCATTCTCATAACATAAAGAAAATCAACTTCTGCAGCAATGGGCTGGGCCAAGACAAGCCCTGGAGAAGCCTATGCAAGTGGGCAGAAATAAAGCCCAAGTTTAATATATGGTTTGGTTAGGAGTGAGGGCTGGCCTCTGCCAAGTTATAAAACCAAAAAACTGGTCTTTGGTTGCTGTTGTCGAGAAATGGAATAACAGTCTCTAGTATCCAAGATACTTCTATCATGGTGTCTAAAAGTGCCAGGTCCCAATTTATGATTTCAACATATCTTCCATCAAAACTCCCAGGGCCTCAATGCTTTATTCTTAGCTATTGGAGAAGATATGTAAGTTTCCATTGAGTCATTAATAGCTGATCAAAGTTTCTTATTTAACCTCTCTGAGGGTATATGCCTTTAACATTTAGAAGTTTCAGGCTTTAAAAAAAAATTAATTGATTTTTGGCTGTACTGGGTCTTTGTTGCTGCATGGGCAGAGGAGAGAACAGAGGCTACCCTTTGTTGCAAATGCTCAGACTTCTCATTGCCGTGGCTCCTCTTGTTGTCGAGCACAGGCCCTAGAGCATTTGGGCTTCAGAAGTCACTGCATGAAGCCTCAGTAGTTGTGGCTCCCAGGTTCAAGAGCACAGGATTAATGGTTGTGGCGCACATGCTTAGTTGCTCTGCAGCATGTGGGATTTTCCTGGACCAGAGATTGAATTCATGTCCCCTGCATTTGCAGGTGGATTCTTTACCACTGAGCCAGAGAGGGAAGCTGTCAGGCCCTTTTTTGACAGAAATTTCAGAGGAATGTTTTAGTGATGGATGTAGGAGAGGATTCATATCACATAGACATTTCTTATCTTTCATGGGAAATTGCTCTGTATATCCACACATACAGGGTTTGCTGGTGGCTCAGATGGTAAAGGATTTGCCTATAATGCAGGAGACCTGGGTTAGGTCCCTGGGTTGGGAAGATCCTCTGGAGAAGGGAAAAGCTACCCATTCATACCCTGTTGCCTGGAGAATTCCATGGAGAGAGGAGCCTGGCAGGCTACAGTCCAGAGTGTTGAAAAGAGTTGGACATGACTGAGCGACTAACACACACACACACATGTATGAACAATTGCTCACATACAAATATAGGCAGGTGTGGGAAGCCAGCGTGAGGAATCCCACTCGTGACAGAGTCACGAGGCACACTCAGATGGCAGAGCAATCTGAGTCATCGGATTTCTCCCTGGTTTTTCCTGAGCATGTGCCCCAATAATAAAAATTTGTTCTGTATTTGTCTTTTTCTCCACTGTTTTCTGCCAGTTTCTCGGATAGAGTTAATTCACTGTCTTAGCTCCCTGCATTTGAAAGGAGTGTTGCAGCCCAACCCCCTTTGATAATGCTCTACCTGCCTAAACAGGTTCCCCTGACCTTTACAAGCCTGTGAATTGCTCGCAACCCCCAGCTGTGAGGGGCAAAAGAGCCTTGAAGTGTCTTAAGTTACAAACTTCTCCTAAGAGCCAAAGCCTTAATAGATTTATTTCACTGTTGCTTCAATGACTGTTGCCAGACCTCCTTATCTGCACCTGGAAGTTTCTGCTATACAAACTATATTTGGGGATAAAAATGTAGTAGTTTTTTTGATGTTAGCAACACTAGGCCTTTGAGTTAATTGTTTCTTTTATAAATCATTTGTACTCCTGTTTGCTGTGTCCTTGCATTTATGAGAATCCAATCTTGTTTAGCGCCTCCCGAGAATGGCGCCAGACCTTGGAAAAACTAACACTTATCAGAAAAGAGCTATAAATTGTCGAATTGGCCTTTTGGCTGGAAGATGATGTAAATTACCTAAGACTTGTGTATACAATTAGGTATGCAAAGACTAAGCCTGCTCTCGATAAGAGTCAGGGCTGCTGTCATTGCCAAAAATTGTGAAACTCATTGATCTTCATGGTATAAAAAGGGGATGGGAAAAATAAAGTTTGGAGTCAGCTTCCTCGAGAACAGTTTTTCAGAGCAGTTTGTCGGACCAGTGTCTCTCGGGAACAGTTTCTCAGAGCGGTTTTCATTCCTCGGACCCGAATTTCTCAGACCGGTTCTGCAGGCCGGTCTCTCCGATGACTCGCTCTCCTAGACTTGTTCTTTAGGGACATCTGGCTCCCACACCTCTCTCTCTCTACCTTTCTGTCCTCTTGTGCTTTACCTCCAGGCTGAATTCCCATCTGGAGCGGGAGGCTCACCACGTCTACTTACTTGCCCTGGCTATAAGTTCTGCGAGAAAAGTGGACCCACGGTGGGGCCCCTTTAGAGATTCAAGCGGACGCCGGTGGCCTGCGTAGATGGTGCAAACCTCTTGTCTTGAGGTTTTATTGGCTTTCCCCGTAAACCAAGTTATTCAGCCTCCTATTTTCATTAATTTCCTACTGTTCTATCCTGTCCTGAGCTATCCTGTCCTACCTTTCCTATCCGCCTGCTCCGTCCCACCTTTGAACATCCCTGGATCCGCCAGGGTCTACTTCAAAGAAAACAGGAACCTCAGCCATCAGTTCAGTTCAGTTCAGTTCAGTCACTCAGTCGTGTCCGACTCTTTGCGACCCCATGAATTGCAGCACGCCAGGCCTCCCTGTCCATCACCAACTCCCGGAGTTCACTCAGACTCATGTCCATCAAGTCAGTGATGCCATCCAGCCATCTCATCCTCTGTCATCCCCTTCTCCTCCTGCCCCCAATCCCTTCCAGCATCAGGGTCTTTTCCAATGAGTCAACTCTTCGCATGAGGTGGCCAAAGTACTGGAGCTTCAGCTTTAGCATCATCCCTTCCAAAGAAATCCCAGGGCTCCAAAGATCTCCTTCAGAATGGACTGGTTGGATCTCCTTGCAGTCCAAGGGACTCTCGAGTCTTCTCCAACACCACAGTTCAAAAGCATCAATTCTTCGGCGCTCAGCCTTCTTCACAGTCGAATTCTCACATCCATACATGACTACTGGAAAAACCATAGCCTTGACTAGACTGACCTTAGTCGGCAAAGTAATGTCTTTGCTTTTGAATATGCTATCTAGGTTGGTCATAACTTTTCTTCCAAGGAGTAAGCGTCTTTTAATTTCATGGTTGCAATCACCATCAGCAGTGATTTTGGAGCCCCCCAAATAAAGTCTGCCATGGTTTCCACTGTTTTCCCATCTATTTCCCATGAAGTGATGGGACCGGATGTCATGATCTTCGTTACCTCAGCCATAGAACCTAACAAATCCTGCCTCATTTTATCCTTGTCATTTCTGACTCATTTATACCAGGAAGATCAGGTCTCTCATATCAATTTCTATAAATAAAATAATATATTCCCCTGACAGATCTCAGGCTTTAAACATTTTTAGGCTGAAAATGTGTAAGAAAATAGTTATTTAATTAAGAATGTATTTGTCACTACTAAATAACTGTTATATTTAGACCATGTAAAAATAGCATTTTAAAGAAGGAATAAAAAGATGTTAAGAATTTTACTGAATCAAATGAAAGTTTTAAGTTTTATTGGTGAAGAATAAAGAGCCCTAACAGGAATTGGTTTTATGGGCCTCTCAGTCCAATTGAAATAGAGGCAGGAGATGGATTTGAGGCAAAGGTAATCTCGCTGGATTCTCACTATCTGATCTCATGCAGCACTGGGTTGGGTCAGTGCCTGTCCTGCCTCGCCCGACTCTTCCCACAGCAACCTTGGCTTCAGCTTGTTCTTGATGGTTTGCAAATCCCCATCTCCATGTCGTGAGTGCGTGCTAAGTCACTTCAGTTGTGTCTGACTCTGTGCAACCCTATGGGCTGTAGCTGGCCAGGCTCCTCTGTCCATGGGATTCTTCAGGCAAGAACACTGGAATGGATTGCCTGTCCCCCTCCAGGGGATCTTCCCAACCCAGGGATCAAATCTGTGTCTCTTATGTCTCCTGCATTGGCAGGTGGATTCTTTGCCACAAGCACCACCTGGGAATCTCCATGTCAACTCTCGTCAAAGCCACTCCTGTCTCCTGCTTGGGCTAGTCCTCTAGCCTCTGCGCCATTTCCCATACCTGCTCTTGTACCACCCGACTTATTCTCCACACTGCAGTTCCAGTTTCAGAGAAAGAGCTCTTCTAAGGCCTTTCAATGACTGCTGTATTTCTTAGGATCAAATCTCATGCCATTATGGATCCATAGATCATATGGATCCATCTGTGGATGTGTGTATGTGTGTGTGTGTTAGTTGCTTAGTTGTGTCTGACTCTGCAACCTCATGGACTGTAGCTCTCCAAGCTCCTCTGTTCATGGAAATCTCCAGGCAAGAATACTGGAATGGGTGGCCATTCCGTTCTTCAGGGATTGAATCCAGATCTTCTACATTGCAGACAGATTCTTTACCTTCTGAGCCACCAGGAAGCCCCCAAGTTGGACATGGCCAATAATTAATCTCACACTTGCCTGAAAACAATTTGTCTTCCTTGGCTAATGTCCATGCCCAGAGTACATGGCAGGGAAAACCACTGAGAGCCACTAATTTCCTTCTCAAAAATGCCAGTGAGGGGTAGTGGAGGGTGTGACGAATTGAGAGAGTAGCATTGATATATACACACTATGAGAAGGAAATGGCAACCCACTGCAGTATTTTTGCCTGGAAAATCCCATGGACAGAGGAGCCTAGCAGGCTTCAGCCCATGGGGTTACAAAGAGTCAGACATGACTAAAGTGACTAAACAAAAAAATATGTAAAATAGATATCTAGTGGGAAGCTGCTGCATAGCACAGGGAGCTTAGCTCAGTGCTCTGTGATGACCTAATTGGGTGGAATGGAGAGGTGGGAAGGAGCCTCAAGAGGGAGAGGATATATGTATACAAACAGCTGATTCACTTCATTGTACAGCAGAAACTAACACAACATTGTAAAGCAATTAGACTCCAAAAAAAAAAAAACAAAAAAAACAAAAAAAAACCAACCCTGCCAATGAAAAAGCTTAATACATTTAGAGTAACAGAATCAATTGTCAAAGGTCAGTGTGTGTCATCAGTATTTCCAGGTGAATGTTAATTTCATTATATGGTACTTGTGACACAGGATGGTGTGCACCTAGTGAGCCAGATTAGTGATGAAAATGAGGGCAGATGCCCTCCATGGATGACCTGCTATTCTTCTGAAAACACTGGTTTTATATTTTATATACAAGCATTCTAATTATTTCTGAAATATTCCTGGATCTGTTAAAGTTGTCACTTGGTTCTGCAAAAACTCATTACAATGAACAATAGGGAGGTGAAGCAACCTCTAATCGAGCAATACTGTCATTGCTGCTGCTAAGTCACTTCACTCGTGTCCGACTCTGTGCAACCCCATAGATGGCAGCTCACCAGGCTCCCCTGTCCCTGGGATTCTCCAGGCAAGAACACTGGAGAGGGTTGCCATTTCCTTCTCCAGTGCATGAAAGTGAAAAGTGAAAGTGAAGTCGCTCAGTCGTGTCCGACTCTTGGCGACCCCATGGACTGCAGCCCACCAGGCTCCTCCTCTACGGGATTTTCCAGGCAAGAGTGCTGGAGTGGGGTGCCACTGGCTTCTTCAAATATTGTCATTAGATGACACCTATTAAACAAAGAGAATTTTTTGATATTGATATTTCACAATTTACTATTGCTACTATTGTCAACAACAATGATTTTTTAAAGGTGGGCTTAGCTCTTTGCAAGTGAAAATAATCTTTGCATACGCTATTAAACTGTATTAGATTCATACACCTGTACCATATAACAGGTTAGATTGAGAGCCAACATTTTTTTTTTTCCTGCAAAGGGAAAAACAGTAAATATGGTCTTGTGGGTCATATGGCCTCTGTGTTCACTACTTAACTTTGGCATTGCAGGCGTTTACAATAGGTAAATAAGCGGGTAAGCCAAAACAGTTTATTTATTTTTATTTGCCAAAACAGGTGTGTACTGGACTTGGCTTGTAGGCTGTAGTGTGCTGCTGCACTCTGAGGTAAGATTGTGCAGAATTATCATCCTTCATCTTGCAGCTGTGGAGCCTGAGGCCAAAGGGTTAAATGATTTTCCCAAGGCCACAGAATGAATTAGTGAAGGAACAAGGATGTGGCCCCATGTCAGCTAGCTCCCAGTCTTTCTTTACTGAACTGTGATGGTCAATTTACAAGTAGATTGCTGTCTACCTGAAACTATTACAACATTGTTGATCAGCTATCATGCTCAGTTCCTCAGTTGTGTCTGACTCTTTGCAGGTCCATGGACTATAGCACACCAAGCTCCTGTGCCTGTGGAATTTCCCAGGGAAGAATACTGGAGTGGATTGCCACTTCCTACTCCAGGGGATCTTTCTGATATCTTAATATAAAATAAGAAGTCCAAAAAATTTTATAAGTAGAGTGTAACCCTGGGGCATCGTGCTGTGTATCAGAAAAGGTACATGTTTAGAAGTCTGCAGATTTGGGCTGTGGCCCTAATTGGCTTCTATTTAGATGTGTGACCTTAATCAAGTCCCTTCACCTTCCTTAGCTTCAGTTGATTCATCTAAAGAATAGGAGATGGGTTGAGACTCTTATCTCTGGCTTTAAAATGCTATATTCTTAAGATGAGAGCTGGGGAAAAATATTTTACTGTGAAGTATTCAAATTGATCATTTGTTACAAATTTGGCAGCATTTGTTTACATAGAAGTCATTATTAACCAACCAACAAATATTTACTGAGCCTGTTATGCTGTGAAAAGATGGAAAAAACAACTCACATAGTTTTTGTCTTTAAATAATTACTAGTTGTGAAGGGAAGCAATTCTTAGCATTTACAGAAAATGAGTAAATAATCAGGGTATAAGAAATGCTGCTCAGAAGGGATGGTAAGCTCCTTTGGGTTTCTGAGGACAGACATCAGTGAGAGCAGCAGGTGGCATGGGGAAGGGATAGAGGATGCCCTAGGTTTAGAGGATGAATAGGTGGTGAAGAGAAGCATTCGGCGTGTGTACAAAGGTACGAAGACCTGTGTATACAAAGTTCTTGTGTGGTGGCAGCAAATTTATGGGTTTGATCAGGTTAGATGGTGTGCACTGGGGAAAGGTAGGAATTACTACTGATTTTGTTATTAGTTGAAATATAGAAGCATTTAAAAGAATACAGCACACAAACTTTAGCTCTGCCATTTGTTACAGAAAAGGTTTTGCTTCAGTTAGCGAACATCTGGGAGGCTGGACTGGATTTAATTGTATTTTGAGTCTCATTGTGAGGCATCTCTTGTGGAACAGCTGACCATTCAGAACCATTCACTCAGGTTTCCTTTGTCAAATTCCCAGAATAAAACTTGTCATTCCAGTTTCCTTATGGGTGGTGTGGTGAGGGGTGGGCTTTATTCCTTCCACCCCTGAAGATTTGAAGATAGGAAAGAAGTGGTTTTCTTCAATCCCTTTCAAGCTCATTTTCTCAAACAGAGAGGCAATTTAGACAAGGATATTTTGGTAATTAAAGCCAATTCTCTTCAACCATCAATGTATTTGGATTTCAGTGTGTGAGGCTGGCTGTTTCCTCACCTATGTTTCACCACAAGTTTCTCAATCTGGATGTCCCCAATTTTTCTCCACCAGGCTTCTGAGATGAGCCACAGACTCATTTCAACTGGGAAGTGTAATTGACTTATTGCACTGTGGGAGGCGCTATCAATATCATCAAAAGGAAGAGGATTTGGAAACCTTTGAGAGTAAAAGCCTGGGATACACCTGCTATGTCCATTAAATCAACATATTATACAGCTAAAGGGATGCTTTCTAATGATGGGGCTGGCATTTTTGGTCCACTCCTAAAGACCGATTATGATCCTAGGTTTTATTTTCACATGTTACAAAAAATCCACCCAATCCTCATAATATTCTTATATTTCTACCCTCATTGTACACATGAGAAAGGAGGCTGAGTCTCACTGAGGCTAACTTGCTCACAGTTAACAAACTGCATCTCATGGGTTTGAAAAAGGGCAGCTTGATTCCCAGGATTTCAGGTGCATCACTAAGTTGATTCAAAAGTGTGCTGGAAACCATCATGTTTTGACACACTTAGGTTAACAAAGTTAACCCTAAGAAAGGTAGAAAGGCAGATAAATATATCCTCAAGGTTGTGGATGCATTCCTGGTTGCCATGGAGATAATCCCAAGATTGAGAGATGTACTGGAGGAGAGAGATGGAATATAGCCCAGAGTTATCACTCCGAGGTTTCAAAAGAAAAAAAAATAAAGGCTTCACTGACTGTGTCAAGGTACCCTTGGTCCTCTCTCCCTCTACACATAGCTGCAAACTGGGCAACAGCACGGAAAAACTGGAGCCCAGTGAAGACACCCACATGCTATAGTCTCACCCAGCCTCTACATCCCCTATGTTAATGACGCCGACTAACGCAATCACACAACACTCACAGGGCGAGAGGGCTCTCTGGTTATGCGTCTCACACATTTGTTGTATGAGCCCTTTATAAAAGATATGTAAAAGTTCCTAAATTATTAACTTTTACCAAAGTGATATTTGGAGGCAAATGTAATATCTGTGTGGAATATTATGTGACTTTTAAGAAAAAAGATGAATAATTGACAGCGTTAATATTATGCTGTCAAAGATTCCATTTTCTCAGAGCCATCCCTATCCTGGCTTCAACTGCACATTCTATCATCATGATGGTGAGATTTACTTTTCCTCAAATTGCAACATGGTAGCCAGTTTTATAGGGAGTAGAGCTGTGGTGCCCACTTCTCAGAAAGGCAAAAAATCCATGACATCTCTTAATTAGGTGATGGTGCCCATGGTTAGGGGAAGGCTTGAAGCAAAGAGATCAGAGAAACTCAGGCTTTATGGATCTTGTTTAGATGTTTTAAAATATTTAATGATCAGTGATTCATTTATTGGTGGAAAGACAGAAAGATCTCTTGTTGCAAGAGATGGGAGTTTGACCTCTTGTGCAATTTGCTGCATGTTGCATTCTCATGCATTAAATATAGAGCATTCATTATTCACCCTTGAAAGCTATTTCAAGGACTGTGTGTGGTAACTTCTTATAACCTCAGGAATTTCACACATAATTCATTAGAGACAGATAATGATCTAGTGCTTAAGACCAGGAGATAGAGTTGGTCCTTGCTTTTCTCCTTCAAACTGCTACTCGTGTGCTGCAAAGCAGGGTGATCAATAGGTATTTAGTTGGGCTCCTCAAATGTTCATTTGTGTTCCATATTATTTATTGAATGATTTTAAAGGGTGCTTGTTTTCTGCTAGGTCCTGGAGGCCATGCTCAGGACACATAAGATATGTCTCAAATATTACAAGGCATTGGAGAATTAAGCCTTGTATGTATGAAAGCTGAGAGGCCTAGACAAAACTCTGTGCTATCAAGTGTGAATGGAATATAATTCGATGGATCAGTGAGTGGCCTGCAGAGATGGTTACTAAGAGTGCAGACTTAGAGCATGAACAATTTTAGGCCTGAATCTCAGCTCCACCACTCACTAGCTGTGACCTTGGCAGCTATGAGAGATGATACCAAGGACCACAAACCTGGTCTGGTGTTCAGGAGAGGCCTCTGTGGAGAAGTGACATTTCAGCTGAAACTTCAAGGTAAATAGGGTGTTTTTGCTTTTGCAAATGATGCTGCATGCCTTCCCTCTTATGCTGCCAGTGTATCTGGGCTGTTTCTTTATATTTACTCTCACCATTTTTAGTTAGTACCATTTACTCCTTATTTTACACTTCATCTTCTTCTCGGTTGAGACTTGAGTTGGGCAAGTCTCAGCTCGCCCCTTTTTCATCCACTTTCTGATTATAATGATTATAGGCAGGGGAAAGATTTATTAGCTGCCCACAACAGTAAAGATAGTGTCTCCCTTTGGGGCAAAGTTTGGGCAGGTTTTCCAGTGGACCCCTTATAAAAGATTGGGGTTCCCTAAACCCTGGGTTTCTCAGCTGTGATGCAGACCCACTGCATGCACAGCATTGATTCAGGCTGCTCTGCATTGTTCCCATAGAGTTTGGGGGACAGCAGAACTGAAGTGAGCATGAGATTCAGGTTGCTTTGCCTCCGACACAGGAGTCTCAGGCTTTCTGTAAGCATCAGTGGAACCGTGGAAGAGTAACTTGTTAGCTTGCATGCAAAGTAAAAGCTATTCTTCACGGTTCTTGATATAGAATTCTGTTACTTGGCTTACCTGCTTTGAAGGTGTTTACACTATTTCCCATTTTTTTCCTCCTCTTTTCTATCCCAACTTTGTTCTATCATTTCCACTTTGTCAGGGCTTATTAAACATTTACATTCTGTTCTGTAACTATAACCCCATATTTATTTCAGTTTTACACCCTTACTTAATCAGACTAAGTTTATCCAGAGTTTCTCTATTCAGCTCTTATTTGGTTGAATTTTGCTCTTGAGAATCTTCTAGAAAGTTCTAGAAGTCTCATGGGGATTACATTCCCAGAGTTCTTACATGCTCAGAGATGTTTCTTATCTTTAGACTAGAATGTTGACTTGGCTGGGGATAAAAGTTTTGGTCTCATTATTTCTGTGGAGACTGTTAGGCTTTGTTCTACTGTTTTCTAGATTGACTCTCACTGGGTAAGAGAGTCTGAGATGAGTTGATTTATATAATATTTTGCCTGGTTGCACAGAGAATTCTTACTTTTTGAAATCCAGTATTTTGTTTGAATTTCATTTTTTATAATTGACATATGTTTAAGGTGTACAATGTGTTGCTCTGATGCATTTATAATCCATAGTATAATTACCATAGTAGCATTAGCTAGCACTTCTATCACATTACATAGAAATATTTCTTTTTTGTGGTGAGAATAATTAAGATCTAATCTCTTAGCAACTTCGAAGTTTCTAATATAGTATTGTTGACTAACCACTATGCTGTGCATAACATTTCTAGAACTTATTTATCCACTAGTTGCATGTTTGAACCATCAAACAACATTTTCCCAGTTTCTCCTGCCCTCAGCCTCTGGTAATGACCATGCTACTCTGTTTTTATGAGTTCAGCTTTTTAGGATTCCACATAAAAGGTATATTACACAGTAGTATTTGTCTTTGTCTGACATCTTGGGCTTCTCAGATGGTGCTAGCAGTAAAGAATCTGCCTGCCAATGCAGGCAACGTAAGAGACTCGGGTTAGACCCCTGGATTGGGAAGATCCCCTGGAGAAGGGCATGGCAACCCACTCCAATACTCTTGCCTGGAGAATCCCGTGGACAGGGAAGCCAGGTGGGCTACAGTCCATAGGGTTGCACAGAGTCTGACATGACTGAAGTGACGTAGCACACAGGCATGCCTGACATCTCACTTAGCATAATGCCCTCAAGGTCCATCCCTACTATCACACATGACAGGATTTCCTTCTTTCTCATGGATAATATTCCATTTGTGTGTATGTATACACACACACACACACACACACACACACACGTATCATGTATCACACATCTACTTTATCCATTCGCACCTTGGCAGACACTTGTTTGAATTTCATTTTGGTGATGACCACTCTGCATCAAAATTTCCAGGGATATGGGATGACTTTTTGATCTATATGCAATGCTTCTTCTGTTTCTAAAAAATTTGTGTACACATATCTGTATCTAATTAAATATTATTTGTATGTCACATGTATAAAAATAATTTTAATTATTCTCTGTTCTGTAGGAGCACTACTTTTAAATATGTTGGATTTATTTATTCTTTCCATTTTAAATTATATCCATATCTTGTAATTTTTTTGTGGATTTCTATTTACACTTGCTTGTTTTTTCCTTAAGTCTATTGCCCACGTTTCTGGTGAACTTTCAGCCATGTCTAGTCTCCTTTGTGCTGCTCCCAACACGACCTTTCTATTGTAATGGTGTGCTATTTCTTTCTACTTCTCTCCTGAGGACAGTATTTCAACTCTTTCTGTGGTCTCATCTTCCATGAGCCCTTGTAGCTCTCTGTTTTGAGTTTTTGTTTTATTGAACAATTGCTTTTATATTTTAAATTCCAGGCAATATGCTTATTCAGTTCAGTTCAGTCACTCAGTTGTGTCCGACTCTTTGTGACCCCATGAATCACAGCACGCCAAGCCTCCCTGTCCATCACCAACTCCCGGAGTTCACTCAAACTTACGTCCATTGAGTCGGTGATGCCATCCAGCCATCTCATCCTCGGTCGTCCCTTTTTCCTTCTGCCCCCAATCCCTCCCAGCATCAGAGTCTCTTCCAATGAGTCAACTCTTCGCATGAGGTGGCCAAAGTACTGGAGTTTCAGCTTTAGCATCATTCCTTCCAAAGAACACCCAGGGCCAATCTCCTTCAGAATGGACTGGTTGGATCTCTTTGTAGTCCAAGGGACTCTCAAGAGTCTTCTCCAACACCACAGTTCAAAAGCATCAATTCTTTGGTGCTCAGCTTTCTTCACAATCCAACTCTCACATCCATACATGACTACTGGAAAAACCATAGCCTTGACTAGATGGACCTTTGTTGGCAAAGCAATGTCTCTGCTTTTCAATATGCTTATTAAAATGTTCTAAATTTGATCCATGGTAACATTACTCTGAGTGAACTTCTATCTTTTACTTGTTTCTTCCTGTCCCTGTCTTCCTTTTATTTTTTCCTTTAGATATACCCAACTGTAACTCCATCTGCAAGGTCACTGTACACTTTTATTTTTCCCAGAGACACTGAGTGGTCCCTCAGATAGGTCAGACTTAGTGAACATAGTTTTCTAATAAAAAATAAGACATTTGTTTTAATGAGGAGGACATAACTCTTCATCAGAGAGTTGTATAACTTCAGGTCAAAAATCATAGCTGAAAGGCAAAAAGGGAAAGACATCAATTTCTTTTTTTCCAAATGAATGTTTTCATGTATTATTATGGAAACAAACTAGTGAAGAAGCATAAAAAGAAAGAGAAAAATCATTTTCGTAACAAAACGTGCAAATTTCCAGATAGTGGTGACATTTTCAGCTTGATATGGTAAGACATTAGTGAATTTGATACAGCATAAATATGCATGCCATTGCATATGCAATTCCTCATAGACCCAGCTTGGTTCTTCTTCAATGTCTCTTCTTGGAATGGAACCTGATTTTATTATTAGTTTCATCTGAATCCATCTAAGAATGGGAAAATTATGTTTTTGCATCTTAGCCAGGAATTGCTTGATCCTAAAAGTCCTGTAGAAGACGACAAGGAAGAGAGTCAATTGCACATATTGCGATGGGAGAGAAAATGTGAGAAGGTACCAATTTATAAATTTCTTTTCTTTTTTTTTACCTTTCCTTCACTGGCTTTCATTCAGAAGTATAGAACGTGGTCGAGCAACTCCTTTTTCTCCAGTTATTTCACATTTGTGTCCCATTCTATAACCGCCTGTAAGTCACTTGAGTGCCAGGACAATGCCCTCTTCTGTATCATCTCTGTTGTCACAAAGTCTGCCACAGATCGGACACATTGTAATCATTTCAACAGCTCATCAAATGAACACATTGGTGGTAGCATGTCTTTCTGAAAGGGTGGCAAGATTTAAAGTTAGAAAGGTCTGAGTTTATTCCATCATTTTTCTGCCATTCACTAACTGGATATCATATATTTTTTGTATTTTATCATTTGTTATTTAAAGTTGTCACTTTTAATTTACAAATTTATGATAATGGATATTTAAAGTACAATATAAACATATTTGGTCTACCATAGTGGCTGACTTAGAGCAGATATCACATACATATGATACAAGCACCATTTTCATGTCAAGTTTAGGAATTACAAAAATGTGTTAAGAATAATTCCACCACTTGCATTTTGCTCTACTGTAATACAGCTATTACTAACTATGCTATATTAAACGTAGTCACTTTCAGCTTGGAGAAGATAACAGGGACTGGATTTACGAAAACAAAAAGACTGGACACAATATTTAAGGCAGTAGTTCTCAAGACACTGGACGCTGGAAAGAAGATGAATGATCCCTAAGAGACAGGAAACAAGTAAGATGAGCCCCGTGATTGTCCCAGGTTATCGCCTAGAGAGAGTTTCCAGGCATTGTAGGCAGAGGAGACACCCAGATGGGGCACTGTGGCCTGAATTTAGAAGACAGAGTTGAGAAATCAGGAGGGCCAAGGTGACTAGAGTTCACAGAGCAGAGAGCTAGGTTAGAGAGAGCTTCACAGAGAAAAGAATTCCAGAGAAGGATTCCAGGAATTCTAGAGTTCTGTAGGGAACTCTAGAGACCTCTGGCTTCTTCACCTGAGCCCCAGTCAGCATGTGTGTAAAGAAACTACTAGAGAACAGGGCAAAAAGTATTAACAAAGATTAGAGGTAATACTGTCCAGAGCTCATGCAGAGCTAGGAATAGTTCTCGCTCTTATCAGCCAAATGGAAAAACATTATAATTTATAGGACAATGGTTAGTGTACTCAGGAGTTTTGCCCTAGTAGCAGGACAAAATGAGTCCCAGATTAAACATTGCCATGGTCGTACCTAATAAAGATTAATAGCAAGATCCAAAAGGCTCAAACTGATTCCAAGTAATGTAACCATTATCTCAGAACAAAGCTCAGGAATATTTCTAGGAATATAAAACTATCTGGCACTCAGTAAGGTGAAATTCATAAGGTCAGCGTGCAGCCAAACACCACTAGATATATGAAGAAGCCGGAAAATAAAACTCAGAGTGAGAATAAAATCCAATCTATCAAAACCAACTTAGAAATGACTAGATGAAGGAATTAGCAGTCAAGTCATTAAAACAGTTATTGTAACTGTACTCTACAAGAAGCCAGAGAAAAGATTAATCATGTTATGTCATGATGGAAAAGATATAAAAAGATCTAAATCAAATTTATAGAGATGAAAACTACAATATCTGAGATGAAAAAGTTAACAGTGGATTGTATACCTCAGAAATAATGATTTGTAAACTGGAAGACATAGGAGAGTATCCAAAATAAAATACAGAGAAGCATTTTAAAGCAAATGAAAAAAAGAGCATGAGTGAGCTGTGTGATAACTTCAAGCGGCAGAAAATACATGTAATTGGATTCTTTGGAATAAGGGGAGAAATAGACAAAAAATATTTGAAGAAATAAAGACTAATTTTTTCCAAATTTGATAAAACTGTATATCAACAGATACAAGTTCAATAAATCCCAAGTGCAAATGATATGAAGAAAACAATACCATGGCACATTATAATCACATTTTTCAAAACCAACGACAAAGAGAAAAATCTTAAAAGCAGCCAGAGGATTAACGAAGCGAGTAAAGTGGGTATAGAGGGAATGTACCTCAAGACAGTATAGACAATCAAGTCAACATCACACTCAGTGGTGAAAAGCTGAAAGCCTTTCCTCCGAGATCAGGAACAAGACAAAGGTGCGTGCACTCATTATTTTTATTTGACTCAGTACTGAAAACACTAGCCAGAGCAAATGGGAAAAAGAGAAATGTTAGGACTAATAAATTAATTCAGTGAAGTTATAGGATACAAAATCCATATACAAAAATCGGTTGCATTTTGTCACTTATTATGTCCTATCAGAAAGAGAAATTAAGAAAACCATCTCATTTACAATTGCATCAAAAAGAATGAAATACATAGGGATAAATTTAACAAGGATGTGAAAGACTTGTACACTGGAAACTATTAGACAGTGATGAAAGAAACTGGACAGAAAAGGAAAGACATTTTGTACTCAGTGAAAGAGTTAATATTATTAAAATGTTCACATCAACCAAAGAAAACTATAGATTCAAAGCAATCTCATAAATTCCAATGGCATTTTTTTCATAGAAAAACGAAACTCTTCATTTTGTAGATGTGAAACTCAGAAAAAAATTATTGTACTTTTCTGTTCCTGAGCCACACAGTTCATTTGCAGCCAGGTGTGATAAAAACTGGCTTCTGTGGTGGCTCAGTGATAGAGGATTTGTCTGCAATGCAGGGGCCACAGGAGATGTGGTTCGATCCCTGGAGGGCATGGCAACCCACTCCAGTACCCTTGCCTGGAGAATCCCATGGACAGAGGAGCCTGGCGGGCTACAGTCCATAGGGTTGTACAGAGTTGGACATGACTGAAGCGACTTAGCACGCCTGAACTGTGGTAAAAATTCCAGATCTCTTTATTTCTTGTCCAGTCCCTGACACAATGTTTCAAAGCTTTGTTCTCCTGAGTCAGATGCACCCGAGTTCAAAATCTGTCTATAAAACTTGTTAGCTTTGTGACCTGTCATCATTATAATTTCTGTTTTGAGGATTTCTAAACTGAAGTTCAGAGCTGCTGGATTCTTTGAACAGTTCATGTAATGACCCAAAGAGACCATCTGGCAAAGCCCTTGGCACAGTGCACGGGACACAGCGTGTGGCATTTGATAAATGAGGGCTATATCAATATTATGGTGATTACTTCATTCTTATCACTCCTGTGGCATTAGCTGCCCCTTTTAAGTTTAATATGCATCAGTGACCCGCCTTTAAAGTTTCTTTCTTGTATTTGCTCCCCAGACACACTCAAGCGCTTGTTTTCTCAGCCTGATTTCCATGTCTGAGCCACATTTACTTCCTTTGTAAAGTCTCACTTTTTTTTTTTCCCTAGCAGGAGTTCCTGAGCTTTTGCACTGCCTGGGGCAGGAGTTGCAAGTTTTGTTCATTAGATGCGAAATTACTGCCACCAAAAAGTGACAAATGACAGTTTGCAACTTTTTACCACCTTAAAGCTCATTCATTAAAACAAAAAGGAGCTAGTCGGACACGACTGAGCGACTGATCTGATCTGATCTGATAGAAAGTACTGTTTGTGAGATCACAAGGAATACCCGTCTGCTTCAGGCAGTTTATCTAAGTGGCAGAATTCAGTGAGTTAATGCTTAAGGAAGGAGACAGATTCAGTTAATGAAATGGAGTATTTAGGAACACCGATCTGTCACCATTGCTTGCCGTGTCAAACAGTGGATTTGTTACTGGCGAAGGTACTGCATTAGCAGAAACACTTGCTCCTATTGAAATCTTACCCAGAGCGGCAATTTTCTTAATACAGATATAGGCTGTCAAATGTTTTCTTCTCATGCTTGGAACCCTTCCAAATAGCTTCCTGACTGTGGGCCAAGGCTTTCCTGGGGGCTTATTTCGTGGGATGATTTGACAAATGCAGTGTGTTCACCTGTAGTTAGAGCCAGACTGGATGCTCTGAGCTGAGCCCTAGGGTTTCCCCTATGACACTTGAGGTCCGAGTGTATGTGCTTTTAGTGAAACAGGGAATATAGAGGTAGAAATCTTAGACCATCAGAAGCAAAGCAGAACAGTGCATTGTGGAAAACCATCCAGTTAACCACTGGTGTCTTCTCTCTTCCCTCTACCTCAGCTGCTTCAGAGCCAAAGGTCTCTAGAGAATTTTCTCTACATTCTCACCTCTCCTTCACTTCTCTTCCAGCTCCCATTTGGTGACTGTCCCTTCACTCTAACTGTTCTCACAAATGTAATCAATGATCTCCATGATACAGATCAAATGAGTATTTTTCAGTCTTCTTCTCACTTGATCCATCAGTGGAATTTTCCACTATTGACCAATTCCTGCTGTTCTTGGTTTTCATGACTTACACTGCGCTAAGTTTTTCTTTTATCTCTCTTCTTAGTCTTTTTTTGGACTCCCTTCCAGGTTCCATCTTCCTCTAATCTCAGCTGTAGAGAGCTAGGTGCCCTTTGAGGGCCAGCCTTGGGTGCTCTTTCTCACTCCCACTTTGCACTGGCCCTTAAGGATCTCACTGCATCTGTATCTTCCTCTCCCATCCTTATGTGGTGACTCACACACTCCCCTCTGCGCTGTGGTCTCTTAATCTGCTGTCCCTCCCAATATCTCCCTAAGTCCTCTCAAAGGTCCTGCAAACCCAAAATGTCCAGGTCCAAGTGTTCACTCTTCTTCCCTAAACATGGGCCCCCTCCAGCACCACTATCTGTTCTGTATCTGATGAGTCAAAGACTTAGACATTATTTTCAACAGCTCTCTCTCCTTGCATTCCACATATAGGTCATCAGCATGGCTTTTTCTAATCTCTTGACTATTCAAATAGTCTCTAGCCCTGGCACGGGAATGGAATACAGAAGCATTCAATAAACATCCGATGAAAGAATGAATCTCCACAATGGCACCTGCTCCAGGCTACTGTGGTCTCTGGCCAGAACAGCTACTAGAGCTTCCCAATAGTAGCCTCGCTTATCTATATTTTCTCAATAAACAGTGTTCCATACCACAAACAAAGGGATTCATCCAAGAAAACAAATCTTACTACATCATCTTTCTTGCCCAGATTAAAATATGTTAATGGTTTCTCATTGCTTCTAGGATAAAATAAAAAATATATAATGTGACTTATAAGGGTCTCTGTAGTTTTTCTACTGTCTGTTTCTCCAGCCTTATCTCATACCACAAGCCACCCTCTTTCTTTGTTTCAAGCACAACAACCACACCACTCTGCTAACACCCCTTCCACCTGTCATGACCCCTCCGCCATAGGAACTTCTACCTGACTCACTTTTCTTTCTCTTTCCTAATGATTTCTTAGTTAACTGGTACTCATCCTCACATGTCAATTATGTCATCAGGGTCACCCATCTCAAACTCCCATGACACCATTTACCTTTGAAAGTAAATGTTTCATTAAAATGTGTATAACTACTTGATTAATATCTGTCTTTTCCAAGAGTATAAGCTCCATGATGACAGGAACAGTATCTACCTATGTTCTTGCTGTATTCTTGGAACCCATCACAGCTGGTGCTCAATACTATTGGATTGGCCAAAAAGTTCGTTCGGATGTTTACTGTGACACCTTACTTTGAGAGACACTTGAAGGAACTTTTTGGCCAACCCAATATTTACTAGATACATGAAACAGCTGTAAACCAGAAGGCCTGGGGGTAGGACCTGCACCTGCTTTGCCTTGGACTGATGCATAGCCTTGGAGATAAAGGACTTGCATGGATCCCAGGTGGCCCTAGTGTCAAAGAAACCGCCTGCCAGTGCAAGAGACTCAGGTTTGATCCCTGGGTCAGGAAGATCCTTTGGAGGAGGGCATGGCAACCCACTCTAGTATTCTTGCCTGGAGAATCCCATGGACAAAAGAGCCTGGCAGGCTACAATCCACAGAGTTGCAAAGAGTCGGGCATGACAGAAGCTACTTAACACATGGATCAAAGAAATTCTGTCCTTTGTTAATGAAATTTATTTGTTCAAGGTAAAAGTCCTGCCCTGGGAGATCAGGTCCATTCACTGATCAATCCTTTAAATAGAGGTATCAGTTATAAAGAGCCTGGGCCCAGGCGATTGGTAGCACTCAATTACCTCAATCTAATTTCCAAAATTCCTTCCATGAGCAGTAGTAAATGCCCTGGGGTGTAAATTTTACCTGATTGAGCTTTGTATTGAGAACTTGTTTGACTAGAGGAAACAGCCTGTGTTCTTTTGGGGGCTGCAGAGATATAGGAAGTGCACGGCTGGTCACACTCTGGGATGCCCCAAGCTTGCCCTGGCTGCTCCATGGACTGAGGCACTACTGGAGTCTGCTGCCTCCTTGCTGAATCCTTTACTTTTGCACTCACTTCCAGAATCAGTGGGCCCAGAATTTAATATAATTGGAGACTATAACCATTATAATGCATTTTTACATGCTTTGTCACATTTTTAGCTTTATGACAACTCTGATTTATAGGCATTGTTTTTATTTTCATTTTTTATATTAAGAAACAAGTTATAGTGGCTGTACTAATTTGCATTCCCACCAACAGTGTAAGAGGGTTCCCTTTTCTCCACACCCTCTCCAGCATTTATTGCTTGTTGACTTTTGGATCGCAGCCATTCTGACTGGTGTGAAATGGTACCTCATTGTGGTTTTGATTTGCATTTCTCTGATAATGAGTGATGTTGAGCATCTTTTCATGTGTTTGTTAGCCATTCGTATGTCTTCTTTGGAGAAATGCCTATTTAGTTCTTTGGCCCATTTTTTGATTTAAGCTGTGGTACATATACACAATGGAGTATTACTCAGCTATTAAAAAGAATACATTTGAATCAGTTCTAATGAGGTGGATGACGCTGGAGCCGATTATACAGAGTGAAGTAAGCCAGAAAGAAAAACACCAATACAGTATACTTACACATATATATGGAATTTAGAATGATGGTAATGATAAACCTGTACGCAAGACAGCAAAAGAGACACAGATGTATAGAACGGCCTTTTGGACTCTGTAGGAGAGGGAGAGGGTGGGATGGGTTGGCAGAGTGGCAGTGTAACATGTGTGATATCATAAGTGAAACGAATCGCCAGTCCAGGTTTGATGCAGGATGCAGGATGCTTGGGACAGATGCACGGGGATAATCCAGAGAGAGGGTGTGGGGTGGGAGGAGGGAGGAGGGGGTCGGGATTGGGAGTTCATGTACACTCGTGGCTGATCCATGTTGATGTGTAGCAAAAAGAATACAGTATTGTAAAGCAAAACAAACTAAAAAAATAAAAATTAATTAAAAAAAAAGAAACAAGTTAGAGAAGCCAAATGACTTCTTCTCTTATTTTTTGTGACCTCTCTAGTAACCCTAATCCCAAACTTAGCTTTTTTTCTCTCCAATGCTCATGGTTTTTCTACTACTTTATTTAAATTATTTGTGCTATGTTTTTACATTGTTATGGATTAAATTGTGTCCTTCTAAAATTCATATGTTGAAGCTATAATCCCTAATGTTACTATATTTGGAGATAAGGTCTATAAGGAGGTGATTAAGGTTAACTGCGGTCTTAAGAGCAGGATTTGAATCCAATAGGACTAGTGTTCTTCTAGGAGGAAGGGACAACAAGAGAGGTCTCTCTCTTTCTCCCTATGCAGGATCAGAGAAAAGGCTGTGTGAGAATACAGCAAGAAGGTGGCCATCTTCAAGTCAAAGAGAGAGACCTCACCAGTACCAATACTGATGTCATCTTGAGCTCATAGTCTCCAGGAGTGTGAGAAAATAAAGATCTGTAGTTTAAGTCACACAGTAGTGGTATTTTATTATGGCAGCCAAGCTGACTCAGATACAAGTCAAGTCAGACTACTGCACAAGAAGGTCAAGCTGGTATAAAGCTGGTGATAAGACAGTGGACCCAAATGCCCCATGTTTTAGGAGAGATAACCCCAGACAGTGATCACAGAACATGGACTTGCCTCTCATTTCCTGACAGAGATGGTTTATTCATTACTGGGTGCAGTGGCTCTGGGGTCACAGGAGTTAACTGAATCCAGGATGCAGTCAGGTTTCTGGACCACTAAAATTCCCTGTGCTCTGTATCCCCCTCCCTGGCCCCACCCAGCACTGGTGGTCCTAAATAAAATATGAGACAATTAAATGAGAGTGAATCATAGGAAAGTAGTAAAGCTAAAATCTGCTATTTAAAAATCATAGCATTAACTGAAACTAATCTTTCCTTGGAAATGCAATAGAACGATCTTTTGACTCCTCATCTGCATGAACAGAGATTAGATGATGGGCTGTCAGCCGTGTATCTGAGCAGCAGGAGGCGGGGCCGTGACAGCCGCTCTGACATCCGTGGCCTTCTCCTCTCTCACTCTGCTAGCAGGAGCACCCTGTCTTTCCAGACAGTGGCCTGATCTGAATGTTGTGCAGGCTCCGATGAGCAACATCCTCCATCATTTCCAGGGAATGGTAGTCAAATAGAGAAAATAAATCTTGAGAAGACTCGGAGAACACACCCGTGGGCGAGTGGAAGGCCTTTCCTGGCTTCAGGGCTGCTTTGGATTGTGTTTGCCGTGTTTGCCAATTTCACCTCTGTCAAGAGCCATCACAGGTTGCCGCTCTGACATCCGTGGCCTTCTCCTCTCTCACTCTGCTAGCAGGAGCACCCTGTCTTTCCAGACAGTGGCCTGATCTGAATGTTGTGCAGGCTCCGATGAGCAACATCCTCCATCATTTCCAGGGAATGGTAGTCAAATAGAGAAAATAAATCTTGAGAAGACTCGGAGAACACACCCGTGGGCGAGTGGAAGGCCTTTCCTGGCTTCAGGGCTGCTTTGGATTGTGTTTGCCGTGTTTGTCAATTTCATCTCTGTCAGGAGCCATCACAGGTGAAACAGCAGCTATAAAAGGCTGACTCCCTGGGAGGAACTGAAAGGCAATCATTCCCGGGCTACCCATTAGCCTCACATCACAAAGGCCTGTGAGTAAAATAATGCTTATAGACCTATGGGGCTTCCTGGGTGGCTCAGACAGTGAAGAATCTGCCTGTAAGACCTGGGGTTTGATCGTTGGGTTGGGAAAATCCCCTGGAGAAGGAAATGGCAACCCATTCCAGTATTCTTGCTTGGAGAATTCCATGGACAGAGGAGCCTGGCGGGCTACAGTCCATGGAGTCCCAAAAAGTCGGACAGGGCTAAGCGACCAAGACTTTCATCTTCACTACAGATCTACAGGACTTTTCTTAGAGATGAAACCTGACTGGGTTACAGGTGGCACTATCATTCCCCCTATTCTCTCCAGCTTTTCAGAAGATAAGCACCAGCATTCTTATGAAATCAAGGGTGCTTAAACGTTAAAAAATTTTTCTTTGTTTTTTAGAACAGCTTTCAGTTCAGTTCAATTCAGTCACTCAGTCATGTCCAACTCTTTGTGACTCCATGGACTACAGTACGCCAGGCTTCCCTGTCCATCACCAACTCCCAGAGCTTACTCAAACTCATGTCTATTGAGTCAGTGATCCAACCATCTCATCCTCTGTCGACCCCTTCACCTCCCACGTTCAATCATTGCCAGCATCAGGGCCTTTTAAAATGAGTCAGTTCTTCACATCAGGTGGCCAAAGCATTAGAGTTTTAGCTTCAGCATCAGTCCTTCCAATGAATATTCAGGACTAATTTCCTTTAGGATGGAATAATTGTATCTCCTTGCAATCCATGGGACTCTCAAGAGAGTTCTCTAACACCACAGTTTCAATTCAGTCACTCAGTCATGTCCAACTCTTTGTGACTCCATGGACTACAGTACGCCAGGCTTCCCTGTCCATCACCAACTCCCAGAGCTTACTCAAACTCATGTCTATTGAGTCAGTGATCCAACCATCTCATCCTCTGTCGACCCCTTCACCTCCCACGTTCAATCATTGCCAGCATCAGGGCCTTTTAAAATGAGTCAGTTCTTCACATCAGGTGGCCAAAGCATTAGAGTTTTAGCTTCAGCATCAGTCCTTCCAATGAATATTCAGGACTAATTTCCTTTAGGATGGAATAATTGTATCTCCTTGTAATCCATGGGACTCTCAAGAGAGTTCTCTAACACCACAGTCCAAAAACATCAATTCTTTGGTGCTCAGCTTTCTTTATAGTCCAACTATCACATCCATACACGACTACTGGAAAAACCAAAGCTTTGACTAGACAGACCTTTGTTGGCAATGTAATGTCTCTGCTTTTTAACATGCTGTCTAGGTTTTTCATAGCATTTCTTCCAAGGAGCAAACATCTTTTAATTTCATGGCTGCATTACCATCTGTAGTAATTTTGGAGCCCCAAAATAAAGTCTGCCAGTGTTTCCATTGCTTCTCCATATATTTGCCATGAAGTGATGGGACCGGATACCATAGATAATGCTCAAAATTCTCCAAGCCAGGCTTCAGCAATACGTGAACTGCAAAATTCCAGATGTTCAAGCTGGTTTTAGAAAAGGCAGAGGAACCAGAGATCAAATTGCCAACATCTGCTGGATCACAGAAAAAGCAAGAGAGTTCCAGAGAAACATCTCTTTCTGCTTTATTGACTATGCCAAAGCCTTTGACTGTGTGGATCACAATAAAATGGGGAAAATTCTGAAAGAGATGGGAATGCCAGATCACCTGAGCTGCCTCTTGAGAAACCTGTATGCAGGTCAGGAAGCAAAAGTTAGAACTGGACATGGAACAACAGACTGGTTCCAAATAGGAAAAGGAGTACGTCAAGGCTGTGTATTGTCACCNGCCTTTGACTGTGTGGATCACAATAAAATGGGGAAAATTCTGAAAGAGATGGGAATGCCAGATCACCTGAGTTGCCTCTTGAGAAACCTGTATGCAGGTCAGGAAGCAAAAGTTAGAACTGGACATGGAACAACAGACTGGTTCCAAATAGGAAAAGGAGTACGTCAAGGCTGTATATTGTCACTCTGCTTATTTAACTTCTATGCAGAGTACATTGTGAGAAATGCTGGGCTGGAAGAAGCACAAGCTGGAATCAAGATTGCTGGGAGAAATATCAATAACCTCAGATATGCAGATGACACCACCCTTATGGCAGAAAGTGAAGAGGAACTAAAAAACTCTTGATGAAAGTGAAAGAGGAGAGTGAAAAAGTTGGCTTAAAGCTCAACATTCAGAAAATGAAGATCATGGCATCTGGTCCCATCACTTCATTGTAAATAGATGGGGAAACAGTGGAAACAGCGTCAGACTTTATTTTGGGGGCTCCAAAATCACTGCAGATGGTGACTGCAGCCATGAAATTAAAAGACGCTTACTCCTTGGAAGAAAAGTTATGACCAACTTAGATAGCATATTCAAAAGCAGAGAGATTACTTTGCCAACAAAGGTCTGTCTAGTCAAGGCTATTGTTTTTCCAGCGGTCATGTATGGATGTGAGAATTGGACTGTGAAGAAAGCTGAGCACTGAAGAATTGATACTTTTGAACTGTGGTGTTGGAGAAGACTCTTGAGAGTCCCTTGGACTACAAGGAGATCCAACCAGTCCATTCTGAAGAAGACCAGTCCTGGGTATTCTTTGGAAGGACTGATGCTAAAGCTGAAACTCCAGTTTTTTGGCCACCTCATGCGAAGAGTTGACTCATTGGGAAAGACCCTGATGTTGAGAGGGATTAGAGGCAGGAGGAGAAGGGGACGACCAAGGATGAGATGGCTGAATGGCATCACGGACTCAATGGATGTGAGTTTGAGTGAACTCCGGGAGTTGGTGATGGACAGAGAGGCCTGGCGTGCTGAGATTCATGGGGTTGCAAAGAGTCAGACATGACTGAGCGACTGAACTGACTGACTGACTGACCATGATCTTAGTTTTCTAAATGTTTAGTTTTAAGCCAGTTTTTTCACTTTCATCAAGAGGCTCTTTAGTTCTTCACTTTCTGACATAAGAGTGGTGTCATTTGCATATCTGAGGTTACTGATATTTCTCCCAGCAATCTTGAGTCCAGCTTGTGCTTCATCCAGCCCAGCATTTCTCATGATGTACTTTGCATATAAGTTAAATAAGCAGGGTAAAAATATACAGCATTGATATATTCCTTTCCCGATTTGGAACCAGTCTGTTGTTTCATGTTCAGTTCTAACTGTTGTTTGCATACAGATTGATCTGCATACAGATTTCTCAGGAGGCAAGTCAAGTGGTGTGGTATTCCCGTCTCTGTCAGCATTTTCCACAGTTTGTTGTAATCCACACAGTCAAAGGCTTTGGCATAGTCAATGATGCAGAAGTAGATGTTTGTCTGGAACTCTATTGCTTTTTTGGTGATCCAGAAGATGTTGGCAATTTGATCTCTGTTTCTTCTGCCTTTTCTAAATTCAGCTTGAACAGCTGGAAGTTCATGGTTCATGTACTGTTGAAGTCTGGCTTGGAGAATTTTGAGCATTACTTTGCTAGAGTGTGAGATGAGTGCAACTGTTCGATAGTTTCAGTAACTTTAGACTAAGAGAAAAATATTGCAAAGATTGTGTGGCAAGTTCCCATATATTTCATATCTAGTATCTCCTATTAATTACATCTCTAATTAGTAGTACGTTTGCAGCAAAATTTTCTGCCTTTGTAAGACTGACAAATAAGGAAAGTGAGACCCATTTCCAAGTTTTCATTTTCCCACTTAGGATTTCAGGAGATCACTATCTCCAAGCTTTAAGAATACGTTATTTAACCTGGAGGAAGTATCTGCAGTTTTAAGCCTTGTTTCTCTTGCTGAGAAGGTTGTTTTCTGGCTTCTTTTTTTTCAAAATCCCTAAACTTGATTATCAATCAGAGAATTTACTTGAGGAAATAAACTTTTAAAATACACACAGTCACCAAATATTTCATCAGAATTTTTAAGCCAATATTTTGCTTTTACACCCAAATATTTTTAATGGCCCTCATTTCTAATTGTTCAGAATCACTTGGAAACTCTTGGTATAATTAATTGTCAAGAAAGTTTATATGAAACCAGATTTTGTACTATCAGTTTGCAGTTTATCTCTCAAAATTCAGGTTTTTTCCCTATCATTTTTTGCTTCTTTTCTATTACTTTGCCTTATGTCCTTTCCAGAGAAATCCTTTTTTCTACTTGATCTGGATTCCTGAAGAACACTGGTAACCTACAGTAGTTAACTCATGCAATAAGGTACCTGTTTTTTTTCACTTCCTAATACCTCTTATTTGCTATTTGAGAAACTGAACTGTTATTTACATAAAAATATTTTATCACTATGTAAAGGTTTTTAAGTTAAACTATTATTATAAAAAATACAATTGAGGTATTTTTATTGAGGTATAATTGACATATAACATTCATTTTAGGGTAGAACATCATGATTTGAAATATATATTTATTTTGAGCTTTTATCTCCTCACACAAAGCATTGTTTCAACAATAAGACTTTGTATTTATATATTAATATGTCTCAAGCCAGGATCTTCCAGACCTATTTCATTGTTCTGCAAAGACTTTCTTTTAATGGACCAGTATTTTAAGAGTCAAAAGTTTTCAAATAAATATATGGATTTAAGGCTTCCCTTAGAACATTGGAAATCTTGCTTTACTACATGGCACAAGGGGATTGATTTCCAAGGTGCCTGGTACCCTTTAGATAGGCTCATATTTTTCACATTGTCAGATTTTCCTCTATAGATATTTGCATTTTCCATGATACCATTGGCCTAGAAACACATACTTTATAAGCACTTGCATCTCTATACCTTTTTACTTGAACCTTTAAATTAATCCTATGTCAGACTTTATTTTTGGGGACTCCAAAATCACTATAGATGGTGACTGCAGTCATGAAATTAAAAGACGCTTACTCCTTGGAAGAAAAGCTATGACCAACCTTGACAACATATTCAAAAGCAGAGATATTACTTTGTCGACTAAGGTCCGTCTAGTCAAGGCTATGGTTTTGCCAGTAGTCATGTATGGATGTGAGAGTTGGACAGTGAAGAAGAAGGCTGAGCACCGAAGAATTGATACTTTTGAACTGTAGTGTTGGAGAAGACTCTTGAGAGTCCCTTGGAGTGTAAGGAGATCCAACCAGTCCATTCTGAAGGAGATCAGACCTGGGATTTCTTTGGAAGGAATGATACTGAAGCTGAAACTCCAGTACTTTGGCCACCTCATGTGAAGAGTTGACTCATTGGAAAAGACTGATGCTGGGAGGGATTGGGGGCAGGAGGAGAAGGGGACAACAGAGGATGAGATGGCTAGATGGCATCACTGACTCAATGGACATGAGTCTGAATGACTCTGGGAGTTGGTGATGGACAGGGAGGCCTGGTGTGCTGCGATTCATGGGGTTGCAAAGAGTTGGACACAACTGAGTGACTGAACTGAGCTGAACTGAATAAATAGAGCTGGTATAATCCTACTTATACATCTTAGATGCACGGAGAAGGGAAGCCTAAATTTCTAACATGCCTTGGGCAGGGGATTTCCACAGGATTTCTCTGAAAGGACTTAAGGCAAAGTAATAGAAAAGAAGCAAAAAGAAACAAACAAAAAAGTAGTGAGATACTTTCTGGATGTCTGGAATAAAACTCTTTGGCTTCAAAATCTCAATTCTGTCACTTGATGGGCAGAAACATGAGACTTGATTTCTTTAACTTAAAATGAAGAGGTTGATACTGGCAGTATCTACCTCATAGCATTGTTGATAAGAAAGTGAAAGAAAAGGAAAGTGAAGTTGCTTAGTCGTGTCCGACTCTTTGGGACCCCATGAACTGTAGCCTGCCAGGCTCCTCCACCCATGGGATTTTCCAGGCAAGAATACTGGAGTGGGTTTCCATTTCCTTCTCCAGGGGATAATCCTGACTCATGGATCAAACTCTGGTCTCCCACACCACAGGCAGACTCTTTACTATCTGAGCCACAAGAGAAGCCCAGATCAGAGTAACTGAGAAAAAGTAAGACAATTTTTGGCAGCATACTTAACAAAGGTTGGAATTCCCAGGTGGCTCTAGTAGTAAAAAACCCTCCTGTCAATGCAGAAGACATAAGAGATGTGGATTTGATTCCTGGGTCAGAAGATCCCCTGGAGGAGGGCATGGCAATCCACTCCAGTATTCTTGTCTGGAGGATTCCATGACAGAGGAGCCTGGCTGGCTAGAGTCCATAGCGTTGCAAAGAATTGGACACGACTGAAGAGACTTAGCACACACACACACACACACACACTCACACACACTCACGTTAACAAATGTTAGCTATTGATATTCCTTGCAGACTAGGAAAAAGAATCTAGTCATCCAGACATTGAATTTGAGGCTCTTCCCATTGTATTACATTGCCACGTGCTCCCTGGTTCATGTGCTTTCTCTGTCGCCAGTTCCTGGAGTGTCACAAACTGAAGGTCTTATGTGGACACTGATGAGGATTGCATCATGGGGCTGCTGATGAGCCCTTGATGAACCACTGAACTTCTCAGCATCCTGCCGCAACAGAAGGAAGTTAATCACATTTCATGCTTTACTAGATAAATCAATGGCTATGGGACTCCAGCTGATTTCCTTTTGGCTACCGAAACTGTGGCTTTACCTCTGTTGAATCATCAGACTGAAAGTTCTATCAGTGCCAGAAACTTAGGCCAATAAACCACCCCCAGAGGCAGAAGTATTAGGTGTGGCAGAACTCATTCTTTAAGATAATACTTCCTGATGTCTGAGGAGCCCCTGGATGGAAGTAGGAAGCTTCGCTAGAAGCCTTTCTCAGAATTTCTTCCTTGGCTCACCTGCCTTAGAATAAGATGGGCCAATTTTTACAAAAGCAGATTCCAATTTTTACAAAAGCAGAGTCTTTAAAGAATCTACTGAAATAGAATATCTTGGGTGTGGGGCCCAGAAGTCTCCCTTTTCACAAGCCTCCTTGATGACCCTGAAGTTTGGGGATTAGCGAACAAATGGATCCAGAAATTGATGTTTGGAGAAATATAACAACTTGAGAACTGTTGTAGGGTTGAGAGAAGAATTGGGGTCATTCTAGCAATGGGAATTAGTATGAACCAGGTGTCAGTGGTGGAGGGGATACTAAATAATGGATCCAGTCCTTCACAAACTGAAGGTCTTATGTGGACACTGATGAGGATTGCATCGTGGGGCTGCTGATGAGCCCTTGATGAACCACTGAACTTCTCAGCATCCTGCCCCAACAGAAGGAAGTTAATCACATTTCATGCTTTACTAGATAAATCAATGGCTATGGGACTCCAGCTGATTTCCTTTTACATCCTGCTGAGAGCCTTGTACAGTTTTTGGCTACCGAAACTGTGGCTTTACCTCTGTTGAATCATCAGACTGAAAGTTCTATCAGTGCCAGAAACTTAGGCCAATAAACCACCCCCAGAGGCAGAAGTATTAGGTGTGGCAGAACTCATTCTTTAAGATAATACTTCCTGATGTCTGAGGAGCCCCTGGATGGAAGTAGGAAGCTTCGCTAGAAGCCTTTCTCAGAATTTCTTCCTTGGCTCACCTGCCTTAGAATCAGATGGGCCAATTTTTACAAAAGCAGATTCCAATTTTTACAAAAGCAGAGTCTTTAAAGAATCTACTGAAATACAATATCTTGGGTGTGGGGCCCAGAAGTCTCCCTTTCCACAAGCCTCCTTGATGACCCTGAAGTTTGGGGATTAGCGAACAAATGGATCCAGAAATTGATGTTTGGAGAAATATAACAACTTGAGAACTGTTGTAGGGTTGAGAGAAGAATTGGGGTCATTCTAGCAATGGGAATTAGTATGAACCAGGTGTCAGTGGTGGAGGGGATACTAAATAATGGATCCAGTCCTTTAGGAGTATTCAATTTAGACTCTAAACAGGTGAAAGCATAAGAAACATATAGCAAAACAAGCAGTTGTATGATTAGATATTAATATGGGTCCTGGTGATAAATGCAGTAAGGTTTCAGGAAACAGGTGATTAGTATAGAAAGTAATGATCTTGGAAAGAGGTGCTATGATTGAGAAGGAGATGATAGGGCCAGAATTTTAATAATGCAGAGAATAAAAAGAATATTTTCTTGATTGAGGGCAATAGGGGTAAATGTGAGGAGATACAAATATTGCTTGTGCAGAATTGGATGGATGAATCTGAAATAAAGAATTTGTAATTCTGTGTTGCTGCTTCTAAGAGTAGTCAAGGTAAGACCTGAGAACTCGAGTGTCAAGACTCCATTTTATGTTCGATAAAGATTTCTCGATCCATCTTCGGGGGTACCTAAGTCTTTCTATAATGGTGTGATTTACTGGATATTTGGCAATGAGTCGCTTCTTTCCATCAAAGACTTTGGCCTGCGAGTATGTGGAATGGGCTCTACTCTGAGAAGAAGAAGATGGTCAACTGAGCTGATACTGAATGCAGCACTTGTGAGAACGACTAAAACTCTGTACAAAGAGAAGGAAGACATGGGAAGGAGGGAAGACAAAAGCAAGAGATCTTCTTGACTCCACCTGTGTTTCTTCTCTGTTCTCAAGAGATCACTCTCCTGTTCTGGAAGTCCAAGTCGTACCTCTGGAGTAAGCCATCTGTGCAGCAGGACTCACATACAAAACTTAGCTTCCTAAAATACTGCTGTTGAAATGGGAACTGGCAGCCTCATTCACTTTGTGTGTGTGTTAGTCACTCAGTCGTGTCTGACTCTCTGTGACCCCATGGACTGCATTCACTTTAAATAAGACAAACAGAATTGTGTTCTTTTTCCTGGTTGTGCTGAATTACGGAGTTAGATTACTCTTTTGCTAAATCCCAGATCACTTGGAAAATGAATATAAGACTGATTTATGCCCTTTTTTTCACTCTATCTTGGAACATTAAAAAAAAAAAGGTTTGCATGTCCTTTTTAGACTTTTCTAAGCAGGTCAATATTGTTCATTTGTACAGCTCAAGGATGGGCTTCCCAGGTGGCTCAGTAGTAAGGAATCTGCCTGCCAGTGTGGCAGACATGGGTTTGATCCCTGGGTTGGAAAGATCCCCTGGAGAAGGAAATGGCAACCCACTCCAGTATTCTTGCCTGGGAACGCCATGGACAGACGACCTTGACAGGGCTACAGTCCATGGGGCCACAAAAGAGTTGGACATGACTTAGTGACTAAACAATAACAACAACTGCTCAGGGATGCCAAGAGATGGCAAGGTACTGCTGTAGGCAGGTATGTGTAGATACATAGGTTTAGCCTGTAGAGAATTTGCTTGGAATTCTCAGTGGATGATGCCCACGGCAACTGGAGGCTTGTCCTATAAGTGATCATCTCCTGGTGGCTGTACTAGATCAAGGCCAAACATTCCACCCAGCCAAAGGCACAAAAGCTCCTCTCTCAGGTGTGGGTGTGAGAATCCTGCTTGGTTCTAGCTTTATACCCAAACTGTAACCCAGTAAGTTCATGTATGTTTGAACTGGGCATACTGAACCCCTGTTCATTTTTTTTTTTTAATTCTTCCCCAACTTCCCTTTTTCCTTCTTTTGGTAAAGAATACCTCCATTTACCTTTAGAGATCCCAAGCAGCCCTACTCTCAGTGCATGGGTTTAGGATGAAACTGACCTTACCTCCAGCTCCAGAGGTGGACATGTGACCTCAGACCTAAGCCAATCAGCACACTCCATTCTCTTGGCCAAAAAAAAAAAGTGGACGCAGAGATAGACATGGAACCAGCCTGAACCAGTGAGAACTAATCTTAGGACTGACTGAGGTGACCAGGAAAGAGACAAGCTCTTTCTTTTCTCCTGGAATAAATAGATGCTGCCTGGAACTCTCACCAGCCATGACAAGATAATAAAGGGGCCAACATGAAGAAGAGGATGCAAGGATGTCATTGGACCCTAGAGTCAAGGCATGCTGCTGCTGCTGCTGCTGTTGCTTCAGTTGTGTCCGACTCTGTACAACCCCATAGATGGCAGCCACCAGGCTCCCCCATCCCTGGGATTCTCAAGGCAAGAACACTGGAGTGGGTTGCCATTTCCTTCTCCAGTGCATGAAAATGAAAAGTGAAAGTGAAGTCGCTCAGTCGTGTCTGACTCTTAGCGACCCCATGGACTGTAGCCATCAGGCTCCTCCATCCATGGGATTTTCCAGGCAAGAGTACTGGAGTGGGGTGCCATTGCCTTCTCTGAGAGTCAAGGCATAATGGAGAGATAAATGTTACCCTTGAACTTTTTATTTTCATGAGAAAATAAAGTCTTATTATGCTTAAGTCATTTATGGTTGGGTTGCAAGCCGAGTTCTTACAAGTCAAAAGCATTTGCTTCTTTTGACATTAATCAACACTTTAGAAATCCACTCTCTTTATTTTATATTGACTCTCAGTGGATCATTATAATTCCACATTAGTTCTAAGCTCTTTCCGCCTCTCTCAGATTCTTCTCTAGCTAATGTGTTATTAATAAACACACAGAGACACAAGGAAATTTGCCCATTTAAAGAGCCTCACAGTTAAATCTCATCTTATTAAATCAGGGTGTACTCTTTAAATTTATTAACCACACTGTAACACAGCAGGTTTGTCATGTAACAGGTAAACAATATTGTTCTAAATATCACTGAAGTGCTTACTTTAAGACTGTTAATTTTATGTTATGGGCATTTCATTTCAATAAAAAGGTCTGTGAGGTCAGTGCTCCTGGGTCAGTTTCCAGCACCCAGCACTTCCAGGGATGGAAAGCTTTGGTTGTAGCTCCCACCTCCTGCACTAGTCAGCTGGGCTGTTTTCCTCTTCAATCCATTCCCTTTGCTTTCCACAGTTTTGGGATGCCTAACAGTTTCTCATCCGTGGGGGCTCTCTTTTTCTTACGTTTAAGAATTGTAATTTTCTTAATATAATTTCAGGAATGGTAAGGGACTTGGACTAAAAGAAAGAGGCTATAGTTTATGTTTATCTTTTGTTTATGTAATCTCAAATGCCGTCCTCAAATGGCTCCATCTCTTTTAGCTCAAGCACCTTTTAAGAAGGTGATTTTACTCAGCATTTGCTTCTAAAAGGCTTACCTGCTTTCTCATAAAGTGCCTCATGTATAAGTATCTTTGGCAATTCCCCCACCCTATCCGCTACCCCCCACCCCCACTGCCGCCCACTAGGAAGAGGCTCTCGTCTTTTTATTAAGACCCAATATCCTGATTCATCTTGGCTGGATGAATCACAAGCCAGGAGAAATAACAACAACCTCAGATATGCTGATGATACCACTCTAATGATAGAAAGTGAAGAGGAACTAAAGAGCCTCTTGATGAGGGTGAAAGAGGAGAGTGAAAAAGCTGGTTTAAAACTCAACATTCAAAAAACTAAGATCACAGCATCTGGTTCCATCACTTCATGGCAGATAGAAGGGGAAAAGTGAAAACAATGACAGATTTTATTTTCTTGGGCTCCAAAATTACTGTGGATGGGGACTATAGCCATGAAATTAAAAGACACTTTCTTCTTGGAAGAAAAGCTATGACAAACCTTTGATAGTGTAATAAAAAGCAGAGACATTACTTTCCTACAAAGATCTGTATAGTCAAAGCTATGGTTTTTTCAGTAGTCATGTACAGATGTGAGAGCTGGACCATAAAGAAGGCTGAGCACTGAAGAATTGATGCTTCTGAATTGTGCTAGAGAGGACTTTTGAGAGTCCCTTGTATGCAAGGAGATCAAAACAATCAATCCTATAGGAAAACAGCCCTGAATATCCACTGGAAGGACTGATGCTGAAGCTGAAGGTCCAATACTTTGGCCACCTGATACAAAGGGCCTTTGGAAAAGGCCTGATATTGGGAAAGACTGAAGGCAAAAGGAGAAGGGAGTGGCAGAGGGTGAGAGATTGGGTAGCATCGCTAACTCAATGGACATGAATGTGAGCAAACTCTGGGAGATAGTGAAGGACAGGGAAGCCTGGCAAGGTGGAGTCCATGGGATCTCAGAGAGTCAGACACAACTCAGTGACTGGACAAGAACAATGTCCTGATTACCCAGCTCCTTTGAAATGGGGTTCCTAAGGGATACACTTTAAAATAAACCAGAGAAAACTGAGCAGAAAAGAAACAAGATACACAGTGAATTATAAAGGCAAATGATTTCCATAAAATATTTACTTGCAATGAAGTGGAATTGATGCTATCTGAACATAAAGAACCAAGGTAAGTTTACCACTGCATCCAGATTTTCTTTAGGATGCCACAATTTTGCATTTTTATTCAACAGTTTCATCATTGAGAATGAATCGTGACCTACATGTGTTTTCTGCTTGTCTCTCTAGTGTTGTCTTCCAGATACTGATCTTCTAAATATAGTGGTTAAGAGTTAGTTGGCATTATAGTCTCTCGGAGCTTCTGTCTACAGTTTTGGCCACTTGCTTGCAACCTTGCAGGGGCATGTTTATGAATAATCATAGCAATCCTACAGGTTCTTTGGATGAGGCAGTGCCTGCAAAGTGCCTAGACAAGACTAAATCAAATTAGCTGTGAGGCTGGTGTGAAGGAGTACATTACGCAGCTACTGAGAGTCCCCATCTGACTACTGGCATCCATGCTTCAGCTAACTTTAGTTCCACACACTCTGGAGTCCACACAATACAGCGGTCAAGTGCACTGGACTCAGACTTCCTGACACAGGTTGCCAGCCACACCCTCCCTAGGTCTGTAATCATGGGCATATTACTGCACTTCTCTACATCTGTTTACTCTTCTGAAACAGGGGGATACTAGTGCCTAATTCATATGAGGGTGAAAATTATAAAGAAAAACACATGTAAAGCAGGTAGGATAATGCATGGCTCCTACTATAAGCTTTTGTTTGTTTTCTGGTCATATGGAGTAACTTGTGAGATCCTAGTATCCTGACCAGGGATCAAGCATGCACTCTGTCCAGTGGAAGCACAGAATCTTAACCACTGGAACATCAGGGAAGTCCCACTATAGTTTTAGTTCTGAGATGGTGGATTTGAAATATACTCTAATGATCTCTGTCAAGAATATCAATGTGGAACCATATTCCACATAATTTATTGCCAGCATAGTAGCAACAGCACTCTCCCAGATACCAGGCTCTGTGAAATTTGATCTCTATTTTGGCTTATGAACTTTTACTGGCCCCTTGTCTCTTTTGAAAGATGCAGGAATAGGAAATATCTGGCTGTATGCTGATACGTTTCCTTCCCACACCCTTGTCAGTCATTGCTGATCAACCCAAGTACTCTCTCCAACTGAGCCCAGACCAGACCTCAGAACTCTTCTCGACACACAGCCTGGGCAACACTGTTAACTAGAGTGAGCATATGAGAGGTAGCCTATTTGCAATCCTTATTCTAGAAACATAATCTAATTCTTTTACCACCCTTCAGGAAGGAAACTGAGTGGAGGACAGAGCCAAGGCAGTCAGGAAGAGGACAAAGAAATGACTGATGTTCCCTGAGGCATCTGCTAAGTCATTCCCTGTCATGAACATTCATTCTTCATTACCCCAGCACGATGATTTGTAGAAACGTAAAATGAGCTAATTTTGAAAATTTGTCAATGCAAAATCTCAAATAATAAAATATCCAGATTTATACAAGAGGTGCTATAAAAATGACAGTAGAATTTATCTGTGCAACTGGGTGGAGGTGGATGCTGCAGAGAGTGTCAGTTGGCAGTCTGCTTTATGTGACGAGAAATATTTTTGCATTCATTATTTCAGTTATGGGAAGGTTGATAAACTCAATACAGAGGTTACAGAGAGAAAAGATTTATTAATTTAAGAATGATTTACTTTTACAGCATCGTAGTCTGGGTCATAAAATTGGTACATGTGCTCTGCTTAGCAACATTCTTACCTAAATTAAAAATAGAATGCTTTAAGGAAGCATTTATGGAAACTATTCATTCCATATATGAATATGGAATGAGTGATGGAAGAGTCTCCATTGGCTTAACAGTGAGTAGAGCACGGTCCTGACATTACCTTCCTTTAATGAAGGAAGGTAACTTTTAACCTGTTTAACTTTTCACTGTTTAACTTTTCCTGTGTCCAGCATTGCCACCTTGACCCCATTTCACTTGACCCAGGAATAGTTCCTTTTGTTTCATTTCATGTTGTTGGGTCTTCACTCACATTGGCTTCCTGGTGCGGAAGGGTGAGCTGGCAGCTGTGTGTGACCGCGAGACTCTGGCCACAGTGACCAGCTGCTCTTTGATTCAGTTTGAGTCAATCACTTTCTATCTCCAAGGAATCTGGGCTTGGAATTTAGAGATCTGTATGGAGCCGGTCTTTGCCTGTGTCTCTACTTATGAAATAATAATATCAGAGTTGAGGAGCCACTGTCTTCTACTACCATGTGGACTCAGGAGCACTGAAGAGATGCTGGAGAAGGAGGTGGGGGGAGAGAGAGAGGGAGAAACAGAGAGAAGTAGTGAGGAGCAACAAAAAATGCCTTAAGTGCTATATCCTGGGTTCCTTCATAGTTTTGTTTGCCAGATCTAACCTGTTTCTGGGGACTGGCTATATTCTGGGTCAGCAAGGTGGGTTAAGTGAAGCTGGCCAAGGGAACCACAGCCTGCCGAGGCCATTCTTTTTCTAGTTTTCTTCTCTTCTCTTCAAGTCCTTCTCACCTTTCTACACCCACTGTGTTGGTAGGTCTTAGCATGGTTCCTTATTCTTAATAAAACACCTCATCATCTCCAGCCTTCATGTCATAATGAAAGATGTTCCTCCCACCTTGACTGACAGGTTAAGGCATGGATAGCTACATGCAAGAGAATAAAACTGGACCAATGTCTTAAACCTTGCATAAGAATCAACTCAAAATGGATTAAAGAGTTGAACATGAGATCTGAAACCATAAAAATTCTAGATAAACACAGGCAGTAAGCTCCTCTACATCAGTACTGGTGATGATTTTTTTAAAATTGACACCAAAAAACAAGTGCAACGAAAGCAAAAATAAACAAGTGGGGTTATGTCAAACAAAAGAGCTTTTGCACAGCAAAGGAAACCATCAACACAATGAAAATGCAATTTACCAAATGGAAGAAAATATTTGCAAATCATATATCTGATAAGGGGTTGTTAATATAAAAAATATAAAGAACCCATAAAACTCAATAGCAACCCCCCCAAATGATCCAATTGAAAAATGTGTAGAAAATCTGAATACATACTTTCCCAAAGAAGACATTAAGATGGCCAACAGGTAAAGGGGCCAGTATCACAAATCATTAGGGATACAAAAATTGAAACCACAATAAGATATCACTTCATGTATTTTAGAATCTGTATTATTCAAAAGACAGGGGATAACAAATGTTAGTGGGGATGTGGAGAAAAGGGAACACTTATGCACTATTGGTGGGAATATAAATTGTTGTAGCCACTATTGAAAACATTATGGAAACTCCTCAAAAAATTAAAAATAAAATTATCATATGATCCAGTAGTTTTACTTCTAGGTATTTACTTAAAGGAAGTAAACACAATTAATTAATTAATTAAAACATTAATTAAAAGCAAACATATTAATTAAATATTAATTAATTATATATTAATTAATATATATATATACAGCATATATAATTCAGCCACAATAAAGAAGAAATTTTGCATTTGTGACAACATGGATGAACCTTGAGGGGATTATGCTAACTAAATAAGCCAGGCAAAGACAAATGCTATGTGATGTCATTTATATGTACATTCTAAAAACAAAACAGAAAAACTGAACATAGATACAGAGAACAGATTAGTGGTTGCCAGAGGTGGGGGTGGGTAGGTAAAATGGATGAAAATGGTCAAAAGATACAAATATCTGGTTATAAAATAAATAAGTCATGGGGATGTAATGTACAGTTTGATAACTATGGTTAATAATACTGAATTGCATATTTGAAAGTTGCTAAGAGAATAGATCTTAAAAGTTCTCATCACAAGAAAAAAATTAGTTTATGTGTGGTAATGGTTGTTAACTAGACTTATTGTGGTTATTATTTCACAATAGACACAAATGCTGAATCATTATGTTGTGCACTTGAAACTAATATAATGCTATATGTCAATCATATTTCTAAAAACAAACAAGTCATGGCATGTTGGGTGCTGGCAACTGAGTTGGTATTTTTCTCCTAGACTGGCATACTGTCACCTTGAACTGGCTGGGTGGTCCTGGGGTATATGGCTTTTTTCAGGGATCAATTCTGGCCAAACTTTATTTTTAAATTTCATTTCCTTAAATTTTTTTGATGTGGACCATTTTTAAAGTCTTTGTTGAGTTTGTTAGGATACTGTTTTGGTTTTGGCTTGGTTTTTTTGGCCACAAGGCATGAGGGATCTTAGCTGCCTGACCAGGAGTCAAACCCACACCTCCTGCATTGGAAGGTGAAGTCTTAACCAACGGCTAGGGAAGTCCCTGGTCAAACTTTAAAGAGCTTTGGTAGCTCCCTCTACATCCTCTCCATATTTCTATGGCTACTGGAGGGCAGACCTGCCCATTGACAGGGAACCCACTGTTGTACTGCCTCTTTCTCCTCTGGGTGAAAAAGCTTAACAAAGCCTACAAGGGTATTCTCAACTCAGCCCAGACTACAATAAAAGTCTTAGCTACAATAAAGACTTTTACTAGAAATCTTATTTATGTTTTTATGGTCTCTGAAACTCTTCTTTAATTACTGCCTACACAGAGCTCAAGATCTGTCAGGAATGATAAAGAATCATTCTCATTATTACCTTAAATTTACTTCCTTTCCACCCAATACATTAACCTTTATTGCTATAAGTTATGGCTGTTAGGAGCCAGAGCTAAAGAATAAAGTTTACTTTCATTTAAGATGTGAAGGCAGGCAAGTCACTGCTTTCTGGATGAGAGTAGGGGGAGGAACGGAGAGTGTGTCGTTTGGTGGATACATAAAAAATGCATTATATTCCTTTTAGAAGATAATTATCTAGGAGTCATTTGCCTCAATCAGTTAGAGGTTTCTTTCTGAGGTGGAAAATGAGGGGCAAGAGAGAAAGATGGATTGGCTGACAGACGGACTAATTAAGTGATGAAGATACAGAAGAAATGAGAGAGTTATAGACCAGGAAGACAGCAGTTCTCTTGAAAGCAGCAGGGTGTGAAATGTCTCCTAAAAAGAAATCATAAAACAGATGGTCCAAGTTAAATAAATGATGTTTGGTTCTTGAAAAGTGCATTTCCTCTTACTAACAGACTTAAATATGTCTAAATAAGAAATGGAACAATACTTGTTTAGGATGTTAATGATAAATATTAGTCTTTTACTATTTTATCTTTGGTTTAAAGATCTCAAAGTCTTTCTCTCGGCTTAGTTAGAACTTTGCAAGTTCTTTATGAGGGTAAAGACATAATTTTGTTTTATTGATTGGATAGTGAAAATTATAGGAGTTGTCCCTCAAAAAATGATACTGGACCGAAAGACTAATTCTCAGCAATTTCTCCGGTCCTTCTGCTGGAGGCCCCCTGCCTATGACTCATGCTTCTACATCTTATTCCATCCATTGTTCCATTTTGTATTAATCAGGATTGTGTTGGTTGATAAGTATCAAAAACCTAAATCAAAGTAATTTAATCAAAGCAAACAAGCAAACAGACAAACCTAGTAAGCCCAGTGATTGCCTTCAGGTCAGATTCAATCCGTGTATTCTAACAACCTCATCAGGACTGTCATCTCTGACCACTTGGCTACAAGAGCCTGACTTGGGTTATTTTCTCTCTCCTGCCAGTGACTAGCTGATCTCTAGAGCTGGGGCCCCAGATGGTCCATAGAACTCACTATTCCCCAGAAAGAAGGCTCATGTTAGTCTCTAGGAAAGATTCTGTTTAGCTGACCCACATATATTCTCACTCATTTCCCAGGTATGAATAGTGAGCCCCTTGAAACCCCTTGACTGGCCACTGTACCTGAATCACATGGAAAGTAGGACAGATATTTCCATTAGGAAGAAACAGAGCAAAAATATAACAGATGCCAGCTACATATTCAATACCATAGAAAGTTTTCACAGACTTAGACCCTTTGGGTTTTATCTCATCCTAACATCCATATTGGATAAAAAGCGCTAATTGCAATGTGAGTGTTTCTGTTTCCCACGTTAAGTTTCTGTTCTTGTTCCCCTGCTGGAAAAACTACTCTTCAGTTTGCTTTTATCCTTCCTGATGCCCTCTTGCTGATCTCCTTTTAACCTTTCACAACAGTTTACATCACCCAATCTAATGCTTAATAGAAGCCATCCTTGTGGTCTTTTCTGAAATTTCATTTTGTTAGCCCTCATTTCCCAATCAGACTTTAAAGAACCATAAGGAACACATAAGGCTTCATGTATTGCCTGGCACATGGTGTATGCTCAGTACTTGGACTGAATATTCAGAATTACACATTTTATACCTATTGTTTAGTTTGTATACTATGGATTTAGCCCACTAGCCTCCTGTATCCATGGAATTTTCCAAGCAAGAATACTAGAGTGGTCTGCCATTTCCTATTCCAGGGAATCTTCCTGACCCAGGGATCGAACTCACATCACCTGTGTCTCCTGAATTGGCAGGAGGATTCTTTACCACTGCAACACCTTGGAAACCCATTGTCTAGTTTAATCATTAGTAAAATGAAGATGATAATGCCAACTACACAGGGTATATGATGGTATCTTTGAGATGCTTATCACACAGTTGCTGCTGCTGCTGCTGCTAAGTCACTTCAGTTGTGTCCGACTCTGTGCGACCCCATAGATGGCAGCCCACCAGGCTCCCTCGTCCCTGGGATTCTCCAGGCAAGAACACTGGAATGGGTTTCCATTTCCTTCTCCAATGCATGAAAGTGAAAAGTGAAAGTGAAGTTGCTCAGTTGTATCCGACTCTTAGTGACCCCATGGACTGCAGCCCACCAGGCTCCTCTGTCCATGCGATTTTCCAGGCAAGAGTACTAGAGTGGGTTGCCATTGCCTTCTCCATTATCACACAGTAAGAATTCAATAATGTATCTTTTATCCACATATGTATGCAATAAAATTATGGATACACACATACACACACACATATACACACATATGAATGTATAATCTAGATGATAAATTTCCTAAGGACAGAGCCCATGTCTCTTTCTTTCTTGTTTTGCCTGAGGCAGCATAGCAGACACTCCACATGAATCTGTGACTATCTGATTCTAACATTTAGACTCTTGTTTTGTCATCTCCCACATGACACATAATGAAAACGACTGCTGCATCATTATACACACTTTCAGAATTTCCCTCTGGTCATAGGGAAACACCTGAAAGCACAAACACAGACATATGCAGGTAGCCGGGCACATGTGGTTTGTTCCAGAAGTCCTCCTTGTGGTCCTGGTCTATGAAATGTTTGCAAACTAGTGTGAAGAAAAGGACTGGAGTGGGAAAAGGGAGTAACAGGGAGTCCAGGATCTTCTGGCAACTCTCTGATGAATAATTTTCCTTTCTTCCTTCTGTCCTAGTGCTTGGAAAAATGGCCATCTCCAGTTTTGTTAAAGAAATACAATGAAAGCTAATATGCCCCATTTCACTTTTAGTTTTCAAACTGAGGACATCAACTCACAGATAATTAGGCTTGCATGTGAGAAGTCAGTTCAGTTGTGTTTGACTCTTTGCAGCTCTATGGACTGTAGCTCACCAAGATCCTCCATGGGTTTCTCCAGGCAAGAAGACTGAGTGAGTTGCCATTTCGTACTCCAGAGGATTTTCCTGACCCAGGAACTGAACCTATGTCTCTTAATGTCTCCTGCACTGATTGGCAGGTAGGTTCTTTACCACCAGAGCTTCCTGGGAAACCCATTTCTGGTTAAGTGTTTTCATGCTTCTATGAGTTACTGCAAAAGTTATGATCAACCTAGATAGCATGTTCAAAAGCAGAGACATTACTTTGCTGACTAAGGTCCATCTAGTCAAGGCTATGGTTTTTCCAGTAGTCATGTATGGATGTGAGAGTTGGACTGTGAAGAAGGCTGAGCACCAAAGAATTGATGCTTTTGAACTGTGGTGTTGGAGAAGACTCTTGAGAGTCCCTTGGAGTGCAAGGAGATCCAACCAGTCCATTCTGAAGGAGATCAGCCCTGGGATTTCTTTGGAAGGAATGATGCTAAAGCTGAAACTCCAGTGCTTTGGCCACCTCATGTGAAGAGTTGACTCATTGGAAAAGACTCTGATTCTTGGAGGGATTGGGGGCAGGAGGAGAAGGGGATGACAGAGGATGAGATGGCTTGATGGCATCACGGACTCGATGGACATGAATCTGAGTGAACTGGAGTTGGTGATGGACAGGGAGGCCTGCGTGCTGCGATTCATGGAGTCGCAAAGAGTTGGACACGACTGAGCGACTGAACTGAACTGGGACACTGATAGTCTGGAAATTCCATAAGAGTTATCATCATAGTTTTATTTCAGAGTTGTTTCTGAACCAGGCAAGATATTTTATGGGCAACTAAATACTTTATACACCAAAGTTTACAAGAAAATTTCAGTACATACCATTTGAAAAATTTACCTTCTCAAGGGGAGTGAAGTGAAGTCGCTCAGTCGTGTCCGACTCTTTGCGACCCCATGGACTATAGCCTATCAGGCTCCTCCGTCCATGGGATTTTCCAGGCAAGAGTGCTGGAGTGGATTGCCATCTCCTTCTCCAGGGGATCTTCCCGACCCAGGAATCGAACCTGGGTCTCCCACATTGCAGGCAGACGCTTTACTGTCTGAGCCACCAGGGAAGCCCTTCTCAAGGGGAAGCTCCTCTTTACTGAAGGACACTAGATAAAAGCTATTATGAAATTAGAAAATCAGCATCTTGAAATGATCAATATAACAATAGTTATTATAAATAATTATAAATAATTATTAAAAGAATATATAATTATTCTTATAATTATCAAGAATTATAATCACCAGATGCTGCCAAAGAATCACCAGATGCTGCCAAAACAATTAGGTGGAAATATATTGGGAAACAAGATGTTCATGTAACCTCAATGTACCAGTTCATAGATCACTTATCAATTTTAAAGGGAGAAATAATTTCTTAAAGTATTCTAGCCAACGTGAGTTTAAATAAATGATCAAACTTGACATCATCTAATGGTGAAATAACTGACCTTATATAATCTTTTTTTTTTTTTGAGTGGCCGTTAGTAGTGTAACTCTTGATGTGATGCAAATGCTATGAAAGACAAAAAAGGATGATGGAACTCTTCTAGATTAAAAAGATAAGAGTTACTGAGCTAACGAGTAAGACTAGTCTACTTCTCAATACCCTCATTACAACAAATGACCACGCTGCCTCTTTAGCAAGGGCAGCTTAGATCCCAAGCATTTATAGATTCCAACTGGTTACAGAATGAGAGTCAGAGAACAGGGAGATAATGAACTGACAATGTCTCCCTGGAATCTTGTGTTCAGAGGGATTCTGAATTCGTATTTATAGGAAAATTCCATGACTGACTAATGAATAATTAAGAATGTCAGCACACATGCCTTATAAATATTAATACTTAAAACAGTAGGAGGGGGATTTTCTTAACCCTTAAATAAAGGCTGCATTAAAGGGATTTTGGGGAATGTGATCCCAGAGAGCGACTGTTGGGCAAAGAGACTGAACAGGGAATGTGGGAAAACCGATGCAAGAATGCACTAAGTTCGCTATTGTGCTAAGTGATGCTGACTACACTTTATTCCAGAGTACCTTCTGGGGAACCTTAGGAGATGTATCCCACAATTACTTGCCTCGGGAATAAAAGAAAGAACTATTAATATTTGCCTTCCAGGTGGCGCTAGTGGTAAAGAACATGCCTGCCAATGCAGGAAGACATAAGAGACACGGGTTTGATTCCTGGGTCAGGAAGATCCCCCGGAGGAGGGCATGGTGACCCACTCCAGTATTCTTGCTTGGAGAATCCCATGGACAGAGGAGCCTGGTGGGCTACAGTCCATTGCGTCAAAAAGAGTCAGACATGACTGAAGCTATTTAGCACGCACCTGTCAGTCAAGGGAGGCTCAGAGACACTAACTCTATTGCATTTCCAAACTGCATACCTGAGTGCCGAGTGGGTCCTGGGAAAACCAGCTGCCAGTTTCAGAAGAGCCCCAGGGCAGGAGGCACGAACAGGCCTGGAGGTGAAGTGTTGTCAGGCTGTCAGGCTGCCCCTCTGCAAGGCTGATCAAAGTCACCACAGCAGTGACCAGAGGCAGAGGTGGCAACAGAAGGAGATGAAATCATGCTTAAAAGGTGTGTCAAATACAGTCAATTTTTTTTCTCTCTTGCCCACACCATGCGGTTTGTGGGATCTTGGTTCCCCCACCAGGGATTGAACCCAAGCCCTTGGCAGTGAAGCACAGAATTCTAACCACTGGACCACCAGGGAATTACCCAATACAGCTTCCCTATGTCTGATCTTTCGGGTCTTATTCTCATAATTCCATATGCTCAGTTGTGGAACAAAACTTCATAGAACGTCACCCAATCAAGGAAGAATACATTCAAGCTCTGATCTCAGAAACCATATTGCCTGGATTCACATCTAACCACTTACTTCAGATTTATATTTATTCACGAAACACAGTGAATCATACTGTCCAGCCTTAGAACACAGCTGCTATAGAGGTAACAATTTCAATGAGAAAAATTTATAGTGTAATATACTAAGAAAATAAGGAATTCTCATCATTCACCATACAATAGTAGCCTGGCCCATATTAATCATTATTTCTGTGAAAATTAATATTCCCCACAAGCTTTTGAGAAACACATTAACACTAGTGAAGCATAAAATTGATAGGTATTAAGAAATTTTGGTGCCCTACCGTGTATTTCTTTTTCTTCATGTTCTGTGAGAAGCATACCAAGTTTTAGACTTTTAATTTTGAGAGACATCATTTTTGATCACTCTCTTAGCTGTCTTATGGGGAATGGCTATAAATGCTAATATGCATCAGGGGATCACCTGCCCTTGCTCTAACTGTGGGATCAACTTTCGTGAAAGCATGGCTTGTGAGCAAACATTTTGTGTCACTGGAAGGCACCATGTCGCTGACAGTTACACTATTGGGTCTTAGTCCAGGAAGGCAATGGGGTTGAAATTTATAAGTTGCAGTCTGTCCTCAGAGTCACAGTTTACTCCCCAAATTTTGTGTTTAAATTTCTTGGCAGATGAAAGCAACATTTTCATCTTCATTAGGAAACATTTTTCTTACAAGAGGAAAAATATTCCAGGAGGAAAGAAAGTCTTAAAATTTAGTGGAGGAGGGGCCAAGGTAAATAGTGCCGTGGGTCCTCCTGGAATGATAAATGTGGGTCCCTTTAGCTTGTCATGGCAGAAACAGAGTCACGCTGAGACAGCTGTTGGCTTACTAAGCTTCCTGAGACTTGATTAATGAACAAGTACTTATTGAGTATCTGCTCCGTGCCTAGCTTGGTGCTAGATAGTTTGTATAAATGATCTGGAGATATTTACAATCACCCTACTATACAGTAACGTTAGGTGGTTCAGGTTAGTCCTTCCACAACACAATTGCTTTGAGAGATCACAAATGTTTGCCCTTATTTCTTGGTTTATTTGTAGAATATCACTTTCTCTCCAAAATGCAAAATAAATCTGAAGTCAGTACAATATACAATATTGTGAAATATTGTACAATATTGTGAAAAGAGCTCAGACACTGTCTGGCTCTGAGGCCACTGACTGTCTCTTGCTGGTAGAAGGCCTCACCTAACAATGCTGAGACTGCTAACTATTTCTACAGCTCTATGAGGGCTTCAGTTCATATGCTTATGTTCTGTCCTTCAATAGTGAGCTTATGGTGTTCTTTATTTTTTTCATCTTTTCCCCTTACTACCTGCATATTTTCAACTAAAGGAGGCATGTGGGACTCTCAATGCACCCATCTGAATGTGTTTCTGTGTGATCTTAGACCACTTCATCATTGACTTATTCATTCGCCCATGCATTTGACAAATGGCTAACTGAGCACCTATACCCGTGGACTGTGGGGTGGGAAATAGAGATAAGGTACAGAGAGAGGCACAGCCTTGACCTTAAAGACCTCAAGGCACAGCCTTGACCTTAAAGCCTAGAAGGGGAGACAGATAAACAAATGGGCAATTGCCCTATAGTGCGGTATGTGCTTTAATGGGATAAATGTGGGGCTCTTTGTGAGCGCCTTATCAGGACCTTAGTGGGATGCCCAGGGAGATCACCCAATAGCAGTTTTTTCAAACATTCTACATTGCAGTTAATATGTGCAGGGAAGCCTCTGTCAGAAATGCTTGGGGGCTTCCTGGTGGCTTGGTGGTAAAGAATCTACCTGCCAGTGCAGGAGACATGGGTTTGATCCCTGGTCCAGGAAGTTCTCACATGCTGCAGAGCAACTAAGCCGTGTGCCAGAACTATTGAGCCTATGCTTTAGAGCCCAGAACCACAACTATTGACCCCACATGCTGCACTACTGAAGCCCGCATGCCCTAGAGCATGTGCTCTGCAACAAGAGAAGCCACTGTAATAAGAAGCCCAGGTGAGATGTTCTTTTGATGAATTTGTGTGGGAGAAAGTGGTCTCTCCGTCCTATTCCTCCGCCATCTTGAAAACCGCCCCCCTTTTCTATTGTTTTTAAATCTCTATTTCACTTATTTCTACTTTGATCTTTGTGATTTCTTTCCTTTTACTAACTTTGGGGTTTCTTTGTTTTTCTTTTTCTAGTTCCTTTAGGTGTAAGTGATACCTCATTGTGGGTTTGATTTGCATTTCTCCGATAATTAGTGATGTTGAACATCTTGTCACTTGCCTTTGGCCATCTATAACGTAGCACAGTGGTCAAGAATCTGCCTGCCAATGCAGGAGATGTGGGAGCCATGGATTTGATCCTTGGGTTGGGAAGATCCCCTGGAGAAGGAAACTGCAATCTACTCCAGTATTCTTACCTGGGAAATCCCATGGACAGAGGAGCCTGATGGGCTATAGGCCATGAGTGGGGTTGCAAAGAGTTGCACACACACACACACACACACACACACACACACATCTTCTTTGGAGAAATATTTCCTAGGTCTTCTGCCCATTTATTGATGGGGAGATATGTGAGCTGTTTATATATTTTGGAAATTAATTACATTGTTTGTAAATATTTTCTCCCAGTTCATGGGTTGTATTTTTCTTTATGGTTTCTTTTCTTTGTGTGTATAAAACCTTTCAAGCTTACTTAGGTCTCATTTTTGCTTTTGTTTCTGTTACTCTAGGAAATGATCCCGAAAGTATTTTTGCAATTTATGTGAAAGTATCCTGTCCCTATATTCCTCTAAGGGTTTTATAATATATGGTATTACATTTAGGTTTTTAATCCACTTTGAGTTTATATTTATATATGGTCTTAGAGAATGTTCTAACTTCATTGTTTTATATATTCACATCTTTTACATGCCCAGTTTATCAAGAGACTGTTTTTGCTTTTCTTCTCATTTTATATTCTTGTTACTTCTGTTGTAGATTAATTAACCACAGGTGCTGGGCTTTGTATCCTGTCCCATTGATCTATAAGACTGCTTTGTCCCAGTACCATACTGTTTTGATTACTGTAGCTCTATAGTATTGTCTAAAGTCAGGGAGTGTGATTTCTCCAGCTCCATGCCTTTTCTCAAGATTCAGGATCTTTTATATTTCCATACAAATTAATTTTTTTTGTTTCAGTTCTATGAAAAATGCCTTGGTAATTTGATAGAAACTGCATTGAATCTGTAGGTTACCTTGGGTACTGTGGTCACTTTACTGATATTGATTCTTCCAATCCAAGAACATGATATATCTTTCCATCTGTTTCTGTTGTCTTCTATTTCTTTTATCAGCATTTTACAGCTTTTGGAGTATAGGTCTTTTGCCTCCTTAGGTAGGTTTGTTACTAGGCATTTTATTCTGTTATGTGATGGCAAATAAGACTGTTTCCTTAATTTCTCTTTCTGAAATTTCATTGTTAGTGTATTGAAATGCAACAGATTTCTGTGTGTGAATTTTCATCCTAAGACTTTCCTAAATTCATTGATGAGCTCTAGTAGTTTTCTAGTGGTATCTTTTGGATTTTTTTAGTATCATGTTATTTGCAAACAGTGATGGTTTTACTTCTTCCATCCCAACTTGGATTCCTTCTGTTTTTCTACTTTGCTTTCTGTGGCTAGAATTTCAAAACTGTGCTGAATGAGAGTGGTGAGATTGGGCATCCTTGTCTTGTTCCTGAGCTTAAAGGGAATGCTTTCAGCTTTTCAACACTGAGTATGGTGTTAGCTGTGACTTTGTTCTATATGGCCTTTTTTATGTTCCCTCTATGCCTGTTTTCTGTAGTTTTTTTTTTTTTTTCATAAATGGATGTTGAATTTTGTCAGAAGTGATTTCTTCATCTGTTTAGATGATTATAGGAATAACAACCTTATTCTTCAGTTTGTTCATGTATCATACTGATTGATTTGTGAATATTAAAAGTCTTTACATTCCTAGAATAAATCCCACTTGATTATGGTGTATGATGCTTTTAATGTGTTGTTGGATTCAGTTTGCTAGAATTTTGTTGAAGATTTTGGGTCTATTTTCCTCTCAGATATTGGCCTGTAATTTTCTCTGTGGTGTCTTTGTCTGGTTTGGTATCAGGGTAATGGTGGCCTCCTGGAATGAATTTGGAAGCATTCCTTCCTTTCATTATGGAATAGTTTTGGAAGAACAGGCTTTGAACATCTTTTGAGGACGATTCCTTGCCCCCTCATGTGGCTGTGTGCTTGTGGCAGCTCCCTTCCTTGTCATTGTCCCTGCCCCTCTCTCCCCTTGCTCCAGGCCCCGTGCATCAGCATGTATCACCGGCACGGTGCTTTGGGAGGCTCCTTGGCCTGGTGGCTCCACCAGGAGGCTCCTGGTGCCTCCTCCTGCTCACCTGTTCACATCCCCTCAACATTTCTTGCAGCTTCAGGGCTCAAATCCAGGCTTCTTGCCATGGACGCCAAGCTGTCCACAAGGTATTTGGGACTTTGTCCCTTGGGTCGTGCCATTGACTCTGAAGGGAATGCTCAGCTCCTTTTGTCCATGTAACTTTTACTATTTCCACTATTTTATACATAGTAGTGTGTGTCTATTAATCCCAGATCCCACCCCAGGAAGTTTCCTACCCTCACTCCAGACTCGGCAGAGCCCGTTTCCTGCTGTGTTGGACACTTATCAGACTCCATTGCTGATTTTCTGTCTGTGCGACTGTGTGTGGGTCTCACTCACAGCCTCCAGGGTGGGGTCCTGATTTGTGCCTGAGCTGTAGCGCATGCTCAGTAACTGTCTCGTGCTCCATCCGTATCTGGCTAGCTTCTGCATGCGAGCCCACCCCAAGGGTGGATTTTCTTTCTTTCTAGCCCAACTCTCACATCTACTGGCTCTTCAGTAAATCTTTCTGTAACAAACCCAGGAAGAATTGTTGACTGAACTAAATTTGGTGAATTTCTTTTTCTGCAACTCAAAAACAAACACACCCCATCTTTTTTCCTGTTGCTTGGATGTAAATATGTGTTTCTCCCTTTGGTTCGGACTATGCAGAGAAGTTATTTGTTATCCCAGCACTCAGGGCTTAAAGTGACATTTTTAAAAATATATGGACCAACAGGGAAGTCCCCTCATTTTCTTTTTAAACAAATTTCGCTTTATTTTTAACCATTAAAAATTGATGTATAGTCAATTTACAATGTAGTGTTAGTTTCAGGTATGTATGCCTATACATATATTATATATATATATTTGTTTATATATTTATGCATAGTCTTTTCCAGGTTCTTTTCCATTATAGGTTATTACAGAAAATTGAATAGTTCCCTGTACTATCCAGTAAATCCTTGTTGTTTATTTTATTCACAGTAGTGTGTCTCTGTTAATCCCAAACTCCTAATTAACCATTCCTCCTACTCATTTCCTCTTTAGTAAGCATAAGATTGCTTTCTATGTCTGTGAGTCTATTTCTGTTTTGTAAATAAGTTTGTTTTTATCATTTTTTAGATTCTGCTTGCAAGTGCATAGTAACGCATTTCTTATTCACAGTTCACCTGGTTATGTGGGTGTGACTGACCTGGCAGCCCTGCTCCAGTGCCTCTCACAGGCTGCAGATGAGGCTGGGGCTGCGGTCATCTCACAGCTTCACTGGGGGAGAGTCCGCTTCCAGGATTCTCAGGTGGCATCTGCAGGACTCAGTTCCTCGATGGCTGTTGGGCTGTGTATCTCAGTTCCTTGATGGCCTTTGTCTGGTGCTTCCTAGATCCTGCTACACAGGCCTCTCCAGAGGGCAGCTGGTTGTATTAGAGAGAGACTAGAGATAGCCAGCCAGCCAGAGGGAGAGGGAAGAAAAGGGAGAGGAAGGGAGGCCTCATGGGAAAGTTCTTATAGTCTAATCTAGAAGGAGTGGCCTGCCACTTCTGTGTTCTCCTCATCAGGAGCACATCGCTGGTTCTAACCCGCAGAAAGAGCATCTCCTCAAGGGCTGGCATGTCGGGTAGGGGAGATATTTGGGAACCATTTTAGATGTTGACAACCACATGCTTTTTTATGCCAAACTAGATGTAGTTTCTGAGATCAAAGTGATTAGCTTGGAAGATCAATTGTCATTAATTCACATAACCACTGAAACATATTACTACACGAGTTGAGATAAATTATTTGGAGAAATGGAATGAGCAGCTTTGGAGTGATGTCATGATGGAGCTTGGCCTGGATCAGAGATCACAGGAGGATTTCTTGTGGGACTTTGAAGCTAAGGGGATGAGTTGAGTCTAACCCAGCAGCAGGTGGCAGAAGACTGACGGGTGGCATTGGGGCATCCTGAATAGGAGGGAAAAATAGGTGCAAAGACCTTGTGCTGAGTCCTGCTACGTAGCACATCCCATATGTGCAGAAGAGGGCAAATATCCCACCAGCTCCAGCCAGAAAATAAACTTTAGAAGGTCAGCGCCTTATTCTCCATCCTGTTTGATTAGCACACAGGCTCTTCTGTTTCTTCTTTCTGGATGTACCTAGTGTCTCCTGCAGGATAAACTATCTAGAATGAATGAAATGATACATGATTTGACAGCAATCAATTTAAGCAAATTTTAGCTACAGCATAACACCACAAATCTAAAAGAATTGCTGGGTATCAAGGAACATTAGCAACTGTACTGCTTTGCTCTATCAAAAAGATATGTGCATTCAGTGAAGGAGAAAGAAAGAGGAATTAGCTTCTGCTGAGTTCCCAGGACTTACTAAAGAATTTATGCACATTATCTCATATAGTCCTTACAGAACAGTATGAAGTCAGTATTCTCAGTGTGTTTACAGAGAACTAAGTGCAATTAGACGTGGCCTGAAGCACCTTGTGCTCTACAGGTGGGGTCCTCTTCACTTTGTAGCAAAACAAAATTCCTACCAACTGGCCAATTAATTCCAGTTGCACAGAGAAATCCTGGCTGACTTTGGAGCAGGGTTTTAGTCTCTCCATCTGCAAATGGTGGTGCTAATTATGTGTGCTGTGTCAGAGCAGGTGGCAGATGTCAACTTGACTTGAGAACTGCAGAGAGTTCCAAGATCAGAGCAATGAGAAGGAGCATCCAGGCTCTTAACATGTATCTTAAAATCATTCCTTCTTCTCCGTGGCTCTCTGGTTCATTCCTGTGTTCTCCAGCAGCATGAAAATCACTGTGTTTTGGATTGCCGCAGACCATGCTCCTACATTGTTATGCATGCCCTGGTTCCGTTTTGGTCTTTGATTTGCAGCTCTGTGTTACAGGAGGAACTGGTCCTTTATATTTCTTTTGCTCTTTAAAATCATAATAGGAAGTTCTTTGAACTCCAGTTTCAAAGTTACCTCATGTTCATGTTTCATTGCTCTTGCATATGGGAGGCATGTGTTTTGGAGGTCTCAAAACAGGCACATTCTTTTAAAATATTAAAGAGTGGAAGAGAACACTCAATACAGTTTTGTCTTACAGCTTTTCTCATTTTGGATTTAGAATATAATCTGGCACATCTGCAACTCACAGACACTTAGAATAATTTGACGTCTTGGAGCAAAACTGTAGCCAAACGCAACTGCTATCGTGGCTACATCAATAGGTCTTGTCTTTCTTGTTTTACAGATATTGTTATTTATTTCAAATGTCCTGTTAGTATCTCTTCACTTTGATGCTCTGTGATGGTGAGAGATGACATAAGATCTGTCTGCAGTGGGACATATGGTGTCAGTTGCTTACTCAGCTAGTTGTTGCACAGTTCTTCATGCTTGCTTCCTTTCCAGAGATAAACCACCATATGTTCCTTTAAAATCCAACAAGTTGGGCCTCGTTAGGTGGTTGTGTTATGAAGGAACACTCTGTCAAGTTGTCTTGTCCTCAGTGGTACCTTCCAGTCTTGTGGTTCTTACATCACTGGCATTACTGAGGAGTAAAAAGCCCAGGAGTGCACATCATCCTGAGTTGGGTAAGGGATCCATACCTCTCATGGGTCATTAGTTTCATAAGAGACTCACTGGAGAACTGTGGGACCCAGTACCTCTGACTCTGTAAGACTTAGGCACGACTGTCACACCCACTGCCTGGCCTAGAGGGAGCCCTACAAAGACTATCATGATTAACTATACAAACCAGATGTTGTTACTGAACCATATTTGAGCTTTTCACCTGTGTACAGTAAAGCCAGTCTACTGAGACCAGGTTTGTGGTGAAGCGAAGCACAGCTTTTAGTGTAGGGCTCCCAAGACCCAAACGTGGCTTTAAGAGAAGGGGTTTTAAGGGCAATGTGAGTAAGGGGAGTTGTGGAGTGTGTGATCAGCTTGTGTGCAGTTGTTGAATGGCTGACATCAGGGTGAAGTTTTAATCATCATCAACCTTCTGGTTCCTACCAGTCTGGGATCTCTGTGCTTGCAGTCAGCAGTTTTCATCTGGTGGGGGTATTCTTCCTGGAAAAACAATTTAGGAATCTGTGTTAGGCCTTTATGTGTATCTTTCAGGAACTGGGAGTTGAGTGATTCTGCTCGGTGTGATCTGAATTGTTACCGGATTCCAGTCCAACAGCTATTCTTTGTTTCTGAATCTGCACATTTCCTTATCATTAACTCTTGAACCAGTCTTCATAGGGGCTAGTATGCATTTCAAAGTGTGTTCATGATTCTAAGTTCTCATATATCTGTTGCATATGAAAAAGTTCAGGTAAAAGACAAGATTAGTTCTGTTTGTATAGATGTTCCATTTACTGAATAAGGAAAAGGGAATTTTCAGTACTTGAAATGCATTTGGCAATGAAAGTGAAAGTGTTGGTCACTCAGTTGTGTCCGACTCTTGTGACCTTGTAGACTGTAGCCCTTAAGGCTCCTCTGTCTGTGGACTTTTCCAGGCAAGAATACTGGTGTGGGCACCATTCCCTTCTCCAGTGGATCTTCCTGACCCAGGGGTCAAACCTGGGTCTACTGCATTGCAGGCAGATTCTTTACCATCTGAACCACCAAAGAAGCTCTGTATTTGAAATGGACTCTTAAATTTTTTTTAATTAATTTTTATTTTTTAGTTTGTTTTGCTTTACAATACTGTATTTGTTTTGCTATACATTGACATGAATCAGCCATGAGTGTACATGAACTCCCAATCCCGATCCCCACCATCCTCCCTCCCCCCCACACCATCTCTCTGGATTATCCCGTGCATCAGTCCCAAGCATCCTGCATCCTGCATCGAACCTAGACCAGCGATTTGTTTCACTTATGATATCATACATATTACACTGCCACTCTCCCAAATCATCCCACCCTCTCCCTCTCCCACAGAGTCCAAAAGGCTGTACTATACATCTGTGTCTCTTTTGCTGTCTTGTGTACAGGTTTATCATTACCATCTTTCTAAATTCCATATATATGTGTAAGTATACTGTATTGGTGTTTTTCTTTCTGGGTTACTTCACTCTGTATAATCGGCTCCAGCTTCATCCACCTCATTAGAACTGATTCAAATGTATTCTTTTTAATGGCTGAGTAATACTCCATTGTACTACAACTTTCTTATCCATTCATCTGCTGATGGACATCTAGGTTGCTTCCATGTCCTGGCTATTATAAATAGTGCTGCAATGAACATTGGGGGTACATATGTCTCTTTCAATTCTGGTTTCCTCGGTGTGTATGCCCAGCAGTGGGATTGCAGGGTCATAAGGCAGTTCTATTTGCAATTTTTAAAGGAATCTCCACACTGTTCTCCATAGTGGCTGTATCCTTTTGCATTCCCACCAACAGTGTAAGAGGGTTCCCTTTTCTCCACACCCTCTCCAGCATTTATTGCTTGTTGACTTTTAGATCACAGCCATTCTGACTGGTGTGAAATGGTACCTCATTGTGGTTTTGATTTGCATTTCTCTGATAATGAGTGATGTTGAGCATCTTTNAGGTAACAGCTCCTACCCAGCTCTCTGACTGGTTGATGGTGAGGTAACAGGGTGGTTAACATGATCAGTCTTTAGGCTCCAATAAGTCTGGGGGTTCATGATCATCACATAGTTAATTTCCTATGTTTGGTGGAGGGGGAAGGTTAGCATCTGAATAACTAAGGAAATGTGCACTGGATACTATTACCTGGGTACTTCAGAGAGGAGCTACAACAGAGGATATTGGGGGTGGGGTGGGGGTCTGTGGTTCGCCTGGGTAACAGGGAGGATTTCATTGCTGGACAATTCAAATGCCAAGTCCCACTGACTTCTGTTAATCCGGTTTCTCTTCTGTGATGCCATTGCTCTGACGCTGCTGGTTCAACCGCAATTCTCTGAATCTTTGGATTTTCTTTAGTGCCTACTTCTTCATCATCACTGAAATTCAGAGTCTCTCAAAGAATGCTCTCAATATCATACAATCACATCACCTGGGGTATCTGTCCAAAGCTCAGACTCATAGACCTACCCCAGCTCCACTGAGTCACGCGTACTGCAGGAGCAGATATCTGTAGCCTGAGCAAGTACTCTGGGTCACTGTAAAGATTGAGCACCCTGATCAGAGGTCACAACCTGGGACCCAGAAGCCTGGATTCCTGGGTGCAAGTACTAGTTTGGCAGCTCACTGACTCTGGAGCTTTGAGCAAACGCTCCCGGTTCCCGTCTCCTCCTCTGGAAGGTGAAGCTGAAGCCTTCTAGGACTGTGGTGAGGAGTAAATGAGCTAACTCAGGTGACATGCTTGGAAGAGTACCAGCCTGGGATGGAAACAGACTTCATCAATAACTAACTGAGAAAAATTCCATTCACCCACTAGCTAGTATGTTGACTGGAGTCAACATACTAGCTAGCTAACTGATTGAAATTTGTTTCCTTTTTAATATAATTTCTTTATACTTATGCCATTTAAATATTATATAATCTACATAATTGTGTGTGAAAAACGAAATTACACAGTAGCTTTTTTTTAAAGTTAGGTTACAGAAAAATTGAGCAGATAATACAGAGTCTTCACATACTTCACTCCCCCTGCATGCATGGTTTTCCCTTATTAACATAATTTATTAACATCTTCCATTAGTGTGTGTGGAAGACTTCCTTGGTGGCTCAGACGGTAAAGCGTCTGTTTACAATGCGGGAGACCTGGGTTCGATCCCTGGGTCAGGAAGATTCTCTGGAGAAGGAAATGGCAACCCGCTCCAGTACTCTTGCCTAGAAAATCTCATGGACAGAGGAGCCTGGTGTCCACAGAGTCACAAAGAGTCGAACACAACTGAGTGACTTCACTTTCATTAGTGTTAAGATTCAACCATGAATACTGATATATGATTATTAACTGAAGTCCACAGTTCAAGTCCATGGGCTCTGACAGATGTATAAGTAAAGTCACTCAGTCGTGTTCGACTCTTTGTGACCCCATGGACTGCAGCCCACCAGGCTCCTCAGTCCATGAGATTCTCCAAGCAAGAATACTGGAGTGGGTTGC